>CM076577.1:847228811-847548580 GCA_034641835.2 Pinus albicaulis | reverse complement strand
CAACAAATTACATTCACTGCAATACGTCGTTTCCATAATTTTAAGTTTTTTGTTTTGATATTTTTCTCACCGAATTTGATACACCGTGGGCGAATGAGACATTTGATAAGATATGTTGGATGAAATTTATAGAAAAGAAAACGCATGAGGAATGAAATCTAAACTTCAGATTGAAGCCACACATAAAGTCAGCATTATGTGATTCTATAAATATAGCTGTAGACCTTCTCCCTCTCCCAACATAGAGTTCAGTGCTTCGTGCTTAGTGCTGAGGAAGTGTTTGTAGATAGTTTGACAAACAACTCAAATTCACCCCCCCTCGATCTCATCTGGTCTCTAATTGAATGGTAATGAATGATAAATGACATGGAATCAATAATGGTGAATCAGATTAATATCGTTCTCATGATATGTTTTTTTTTTTAATAAAATTGAGCACATATTCTCAAATGCACATCTAGAAATTGGGGAGGGAAAAATCATGTGGTTAGGTCAATGATCTTCTTCATGAAGCTTGCTCAGGTTGCAAGATGTTTTTAAGAAACTTTCGTGCACCTGACTAAAAAGAAAGTTTGATGGGGAGGGCACCGAAAAATTGAGTGGAAAAATCACAAAGGAGTCATTGACACAAAATTGGGTGGCGTGAATTGACTATTGCCCATAGTTTCATATATTAGCCTCAAGGTGGATTACCTTTTTTCTTTGATCTTAGATGCATATGTAGAAGTTACTAATGGAAAAAATGAATAAAGGAAAACTCTTCTAATCCTTTAAAAATAGACTCTCGTCTATGATGTAAACATAGAGAAATATTATCTCATGTGAGATTTGGTTAAGTTGGTAGGCCATTATTGTGGTCACTAACTCACTTCAAGAAATTTAGAATTCCATTAGCTCCTTTATTAAAGTGAATATGAGCTATGAGGAGAAGGGGTTTATGAAATATAGTTGAATAGTTGTAGGGTAGGACCTTCATGAGGGGTTAAT
Source organism: Pinus albicaulis (assembly GCA_034641835.2). NCBI lineage: Eukaryota > Viridiplantae > Streptophyta > Pinopsida > Pinales > Pinaceae > Pinus > Pinus albicaulis. The sequence continues at coordinate 847,547,593 of CM076577.1, read as the reverse complement.
AGAGGAGATGCTCACACATTTAGGCCCTATCACCCACATGCAAATGTTGGGTAATGAGTATCCCATTCAAATGCAAAAAATGCCACATATAGGAGCGTTCAGTGGGAGTGAGTACCCTAAATATTAATAATAATCGTGTGGGTAAAGAGGTTTAAGCATACAATATTAGATGAGGCTATAGATAATAGTGCTATTAATTTATCAAAGGTTTCGGAAATGGAAACTAAGCATGGTACAAAAAATGAGTAAGACACAAAATTTTTCCTCCTTGATGAAAGATGGAATTTTCATTCAGCTTGGTCTACATGGTGATCGTTGGAAAGACAAGGACGCACCTTCACAATCCCACCACCTACTTACTAGAAGTGCTAGGCATTTATTGAAGTTTATAGATTTATAAAATGTATATGGATCATATCATCAATCCTTTCTAGGTGACAATATAACTCCTACTTGTTGAAGTAGTTCCATAAACATGAGGGAAGGAATAAACCATTGATGATTTGTCCTTATGTTTTTAAAAATAGTGTTATGTTTGTAAATTAATATAAGAAACGTTTTTGAATTAAGGTGTGGAGATTAATTTAACAATAACATACATTAACGTTTCCACTTCTAATTTCCCATCGCTAAAATATCTAGAAAAATATATATTCATTTAAATATTCATCCCAATTATAAAAGGTTACTCGGTGGCAACAACATTAAGATTTCTCTTTTACTCAAATTGGGCTGAATTTAGATCACATAACATATCACATCACTCTTCATGTATGCTCTTTTTTCATATGCTACTGGCTTACTTACGAGTTTTCTTTTGCAACATTTAGTGCAATTTGTTGTATTTTATTTCTATGATCAAAGAGGGGGGGAAGAAGAATTTCTAGAACATTATAGTTTTGGTCACTAAACAAGTGAATAAAGTTGGTATAATATAAATATAATATTTCAATAATATATAGAACATAAATATGTATATATAAAAAATTATGTATATTAAAAGATATTTTATTTGTTGTTATCTAGAGCTATTTCTTAAAGTTTGCTTTGAACTCTAGCCAAAATCCCCAACTAAGATTGAAGATGAAAAACACTTTCTATTGGATTGCTAATCTTTTACTCACATGAATTCTAATTTTCAAAATCTTTGTCACAAACTTTCTTCACATCCATTATAATTTTCAAAATCTTTATCACAAACATTCTTGGCTTCTCAAGTTAGCAAAAATATAATAATTTAAAAATACTTCTCTACCTTCTTTTGAAAAAAAAATTTAAAACATCTCAATTAATAAACGATACTAGTATAATCTGAGTGAATGTTAATCGTCTTCTTTATTATCAACACAGGGTACAACAATTTCTAATATACATAATTTCAAATTTTTTGTTAAAGTAAGTTTGAACCCACATATATATGCATATATATATTGGATACGGGCTAGGGGTGCAATGAAATTAACATAATTAAATCAGATAAAAAAATAATCCCCTCTTCTTAAAAATATAGGTGGAGAGGGGCTAGGGTTGCAATGAGATTCTCACAATTAAATAAGATAAAAAATCGATCTCATCTTTAATTAAAAGTATACGTGGAAAAGGCTAGGGTTGCGATGAAATCAACACAAACAAATAAGATAAAATTTTGATCTTATTTTATTAAAAATATACGTGGAGACGGGCTAGGGTTGCAATGAAATGCTTACAATTAAATAAGATAAAAATTCGATCTTGTCTTATTAAAAGTACACTTCCGACATAATTTCATGGCAACATTTGAAACCACTTATTAAAAGTATACGTGGAAAGGGCTAGGGTTGCAATGAAATTAATACAAATAAGATAAAAAAAATGATATTATCTTATTAAAAATATACGTGGAGACGGGTTAGGATTGCAATGAAATTATTACAATTAAATAAGATAAAAATTCGATGTTATCTTATTAAAGTATACGTCCTAGATAATTTCATTGCAATGTTTGAACCCACTTATTAAAAGTATACGTGGAAAGGGCAAATAAGATAAAAATTTGATCTTATCTTCTTAAAAATATACGTGGAGACGGGATACGGTCGCAAAGAAATTATTAGACTTAAAGAACGAACTCATCTTATTGATGTACCCTAAGATTAAGAGTTGCAATGAAATTAGACGTCCATATAATGTTATTAAAAAAAATCGATGTTATTAATGGATATATACTAGCATTTGCACCAAAAGGGTGTAAAGATACGTGGATAGAAATGCATATGAATTGAGTGTGATGTAGAGGTAGCGTTGCAGGAAATAAGGATGTGGAGATGGAAGGCATGAGGAAGTAGGAGGCAAGGGAAGGGGGGTGATTTTCATTTTTGCTCCTTTATGTTAAAATGATCGATATATCAAGACATGTGAAACACATTAAGAAACTTAAAACTGAGATCAAAGACTAGTAAACCATTGTTTACATGTCTAAAACATAATGCATAGACAACTCTTTTCAAGCAATCTAGCTCGCTGGTGCTCTCATTATGCACTCAAGAAAGAGTTTGTGTTAAATAGAACTTGAATTTCTGTTGCAATTGAAAACCAACACAAAGAAATTGGCTCAAAGATGCCACGTACGTCTCATAGGCACCTCAAGATGGCACTGAACAATAAGAACAATAAACATGATTGATTGTTAAAGTTTCGGTACAAATATCAAACAATATTTATTTTAATAAATTGTTCAACTTTTTTGTTTTCTACTTTGTGAGTCATGATAACGCGTAAAACCCATAACTCGTTTGTACATGATAAAGCAAGTGAATCCATGTACATGCTTTGTTTAACAATAAATAGAAAATTGAATTTGGACTAAATAGAAATTTAAGAAATAAAATATGAATAAATAAAGAAAATGAATAAATAGAAATAAAATAAAATAAAGATAAAATTAGAAATAAAAATAAAATAGATAAATTAAATTTGTAATTTAAAAGTAAAAATAAAATAAATAAATAAATTAAAATAAAACAAAATAAAGATAAAAAAATAATCAATAAATAAATAAATAGAATTAAATAAAAATAGAATTAAATAAATTTTAATTAATACGCACTTGTATCATGAGTCAACCCCTTCTGTGGGTTATCATATCTAATGTATTAACAAACCCTATTACCTAAGTCTTATAACCATGATTTTTCGACTCAATAGGCACTATGGTCATTGATTGTTGTTTTAGACCAACGCTCCAAGGTTTAATGTGATTTTCTAGACTACAACCATGCCCTCGACTTTAACAAGGTTGGCGCCATCTCACATATAAGTAATCTTTGTCAATGTAAATACATGGTATACCTTATTAAGCCCGTAGACCGTAGCAACGAGCAATACATATATATGCATGGGCCCCAATGCTAATGGTTCGTCCTCATCCAATGGTGGGTAGCATGTCACATTGTTTCGAATGATCCAACGTCCCTAATCAATTTGTGCACGACGTATATGCACGAGTTTTAGTTCGCGATGAGAGTGGGTTTCGAAACTACTCAGGGACACGTGCCACCCTGTTTCTGGAATCGCTTGAATTTCCAAATTATTGCTTACCACCTTTGCAACTCATGATATATTGCCGGATTAAGCTTTAAATGACGTTCAATGTTTATAATTGACGTTCCGGTTAGTTCTTTGACCTCAGGGTCCATTCACATACCTTCTATCTATATGAGTATTTCATAAGATTTAAAGGTGCCACCTTGGCTGGGATCCCTTTGTTTCTACGGAACCGGTCACACAGAGTCAGAATGAACAGAATTCATAACCCAGGAGCGTGGTTCGAATGGTTGAATTGCCACAAGGGATGTGGATTCGTAGTATTCGATTCAATCAAAGGGGGTTGGTTTTATGCTTACGGTCCTTACACAAGATTTGATATATTAAACAAACAGGGATTTGCCATAGTTTGCTCATTCAACAGAGCTCAACTCTGCAACTTCTCTTGAGGCTATCAGAGAGTTCGTCCTGGTCGTGCGTGTTTTGATTGAGATTAACAATTAACATTTTTGAATAAATTAAATGTTACAAATAATGAAATACTATTTATAGTTTAAATATATACAGAATTATTTTATTTTTAATAATTATTAGTTAGTTGATTCAAAACTCATCAGATTAGTTACCTTATTTTATAAGTAATTTTATTTAAGCTTAAAAAAAAATTTTAAAAAAAAATTAAATAAATTAGAAATAAAAATATAAAACATGTAAAATAAAAATAAAAATAAAATAGATAAATAAATAAATTAAAATAAAATAAATAAATAGTTAAAAATTAAAATAAAAACGAATAAAATGAAAAATATAAAAATAAACGAATAAAAATAAAATCAAAATCAAAATCAAATATATAATCGGTCCATATCCATTATGCATATTTGGTCACATTTCAATATGTATATACTTCAATTGATTTCTACACTATGTGGAATTCCAACCTCAAAATTAACATTTCTAAACAAAATCTTGATATTATATTGTTTTTACATCAAATAAAAATACCTTGTAGAACTAAAAACTAAACTCTATATAAGATTTCAAGTAATAAGCTTGTCTTTTATCCACTGTATACTTCCATGAATATGTAGAATAGTGACTCCAATAGTTGAGATTATATGAAACATTGAAATAAATGTTTAATTAATTATAATATTAAGCTTATTATCCACCGTATACTTCCATGAATATGTAGAATAGTGACTCCAATAGTTGAGATTATATGAAACATTGAAATAAATATTTAATTAATTATGATATTTTTAATATTAATTATGGTTCAAATAAATTTAAAATTATTAAAAAATTTATTAAGCAAAATTGTTTAAATTTCTATTAGAAATTTTATTAAACAAAGTTGTTTAAATTTCTATTGATATTAAAACTTAGATAAAAAAATTTTACCAAAAATGTTGGTGATAATTTTATTAAACAAACTTGTTTAAGTTTCTATTGATATTAAAACTTAGATAAAAAAATATTAGCTAAGAAAAGTTGGTAAAGGAATTGTTAAAAAATAATTGGAAAGAATTACTAAAAAATAATGTTATTGGAGTTCTGTATAGTGAATCATGTATTGTTTCGTATTTGGAAAGAATATAAACATTTTATAATGTGAAATTACACCTGGAAAAAAAATGAAAATATGAATGAAAAAGGAAACCCTTGATCCCTTCTCAGTAAGGTAAGGTCCTTCAGGATCTTGCTGAATTGGGTTGGTCCACATTAAATGAGCAAAAACAATATCCATCCTCCGAAACCTGGCCGAAATGCGCAAGAAATATCTGATATAATGTGGACTATCTGAGAAAATGGGACAACATGGATACAACCAAGTTGAGGATGAGGGTAAGGCGATCAAGAAATAAAACATGCGAGAGTTAAAACTGATACCGGAGAACATTTTAACCGATAGAAACCACTGCTACGTAAACAAATGAATTCGTGTATCAATGGCCTCTGTAACGTCATAATTGTGATTACAATGTCGAAGTAACCCTGGAGCCCAACGCTCAAACCCTTGTGCATCTCTACGGATAATGAAATCGTCTTAAAGATCTGTAATCTGTAAATAATCGACGAATTCTGTCGATTGGAGCAGCCACGTTAATCTCAGTAGGGCGAAATCTGGTTCGAATTAGTGCCGATTAGCGACTCGGAGGGAATTTGGTGGCCGTTGGAGGATTTTGGCCGAAGTTAAGTGGAACCCTGAGCCAAAAGGGCGAAACCACGAAGTGAATAGTGAACGTGGTTTAGAGCTAACCGGCGGTTTTGATCGCACCGGCTTTGCACGGTAAGTGGTATTTAAGAAATCGGAGCGATGCCATACACTAAGTGACGCATGTCCCTGACCGAATTTAGAAAACCGCTTTCATTGCGCGCCATCGCGCATTATCGTTCGTGCAAGTAACTCGTGCGATATTCGTTGGATCAAATGAAGCGAAGGGAAGTGATAACAACCGTTGGATGGGTGCATGATTCGCTGGCGATTTCTCCACGAATTTGCTCGACCTTCTTGGCGATTTCTGAATCGAACCTTACAGCGATGGATCCACCTCAGCTTCCAAGTCAGTTCCTCATTGATTGATTGTGGAAGGAGGGGGAATCAGGCCTTTGTTAAAGGTCATCAAAGAAACAATCACAGTAGAAGCGCGGGAAGCCGCCGCAAAATCCCTGGGCGAACTGGGTAAGGATCCTCAAGACGTTAGCCACATGATTCAAGAGGGTGTCTGCTTTGTTTTTGCCAAGGTATTGAAGGACGATGCTTCCATGTAAGTCCAGACCATGGTTGCTTGGGCTTTGTCTCATTGCTCTCTAGTGACCCTAAATGAGAGGAAATTTTTGCCCAGGGCGACATCATTACGTCACTGGTTGGGCATTTTAGCCTTCGAGACTATTTCCGATCACAACAACTATACCATAGCTACCGAGGCGGCCATGAACATGCATTCTGTGGTCAGTATGGCAACAAAAGATAACAACCTTCTTACTCAGACTCATATTCATACCAAAAATTCCAACAATGATCTTGGAACACCCTCATTATCAGGCCTCAATATGAAAGGCAAGGAAGCTGAGGATCCAATCATTAAGGCCTCAATGAAAGCAGAAGCTGCTAGGGCTCTCTGGAAACTTGCAAAGAACAACATAAATACTTGTAAAATTATAACGGAGTCCAAGGCTTTGCTTTGTTTTGCAATGCTCTTAGAAAAGGGAAAAGATGAAGTCAAGTATAATTCAGCCATGGCAATAATGGAGATTACTGTTGTAGCAGAACACAATACCGATTTGAGAAGATCTGCTTTCAAAACCAACTCTGTTGCTGCCAAGGCACTGGTTGACCAGCTTGTCAGGATTACACAAGAAGATGATCCCGAATCTGAACTTCTGATTCCTTGCATTAGATCCATTGGGTTTCTTGCTCGAATCTTCCCTGCTAAAGAAACGAGGCCAATCATATATGTAATTGTTAGAAACGGATTCTCGAAAAGCACTTGAAGAATTCTCAATATCTTCTAGCTCTAATTCTAGTAGTTTAACACACTTACAAGCTTTTATTTCAGTTTCATGCAATGTATTATTTTTCTTCTGCAATTCCTACAAACACTCTTCTAGCTCATTAGACTTGTTGACTAATGACTGTCTTAGAGTATTGCGTTCTTGAACCAATCCTTTCCCTTTAGTGATGGCCAGACTAAGCTTTTCTTTGATTGATGACAATTTGCTTTCTGTCTGCTCAAGATCAGTTCTCATTTTGTTGTTATCCATGCTCATTTCTTTAAGATTCTGATCAAATTTATATAAACAGTCCTTCAGTTCCTTAATTTCTTCTTCATGCTGAGTTTTAATTGAATTCATTACATTTACTTCTTCATTTAACTGGTCTACTTCCTTTTCTTTGTAACTAAAGACTTCTCTGAGGAACACATCCAAAGATTTTTCCAACAAGTTTCCATAATTAGAAGCAAGCTCAAGTAAGCATTTATGAACCAGGTTCACTTGTGAAAAAGCTATGTTGTACTTCTCAAGAAGCAAAAGGAGGCTTGTCTCCAGATAAGACATTCTCTCCGAGCAAGGAACAGCTGCCAAAGTCTCATCTTGAATGACTTCCTCAATGGCAACTATTAACTTCTCTATGGTTGTGTCAAACTGGTGTTTCAAGTCAGAATGAAATTTTGAAGAGGCTTTCATTAATGTTTCCTTTTCTGAAAGAGATTGCCTAAGGGCATTTACCTCCAAATGTAAGGAATCTCTTTCATTTTCATTTTGAGCTGCTTGAAAAGCCATTTCATAGCATTTTTCATGCAGTACTGTGCACTTACCACTAATCTCTTCAAGTTGTGCACATTTCTGAGATAGGTCAACAAACTTAACATTCATATCTTGGATATCTTGGTCCTTTGAAAACAAAACAAACTCAAGTTCTCTTATAGTGGGTTCAAACTGCAATCTTTCATCCAATGCTTTCTGCAATTGTTTCACGAAGGTTCGAACAGTAAAAGCAGGCAAATTCAATCATTTCATAACTCGGAATTCATAGTCATTCCATAGGGACTGCATCATGAAGAGAAGGCTTCCTTTGGCTTATGTACTGAGTGTGAGGGGTTTGTATTCTTTAGCCAGCTTGCTTATTTTGAAACTCATGCCATGGGGATGAACCAAAGCACAGAAAAAATTGAATCGTGGTGGACAACACAACACTCCCTCGCATATGGTTAGGGGTGGGTAAAACCACATCCCTTTAATAATTCAAAAGATTGTTTCATTATCTAGCTTGGCTTTTGTTGATGAGAAATTGTGTGGCTACACCCCAGCTTGGACTTGTGAATGGATCTGTTATTTCTGTCCAGAAATTGGCTAATTTTTTGGGGTTTTTGCCTAAAATGCATGTGAGGAAGCAGAGAGCTTGTTGTTGATAGCGTATGGAATGATAATGGGACTTGGTTTATCTACAAGCATTTCCATATTAACTGGATTGCTGAAATTGGAGGTGAAATTTCAGAGTCTCTCTGTGGTTGTTCTGGCCCAAATATGGGTCATCAAAATAAATTCTTCCCATATCTGTTCTAGAATAACTCCATTCTCTCAAAATTATGACCAAAATGAAGTACTTCATGCATAGATCCACATTACCTAAATACTACATATTGGTTTCAGTTTCCTTCTTTAATTTCAAAGATTCCCAAACTAAAAATAAAAAATACTAGCAATGCCCAAAAGTCCTACAGATAGATACACGGCTAGCAATTCCTGTTTAGCAAAATGGTAGAGCAAATTCAAATATTACCTATACAAAGCAGGCAAATTGAATTATTTCATAACTCAAAGTTCATAGTTACTCCAGATTCTCAAATATTCTTCATATAGATTTGACCAAGAACAGATGTTATGCAGACAGAAGTTATGAACAATTCCCTCAACAATATATATATTTTCATACAGGAATTGGAAATTCCCACAAAGTCTTATTTTCAAACTTTATGCACAAGGATGGAAGGTATTCTCCATCCATAACTTAAACAGCAAATACACAATAATGCTGAGACTATTTCCTGATTTACACAGTGGATTAACTTACAAACTGACATCTTGAAAAAGGAATAAAAAACCGCAGTATGAGATAACTTGTGATGGTAAAAGAAGTTAAGAAAGATGAAATGTAAAGGAAGATTATAAATTGTTTCATTGTCAGCCCTTTGACCTTAATGGGTAATTGGGTATGCATGGAAGTGCAACCTGTTAGTTAATAAATACAAGGCACATTTTGTCCACAAAAGGCATCATCCCAGAGAAATATTTCATTGGATAAAGTTTGATCAGGATCAACATTTCGGTTTGTAAAATCTTATTATTGGAATTTACTGGTTAAGGCACAAGTTTTACAAGTTTTAGGCACTATATCAATCACCCCAATCAGTTTTAAAAGAGATGGCCCTGTTGTAGTTTGCTATAATAGAACATAATTCGACTATATGCTATTACAACACTAGGAAAATTACAAATATTGCAAGATAATTTGTTGGTATTACAACACTATGACAATTACAAAATTTGCAACATAAATTGTTGGGAACTGAGAATTGGTATATACAAAGAGGTCCCATAAAAAATACAAAGAAAACTCTTCAAATTAGACACAACTGCAAGAAAGATCATGATATGATCCAACTAAAGGTTCTGATTGATCTAATCTTCTATTTCATGCATGGTCACACTTGCCCATGGTACATGCAGCAAGTCAGACTGTGAAGATTGCAGGTTGTTGAAGTTTTATGGGAGAACTGTCACAGAAAGACATGCCAAAAGTGCTTGTTTCCTGGGTACATTAAACGCATAACTATAAGAAAGTTGAAAAGCTACAAAGGAAAATATAAAATCTTGTGAAATGTAAAATCCGAAGTTTGCATATAGGTGACAAAGAGTACAACATGTACACAATAGATGATGCATGCAGTCACCCAGGGCACTATCACGACTCTTTAAATGTAATAATTAAAGTTAGAAAAAAAACAGAAACAAGACAAATGCATATCGATTTCCTAGCGTATGCATAAGATTATGATGAGAGAAACAGATATGCATAAAATTGCAAAGAGAAGATTGACTTTAAAGGATAAATGTGACATGTGAGTTCCTTGATGATTTATATTATTAACATAGATAGATGTAAATATGAAAACAGTAAGATGATGGAAAACCAATACAAGGACAAAGTTATTGAATATATTTTCATATATGCATAGTATTGCGTTTAGGGCGTGGACATAACATACAATGATTTGTGAATAACCTGAAATATGTTTCAGATAGTGGGAATCTTGTTACTCTGTCTACAATGAATAATGTGAAGCCAACTGAACATCAATGTTTGTGTCCTGTGGATCTTCCCCCCTCTGCATTGATCTGAAGTTGCTACTGCAAGGATCGAACAATAGCACAACAAAACTATTAACATAAGTCTTTTCTGCAATGTTCAGAGTGTATGCATATTCCACATAGGAAAAATGGATCTTAGTACTCAACAACTGAGAACAAATATATACATGGAAGTATAAATGATATGTGAGAAAGGTTAGAATCCATAAGTATAAAGGCTATGAAAACCTTGAAAAAGAGTCATCTATTCTGTGTGAAAGGTGCAAACTAGGGAAACATAGTAGCAAGCTGAACATACCAGGAGCAATGTAGCGATCGATGCTTGCAGAAACTATTTTAGAATCATTTGCTGCACAAGTTGAAGAAATTAGGCAATGCCAAAAGCATGGATCTTTGCACTTCTGCCTTTATCAATTTGTGTATGTCATTTTGGTTAGTTTTGTTGATGCTCATTGTGAATATTCGCTTTACTGGTATACTTTCATTGTTCTGCATTGAAAATGTCTTTTTGGCTTGTTTGGCCTGATGAGAAATGGAGGAAGGCCCAATATATTGTCATTATCATTTGTGCCAAAGATGCCTTCAAATGCGAGGACCTGCAAAATGTAGGCATAGAGGAAGGATGAATGCAATATTTTGAAGAAGCTGTTGAGCAATAATTGTAGAAGTGCTTAGGAGGTGTTTAGTTGTACACAAGTTGATTTTGCATAAGCAGTTTGGAAATAGTATTTTGCAATATTTAAGATTGCACTGGTGTACGAAGAGTTGTTATTTTTGTATTATACTATTTTTCCAAGTAAGGGAAAGTAGGGTTGTTTTTTTCTGCGTAATGTAGTTATATGCAATACATTAATAGATGGATTCTACAAGGTTGGCCTATTAGAGAGAACTCAACGGATCTTCACTGACATGCCAGAGTAGACTTTGAAATCTGATATTTTTTCCTTACAAAACGTTGATAGTTGAACTCTAGAAAATTGGTACTAGGGAGGCAAGAAATATACTTCAGTAGCTAAGTGATAGTGGTGATGTCCGTAACAATAGTACATATGCCACGCTGATGGATGGATGATGCAAGGAAAGCATGGCCACAGAGAGGAAGAAAAATTTTATCTGAGATAAAGGGAAAAAAAAGTTTTGATGGTAGCGTTGTCATATATGCAGCATTAAAAAATCACTTCTACAAAGTAGAACAGTTGCAGGAGCCAGATAAGTACTGCACAAAATGATACAAGGGCTCCTATGAGAATGGCATTACATTTTGTAGCCATAATTACGAAGTTGTCAAAGAAATGTTTGCAAGGGGTTACAACCCATCGAAATCACATTCTCTGTTTTCATGGACACTCTTTCTAGTGACAGTGATTTGTTCTTTCTATTGTGAGCTGCTTTATCTCATTTTGGAAAAGCGCAGAGGACTAATGAAATCACATTGAGGATGTTTAACATCCCATGGATGGACTGTGCAAACAATGATGTTGAAAATCCTATGGATGGACTGTGCAAAGAAGGTAAGCTACCAAATTCTCAAAGAAATGTTTGCAAGGGGTTACAACCCATCGAAATCACATTCTCTGTTTTCATTTCTAGTGACAGTGATTTGTTACCATTGTGAGCTCCTTTATCTCATTTTGGAAAAGCGGAGAGGACTAATGAAATCAGATTGAGGATGTTGAACATTGCTATGGATGGACTGTGCAAAAAAGGTAAGCTACCAAGTTGTCAAAGAAATGTTTGCAAGGGGTTACAAGCCATCGAAATCACATTCTCTGTTTTCATTTCTAGTGACACTGATTTCTTCTTACTATTGTAAGCTGCTTTATCTCATTTTGGAAAAGGGCAGAGCATTAATGAAATCACAGTGAGGATGTTGAACAACCCCATGGATGGACTGTGGAAAGAATAATGTTGAAAATGCTATGGATGGAGTGTGCAAAGAAGGTAAGTTTGAAGATTGTAAGCAAGTAGTACATAGGTTAAATCCTAATGTCATTGCAGAAAGTACTTTGATTGACGGTCTTTGCAATGAAGGCATGATCGATGAGGCTAAGCAGCTGTTGTATGAGATACGTAAGAAGAATACATGTTCTAATGTTGTCAGATACAAAGCCAAAAGTCATACAGTTTGATTGATGGTCTTTGGAAGAAAGGCATGATGGATGAGGCTAAGGAGGTTTTGTATGAGATGGCTAACAGAAATATATGTTCTAATGTTGTTAGATACATGGCAAAAAGTCATACAACCAGACAGTGAAAAGGCATGGAGAACATGTTGGTGTAGATTGTCTTATTTTTAAGATTACTTTGGAAGGCATGCCAGGTTAATGTATTGCACTCTGAGCTTTTGGATTGCATACTATTCATGTTCCCTATGATAGGAATTAGAACATGAAGCAATCAATGCACAGCCCAAATAGATTTTATATTTAAAAAATTGGATCTTGTTAAACATGCCATTGTATCCACTCTAAAATTCTACATAACTGAGCAATGAGTTCATACAGAGGCATGACAATTTGAATATGATAAAGGCAGCGAGTTTGTGTTAGCGAAGGGAACATATAAAATGAATATAAATAACTATCAATGAAGTGGTAGCCTGAAATGTGGACAAGAAAACTACATTCAATTTCAACGCAGGAAGTTTCTTCTAGGGAAGCAAACATATATCAAAACTACATTCAATTTCAAGGCAACAAGTTTCTGGTAGGGAAGCAAACATATATAATGGATGTAAATGATTGCCAACGAAGTTGCAACATTAAATCTGTTGAAATGTCGACAACAGAACTACATATATTTGTTGAGTTGAGTTGAAAAATGAACAGTATTTTTCTAATTCAACCGATAGTTCCCAGAACAGGAGAGAAAAGCTTGAAGAAGAATATTTACTTCCAATAGAAAAATTACATCATGAGCTTAATGAAAGGAATTTTCATTTTGCAACTTAATATATGTTTTCAATATTTGGTTGTAAACAACGATCTACATATCTCAAGCATTGAGGATAATGTTGATGTAATAACAAACATACTATCTACATTCAAATTTCGAATAACAGCTTTGTGAAACTAAATTCATAATAAGGATGTCATTTTTAAGGAAACCTGAGCTCAATTCAAGAAATTAGATAAAGGGAGAACCCTTCATATTAGCAGTTTGCAAGCAAAGGTGGATCAGGACAGAACTATGAGTAATTCCTTGATAATATGAACAGAGAATTTGGAAGAAACAGTGCAATAAGCAGTATTTCCTGCTCTGCACTTAATAGGTCTTGTGTGAATATGGATCAATGTTTAGCATCCTTCCAGTTGTGGTATACATCATAGGTGCTAAAGAATTTTGTTACTCAATTGTTTGAATGAAACATAAGGATTAGATGACTACAAACTAGGCCACTTGATGTTCTATCCATTTGCTTGACAAGTCAAGAAGAAGCCTACAGAAGTAGTAAAAGATCACTATAAGACATTGGTTACAATAAAACAAGATATATTGTTTGTAAATCAAATGCTTGAATAGCTAGATAGATAAATAGCATGAGTGGAATCATATGCAAAGGATACCCATGCTAACTTATGATTTATTTTGTGGTGTGATTGTTGTTCTATTAAGGAGAGACAGTGATCTCTCTCAAACCCCAAGATATATACATGTTGGAAAAGCCACAGAAAGGTACAACAATAAAACTAAGTTTCTTTTCAAATGACCCTACATGAAGTTATGTGATTACATTCACTGTAAGCATGTTGACACCCACAGCTTCTTATGTGATTACATAGCTTCTTTCTCTTTGACACAAAATTGCAGCAAATCAGTCATTCTGCTAACAAGAAAAGACCATTGTGGATATTTTCTTCATGATACTGAATGCCTAAATTTTAAAGGGCTAAAAAAACTCTTAAGACGTGGCACAAGCCAACCACATGAATGGGTTATGTCAAGCTGTGTAGTCACTATATCTGCACATGTACTAAATTTTAAAGGGCTAAAAAAAAACTCTTAAGACGTGGCACAAGCCGACCACATGAATGGGTTATGTCACCAAAAGCACAAAAAATAAATTAAACAACCAAATCAAAATTTACTGAGCATCACAACTGTTTCTGTATCTGTGGAGTGCCTATATCTGCAGAGGTACGCTTTAATAATGAGCCACCAAAAGCAAAAAAAATAAATTAAACAACCAAATCAAAATTTTCTGAGCATCACAACTGTTTGTGTATCTTTGGAGTGCCCACCGATACTAACATCCTTGACCTTGGTTAATAAATTCTAACCTGGTCAAAGAACACATAAAAACACCAATTCTTATTTGATCTTATTGCCACCAATGGAAAATTTGTTGTCAAGCTTTGGTCATGTAATCTATGCGTTCAGAGTTACCTATTTCTTTATCCGCAGATACAAAATTGTAATAACTTCAAATTTCTAGCCATATTTTGATTGAAATTTGGTTAAATTCAACTCTCAATTCTAATTCTATTATATGGCTATTTCTTGAGCCTGATATGTTTTTGGCATATTACAAATGTCTATACAAACTTCACATCTATTATTACTTCTTGTATACTGTAACTAGTTTTCTTGCATATACGCATTCGAGAATTTGACCCTCGTACACTGACCACTTGCTAACCTCCTGATTTCATTGGTTATTTAGTGGAATACCGCAGGACAGGAGTGGTTTAGGACAATAACAAGCAACTATTACCGTGGAGCTCACGGAATCATTGTAAGCAACAATGAACTGTATTTGGTATTAGATCTTTCAGAAACTGCAATTGTGTATAAAGTTATAAACTAAAAATATGCCTTTGCATCCAGTGTAAAAAGCTACAAATGAGTTCCATGGAGTGAGAGTCATTATGCTTAACTAAAATTGTAGCGAAGTTATATATGTAGCAAAGATAAAGAAGCTGATTTATAAATGCAAGATGGTAACATTAGTGCAATACTTACTTGTCCTGTAAGCAGGGATCTTCTGATGGAAATCTGGAGCAGGGATCTTGCAGAAGCAGCCACAACCAATAGGTAATTTCAGCTAAAAAATTTCAGAGGCAGGTAACAGCAAAGGAGTAAGGTCTAGCAACAGCAAATTTCAAAAAGCATAGCAACAACGGATATAAATTTCAATTCCACGAGAAGAATAAAGATGTAGATCAACAGGCTAAATAGAAGAGTACTCACAGATTACAAAGATAACGCATAAAAATCTGAATCAGATCTGATTTTGGAAGAACATTGAAGATTATGGAGTATAGTTGATGAGTCACGCAGTGGTGATAGGCAGGTGACATAGGGAAATCTGGCAAGGGATGGTTGTAGAGAACGACGAATCTCTACAGTGTCGCTACCAAAAACCCCACAATAGAACGCCTATCGACGTAATTAAAAAAACCATTATCTGGTGGAATGATAATTAAGAAGAAAGGAAAATATATTAAAACAATATTAAATCTTATTTGGGCAAAAGTATATGAATATTTTATATGGACGAAAGGATCAAGCGATGCCTTGTTTTTGGATTTTTTAAGGAGGGCAAGAAATTATTTGTTTTTGGATTTTTTTAAGGAGGGCAAGAAAGTATTTGAAATGAGTCAGACATGCTTTCCTAGTTTTTGGAATTTTATGGAATTAAATATTCGCTGAGTTGGCGCTTTATGGAAAGGCAAACTGACGACGAATGAGTGCCAAACTTGAGACAGAGCCACTCATAAATTGAGCTGAGTGCTATAAATAGCTGTAGACCTTCTCCCTTTACAAACATAGAGTTTATTGCTAGTGCTTAGTGCTTTGATATGGGTTTTCATAATTTGCATCTGTCTCTACCTGCGACATTCACAGTCGCTGATGGAGGGCCTCACATAGCAACTATTATGTGTCTACTCTGGTCTTTCTTCATGATATGATTTTTGCACATGAAGAGAAGAAGTAGTTGTACTACTGCCACACTGCCACCAGGACCCTATGCATGGCCCATCATAGGAAATCTCCACCAATTAATACTCCCCGCTCACCGTTCTCTTAGAGGTCTGGCAGACAAATATGGTCCCATTCTCTTTCTCTTTTTGGGCCCTGTTCCTATCGTCATTGTTTCTTCTTCTGAGGTAGCCAAACAGTTTCTCAAAACTCATGACTTGATTTTTTCCAGCTGGCCTCCAACAGCTACTGGGAAACTAATTTTTTTTTACTCTAAAGATGTGGTCTTCGCTCCTTATGGAGACCACTGGAGGAAAATGAGAAAAATATGTGTGTTAGAACTATTGACCGCCAAAAGAATCGAGTCGTTCAAGAGCGTGCGAGAGGAAGAGGTGTTTGCGATGATCCAATCAATATGAGAGGAGAGTGAGAAGGGAAGAATGGGCGTGAATGTGACCAAGGCCCTCTGTACTCTCACCTCCAATATTGTTTGGCGAATACTAGTGGGGAGGAAGTTTTCTGACGATGATTTGGGTGGCGATTTCAAAGGGTTTAAAGCCCTCATGGCAGAGTTGATAGCTACAGTGGGAGAGTTCAACATTGGAGACTTCATTCCATATTTAGATTGGCTTGATTTGCAAGGTATCAAGCGACGTATGAAGAAAATTCATAAAAAGTTCGATGAGTTTGCAGAGAAAATAATAGACGACCATGTTAATGTTAATGTGAAAGAGAAAGAGGCAGAGTCGCATCATGTTCAAAACTTCGTGGATGTGCTGCTCCACATGGCTTTGACCGACACCAAAATTACAGGGGAAACCATCAAGGCTGTTGTGCTTGTATGCCTCGACACTCATTCTTAAACTTCAGTTAGTGAGTAAGCATTTTTTTGTTGTTGTTTTTGTTGCACTAATTGGATTTGTATTTGTGCAGGACTTGTTCGGCGTTGGCTTGGATAGAATTTCAATTTCGTTAGAATGGGCAATGAGCGAGCTACTCAGACATCCCCGTGCAATGAAGAAATTAAAAGAGGAAATCGAATCGATCGTTGGCCAACACTAGATTGTAAAGGAGTCCGATGTAGCAAACATGGAATACCTCCACTGTGTGGTGAAAGAGACTTTGCGACTATACCGAGCAGCACCCTTAGCGATTCCTCATGAATCTACAGAGTCTGTGATGGTAGGAGGATACTTTATCCCTAAGAAAAAAATGTTGATGGTGAATGTGTGGGCGATAGGAAGGGATCCTAAGGTGTGGGGGGTAGATGCTTCTGAATTCAAGTCGGAGAGATTCATGGAAGACGAACATGCCAATGTAACAGATCCATCAAATTTCAATATGATACCGTTCGGTGTAGGAAGGAGAGGATACCTAGGGGCATCCATGGCTATTCCTAATGTTCAGCTTGCATTGGCTCAGTTGTTACACACATTTGATTGGAGACTCAATGGTGATCCATCCCAGTTGGATATGAAGGAAGCATCTGGATTGATGATTCCAAGGAAAGTTCCGCTCTTTGCTTTTCCAAAGCTGAGCAGCGACTTTCCAATGTAATAATACCTCGGAGGATTTATAGTCCACCATGCCTTTTCTTCGTTTTTCTTCATTGGTTATGCCTTCTATGTTGTAATAATGGAGAAATCTCTAGAATATTCTCCTAAAATTAATACCTGTTCGTGTGTTGTTAAAACTGTTGGTCTTAATTAGACTTTCTTGGTTAGCTGGAAATTCCTATATTTTAGGAATTTCTTCAACCATAATCTACTCTTATATATATGTAATAGTTTTGTGGTATGGTGATGCTCCTATGGTTTGGTGGCTTCCCCTACGTAAGTAATAGTTTAGTGACCTCTTCTATACAAGTGAGTGTTGTGGTACAATCTCTCTATGCAATAATTGTCTCACTAGATAATTGGGTCCTTTTTCAATTCCATTTTGGAAATTTCTCTTCTCTTTATTATTAATAGTTTTCAACTACTACAATTTCACTATATTAACAAGATTTTTCCACCATGTACTTCATGATTTAAGAACACCAAAATCACATGGGATTTGTGTGGTGCCCATAGGTCGTATCAATGCACCGGTGTGCAGTATTACAAAAAGGCACCGAGATTTATAATTGGTATCGGTATTCGTGCAATTTCCATAGGTCATACAAATGCATCGGTGCTTATTGAAACATGAATGCCCCAGTGCGCACTATCACACAAACGCACCGAGATTTATAATTGGTATTGGTATTCGTGCAGTGCCCATAGATCGTACAATGACGTCAGTGCGTATAGACACATAATTGGTTTTGGTGCTTTTTCGGTGCTCATAGGTCGTAGAAATGCACCGACGTGATTCTTAATACAAACGCACATGTGTACAGTTACTAACATGCACCAATTTTCATTTTTTATTTTTTTAAAATATCGACATGTGACAGTGCAATTATTGTGATTGTTTTAAATTCATTATTCATCAAAAGTTGACAAATCTTATAACAATATTCATATTAATTAAATTCTTATTAATTCATTTGAATATGATGTTTGGATTAATTTGTTATATCATATCATAATTATTGTGGTTTTTTAAAATTTATTATTCATCAAAAGTCAACACATGTATATCTCATAACAATATTAATATAAATTAAATTTTTATTAGTGCATTTGAGAACGACAATGGAGAATGCAATAGAATAAATTAAAACAGGAGTGGCTTGTCAGATCGAAGTTTTTGTTTTGGCGTGGTGTTTTATGACACACCAGTGCGGAAACATTCTAAAGCACCAGTGCATCGGAGTAATAAGACGCACCGGTGCATGTTATGATGAGAAGCGCACTGGACAGGATAAAGTTTTTTTTTTTCTATGTAAGATTATAATAAAATAATGATAATTCTAAAGTATATTATTCTAGATTTATTATTTTACAATTATATACAAATTTACAAATTTAAATATTTTAATAAAATCATTTCACATTAATACAATTAAAATTTTACAAATATTTTACATACAATTACAGTTAAAATTACAATTACAATTACAATTTTACAATTTCACATACAATGACGATTAGAATTACAATTACAATTTTAATTTTACAAACAATTACATTTACATACAATTACATTTAGAATTTTACATACAATTAGAATTACAATTACAATTTTACAATTTGTAATATATACAATTACAATTAAAATTACAATTACAATCATTTCACAATAAATTAAATATTACAATTACAATTAAAATTTTACATCAAATATTTTACATACAATTAAAATTAAAATTACAATTAGAATTAAAATTACAATTACAATTACAATTTTACAATTTCACATAAAATTACGATTAGAATTACAATTACAATTTTAGTTTTACATACAAGTACATTTACAATTAAAATTTTACAATTGATGATGATGATGATGGTTAACGTTCACTGAGACCAATTTTTGTTCTATCAGACCTAAAGAAAAGAGTTATTTAATTTGATTTAAGATTTTATTCTTATGCTGAAAAAGCTTCGAGAGAAGCCTCCCGAACTCACTATAATTTTGACATCTTGAAAGGCTAGGAAGGTCAATATTGCAACAAAGATTATGAAATTGAGCTCTAATGTGGTTGTACGCGGGGCACTCTAAGAGGAAGTGATTTTCATTCTCAATGTTCATATTGTCACAGAGATGGCAGATCATTTCCATTACAATAATTTCACATTAATACAATTAAAATTTTACGAATATTTTAGAATTAGAATTACATTTACAATTACAATTACAATTTTACAAATATTTTACATAGAATTACAATTACAAATACAATTACAATTTTAGAATTTTACATACAATTAGAATTACAATTAAATTTTACAATTTGTCATATATACAATTACAATTAAAATTACAATTACAATCATTTCACAATAAATTAAATATTACAATTACAATTAAAATTTTACATTAAATATTTTACATGCAATTACGTTTAAAATTACAATTACATATACAAATACAATTTTACAATTTTACATACAATTAAAATCTAAATTTCAATTACAATCACGACATAATATTTAATAGATATCATGATTATTTAATGTTAAACTAATTAACAAACATCACGATCATGATAACCATCGTACAAACATCATATTCGACTAAAAAACACATTCTAACATCTAATTAACATTATATATTAACATCATCACAACACAAACATCAAATATAAATCTCATGTCAAATAACTCATGCTATCACATACACATCTATCTGCAAGCTAAACATTAAATAAACATATCTAACATGACCTAACAATATTCACATCATGATGATCACCAACATGTAAATTAAGTATAACTGCAACATGAACATAAAATACATGGACTATATATATATATATATATATATAACGAAATAATGTTAAAAATATACAACTGTAATATAAATGTCATGGATCAGCTGGTGGTAGTACAACATCAATAGGCATAGGACTAGTGGAGACCTGCTCAATCAATGATGCAACTTCGACGCTCGATGGTAGAGCCTGCTCATGATCATGACTAGTACTGATGGATGGATCAACTGGTGATAGTACAACATCAATATAAACAGTACTAGTGGAGGCATGCTCACTCAATGGTGTAGCCTCGATGCTCGATGGTCCAGCCTGCTCATGATCATGACTAGTACTAATGGCTACTACAGGCTGCTGATGACTAATCGTGGCCAATGGTCCAGCCTCATCTCTGTGATGATTGCTAGATGCTAGTGGAGCCTCATGCTCATTAGGTGCAACGCGAGGTGAATGATCATGAGATGAGTCACTGGTAGCAGACTGTCCATCACGTGATGTGGCTCGACCACGCCTATAACGTGCAACAGTCCTCGTCTGTCGCATAAGAGCTGTCATAGCTCCTATGACATGCCGCATCAAGTTTTACATGTCACACGACATGCCTCTCCACATCCATATTAACCTATCATCAGCTTTTATGTCTCTGTAATGAGCGGGCTTGATGCCCGCCTCAATAATAAATTCACTCAGTTGGTTGCCCAACTCCATCCTATATTGAGTATGAAGTCGATCATGCCTAGAAAAAGGCGGTAGCGACACACCAGCATGACGATTATGTCTCTCCCCACCGGCCTCCTGATCATGATCCTCGGCATCTGCCATGTCCTGATCGTCATCAGAATCCACACCTAGATTATGTGGTGGTTCCGGCATCTCCTCGCCATTAAAGGAGCCAATGTCTACAAAACATATATAAGTACACAACAATAATTAGACAATTTCATTACACAATTTAATAAAAAAAAAGTTAAAGAACATGTTAGAATAAATATAAATAAAACATTAATATTACCTCTATCATCTGGTGGCTCATCATCTGTGAAGTGGATGTTGGCACACCCTCGCCAATCCAATCTAGCATAAGGATAGGGGACCATAACAAAGGGATGTAGCTCGTCAACACTGGCTAGTAAGTCCATTGCATCATGCGATATCCTAGTTGGAAACATAGTCTCTCCCCTCTTGGGCATCATCTGCCCCCACATGTGCATCCAGGCCTCCAACATTGGCCTACAAGGCAACTGAACAAAAGCGGGCCTCATCTCTAGAAACCTCTCAAAAAATAAACAAAAAATCTTTGAAGTAGTTTAGATAAAATTTGGTTCTTGGAATCATTGGATTGAATTTTGTATTGTAAGTGGAAAGAACGTCTATACATTCGTTCCACTAGATCCCTCAAACTTTTGTAAAAGTTTTTCCCCATTTCGTTAACTTCCAACACCACTCCAGATGAGCTAAGGAGCTATTCATTTTCGTTTGCATGTTCTATTTTTTTTCTTTTCTTAGAACAACATTCCTTTTCTGAGTTGTTGATCCTTGTAGAAAATTAAACATATGTGAATTCATAGACTGTTTGACACATGTTATCTAAAAATTTTAAGTATATTATTATTGATAATTAAAAAAAGAAACCCATATTGGATTGATAGTATTTTTTCATTCACCTGATTCATCCTTTTGCAATTTTTCCATCAAGCTTTTACGCTCATCTGGTCCTAGATCAAAAATAATATTATCGAGCTTCATCATTTTGTGGCTCTGCATGATACATAGTAAACAATACATATTAGTTAAACTTACATATAGTTCAAAAACAATATTTTTTACAAAGAATTTACAAAGAACTTGCCTTTTTCTCTTTTATTGATGTGTTATCAGTATTTTTGTTACTTTATCTCTTATCAGTCATTTCTTTATCAATCTGAAACCTATACTACATCATTCATTAATATATTTATAAATAGATTGTCAAATTTTCAGGTAAAAAATAAATCTCAAGACACCGGTGCGCATTTCTTGTTGTATGCACTGTCGCTGGTGTGTGGGGGTATTACCAATGCACCACAAAACAATATAATAGACCGTACAGTGCATGGGGTATTATAAATGCACCGCAAAAATAGTGTTATAGACCGTACGGTGTGTGGGGTATTATAAATCCACCGCAAAAATGGTATTATAGACCGTACGGTGTTATCCTCGTAACATGGAGCACTAGTGCCCTATTTCAGATATGGCACGCTGATTTAAAAAAAAATTCAATTTTTTTTTTACATGGTACTTTCGTGGTGCACTTTAAAATAAAGCACACCTGGGCGCTAGGTTACATCAGGCGCACCGATAAAAAAATCCATTTTTTCCAAAAAATCACGCAATGGCCAAATGGATTGGGGTCCAACTATGCAAGTCGTCCCATGGGTTAGATGTCAATCTAAAATGAAAAGCCCTAATTCTGAAATCACAGAAATAGGGAAAAGAAAGGGAAAAAACAAAAAATTAAGGGTTTAGGGTAAAAATGGATAAAACTATAGAAAAAGTAAAAAAACTACAAGAAAAGTAAAAAACTATAATCAAATTTAATCATGAGATGGTTTTAAATTCTATGATATAGGGTTTGAATCACCAGAGGTTGGATTTCTGATTGTCTGAATACTTCTATTCGAACATATTTCGCTGCTCCACAGTGCCCTCATGCTCTTTTGCTCCAGGTATGTCTCTCTTGCCACCCATTTCTCAATTTGCCGCTTGTTTTTTCATTTAAAGAAAATAGAGTTGCACTTTTTTTATTTGCGTTTATTCATCACTGGTGCGTCACTTAATAGCACCGCACCGGTGCGTCATTTTGTAACACCGGCACTAGTGCGGTTATATGTACAGTAGTACCGATTTGCAGTTAAGGCACCGAAATGATTTTTAGGTGTGTACACCAAAATTTAATGAACTCCAACCATAGAAATTGAGAATTATAATTTTGTTTATTCTTGAGAATTAGAATTAGAATTAAAATTGAGAATTTGAATTGCATAAATTCTTGATGGAAATAACTATTCTTCCAATGCATTTTGTTTATTGCAGGAGGTCCCCACTGATTATGTGGAGAGAATGCAATGTGGGGCGTGTGAAGATGCAATACTACAGGACCCAAGTGGGAAATTGTGGCATGTGAACCTATTATAATTGGCATTTAACTATTTGCAACCAATATGTTTTAGAATTATATAATCTGCAGATAGACAGATGACCTGCCAGCAATTAGCACATATAATCTGCAGAAGGGTAATGTTCTGGGAGCAATGACAATGAGTCCTTCATTTTGCATTTGTTAGCAGAAGAAGATCGATTTTCGACTAGATGATGCAGTTATTACATGTGGAGGCAATGGTTTCCCATATAAAATGAGTATACGGTTGAGAAGAGGAAACACATTGAAAAATAGGGTATTACATTAGTGTTTGCAATGGGAAACCGAATTGCAGGTGGAAATATGGTATCTACAGGTATCTATGCTTTTCTTCGCACAGAAATGGTCACTGTATTTCCATTTATAATACAACAAGACTTTTCACAACTTTCATCCACAACACCACAGCTCCGACAAGTTAGAGATGCCATTCAGGTTTAATTGAAAGCCGAAGATGTGATTTTATGCGATGTCAGCTTTGTTGGTAAAAGTTTATATAAGCCAACCGAAGCTCGAACAATACTCCCAGGTGCTTTTAAATGCATTCTGGAGAATCTCTCTTTTCAAACCCTTGTCTTTTCGAACTCTCATATTTTCAAACCCTCATCTCCTCAAAAAAATTCTTTCTTGTGATTCAAACCCTCCACTGCTCCAATACTGCACTTTACAGAATAACCCTGTTCTGGTGTGTGCTGTTTTATAGGCGCACTAGGATAGTTTGTAAGATCTAAGTTTTTGTTTTTGCATGGGGTTTTATGATGCACTGGTGCAGAAGAGTTCTGAAGCACCGGTGCATTAGAGTAATAAGACGCACCGGTGTGTGTTATGATGAGAAGCGTACCGGACTAGATAAAGTTTTTTCTTTTGTATGTAAGATCATAATAAAATAATGATAATTCTAAAGTATATTATTCTAGATTTATTATTTTACAGTTATTGATAAATTTACAAATTTAAATATTTTAATAAAATCATTTCACATTAATACAATTAAAATTTTACAAATATTTTACATCCAATTACAATTACAATTTTACAATTTCACATACGATTACGATTAGAATTACAATTACAATTTTAATTTTACATACAATTATAATTACAATTACAATTTTACAGTTTGTCATATATACAATTACAATCATTTTACGAAAAATTAAATATTGCAATTACAATTAAAATTTAGCATTAAATATTTTACATAAAATTACAATTAAAATTAGAATTACAATTTTACAATTTCATATAAAATTACGATTAGAATTACAATTACAATTTTTATTTTACATACAATTACATTTACAATAAAAATTTTACAATTACAATCATTTCACAGTAATACAATTAAAATTTTCCAAATATTTTAGGATTAGAATTACATTTACAATTACAATTCGAATTTTACAAATATTTTACATAGAATTACAATTAAAATTACAATTACAAATACAATTACAATTTTACAAATTTTCATATATACAATTACAATTAAAATTACAATTACAATCATTTCACAATAAATTAAATATTACAATTACAATTAAAATTTTACATTAAATATTTTACATACAATTACAGTTAAAATTACAATTACATATACAAATACAATTTTACAATTTTACATACAATTAAAATTTAAATTTAAATTACAATCACGACATAATTTTTAATAAATATCATGGTCATTTAATATTATATTAATTAACAAACATCACGATCATGATAACCATCGTACAAACATCATATTTGACTAAAAAACACATTCAAACATCAAATTAACATTATATATTAACATCATCACAACAAAAACATCAAATATACATCTCATGTCAAATAACTCATGTTATCACATACACATCTATCTGCAAGCTAAACATTAAATGAACATATCTAACATGACCTAACAATATACACATCATGATGATCACCAACATGTAAATTAAGTACAACTGTAACATGAACATAAAATACATGGACTATATATATATATATATAACTGAATAATGTTAAAAATATACAATTGTAATGTAAATGTCATGGATCAGTTGGTAGTAGTACAACATCAATAGACATAGTACTAGTGGAGGCCTGCTCAATCAATGGTGCAGCCTCAACGGTCGATGGTTGAGCCTGCTCATGATCATGACTAGTACTGATGGATGGATTAGCTGGTCATATTACAACATCAATATAAGCAGTACTAGTGGAGGCATGCTCAGTCAATGGTGCAGCCTCAACGCTTGATGGTCCAACCTACTCATGATCATGACTAGTATTGATGGATGCTGCAGGATGCTAATGACTGGACGTGGTCGATGGTACAGCCTCATCTCCATGATGATTTCTAGATGCTAGTGGAGCCTCATGCTACGGCGTGAGGTGAACGATCATGAGATGAGTCGCTATTAGCGGATTGTCCATGACATGCTGCAGCTCGACCACACCTGTAACATGCAACAGTCCTCCTCAGTTGCATAACAGCTATCGTGGCTCCTACGACATACCACGTCAGGATGTACATATGCGGCATACAAGTACATTCTGACTTATTTTAGACACTTTCATTACACAACTTAATAAAAACAATTTAAAGAACATGTTAGAATAAATATAAATAAAACAGTAATATTACCTCTATCATCTAGCGGCTCATCATCTGTGAAGATGATGTTGGAACACCCTCGCCAATCCAATCTAGTATAAGGATAGGGGACCATGATGAAGGGATGCAACCCGTCAACACTTGCTAGTAATTCCAATGCATCATGCCATATCCTAGCTGGAAACATAGTCTTTCCCCTCTTGGGCATCATCTGCCCCCACATGTGCATCCGGGCCTCCAACATCGACCTACAAGGCTGCCGAACAAAAGCAAGCCTCACCTATGGAAACCTCTCAAAAAATAAACAAAAAATATATGAAGCAAACGGGAAGTTGACCCACCCTTATGCATGAGCATGACATCTATCTAAGGGCGTACAAAACTGCTGCAAAAAATGGTCGACCACCTGACAAGTCATGGCTCCTGTACTAAAGAATCAACATAATATAGAAGCGGGAAACTAATGTGTTTCCCGTCACTGGTGTTGTGTGAAATGGTAGAAATAAGAAGTGAGAGGCACTGCATGTCCTGTCTACCAAATGAACCAATATGTAGCTGACCTCCAGGGACCTGAAACTTTGAAGGAGACATTACATCTGCTCCAATGTCTCTCTTGGAGTAAACTAACTTCCTCCCTGCTAGAGAACTAGCTGGAACCTCTCAGAACGAGGGAAAATCCACCCCTCTCCTCGATAGCCCTGTAATCAAATAAATATCCTCCTCAGTGGGTGTGTATCACTAGTCAGGACCAACCTGGAACGCCTATCAGTGGGCATTTCACCTGTGGATAAGATGTCTCAAAAAGACACTATGGGAATTTAGGGAAGTAGCCTCCTCATAGAACTTGAGGAGGCCTACCTGCCATAGGAGTGCATGGGTATCTGCCATAATAGCATGAGGGTATGCATATCTCCCTCTCTCATGCCTCCCACTAGCGAAGCATGTCATACTATTCCACCTGTTGTTGCTGCTATTCCTCCTCTTCTCTGTGAATCATTGACATATTAAATAATTTTTTTTAATTAAATCATACATGTATTTAGGAATATACATATATAATTTTTTTTAGAAAAAAAAAATAGACCAGTCAGTGTGTCACAAAAACAATGATGCACCAGTACCAGTGTGGCTATTGTTTATAGAGCACCGGAGGCAGTGCCCCAGATGACATAAAACGCACGGTATGCGGTGTACCTGAAATTGTTTCAAGCCTCATTGACTATATATGGTGTCCAAAAAGTGGCGAGCTGACTAAAATATATGCCCTGGTGCATATATTCATGTTAGCGCATTGACTTCCTAACAAATTATATAGTCAAAAGTGCGGTCTTTTACTCGGCCGCACCGTTGACCCTGTTGGAATGTCGAATGCACTGCACTGATAGATACTGGGGCGGATATATCCATCAATGCACCGCGTTGCTATTCCAATGGTCAATGGTGCGCCTAGCTAAATGATTGCACCACCAAACTTTTTTTAAAATTTTAAAATAATGTGGGGTGCCTTTCGGTACTGCCCTGGAAATGGTGCAGATACTGTTAGCACCAGTTACAGTGTGGCCTGTAAATTTTACAGGCAGCACCGCTTACCGGTGCGAGCCGAACAGCTCATGCCTACCGTGTGACAAATATTTTTTTTTCTTTTTTAATGGTTAATTTTAAGGTTATTTCAAATTCTAATTTGCTATAAAGTTTAATTATGGAAAAACTAGAAAAATACCTGTACATTTCACCATCGAGGAGGCATATTGGTTGTAGAATTTGCAAAAGAAAATTTTCCCACCGTTTTGCAAAATGCAAACTAGAGATTGTTGGCCAATGCACAGTACCAATGCGTGCAATGGGTGAAATGGGTGCATCGATGTCAGGGCGGCTTAGATAAGGAGAAATTGCACCGGTGATTGAGAGCTCTGGAGTACTGAGAAAAGTGAAAATGCAGTTTTTTGGCCAAATTTTTTTTTTATTTAACCCTGTTTCGGTGCGCGGGGTTTTATAGACACATAGGTGCTATTTATTAAGTACACATTGAGCAGTTTTAGATTTGGCGCGTTGTTTTATAATGCACTGAGGCAGTTACAAAACATCGCATCGAGCTATTTCAGTTTTGGCACAGTGATTTATGACGCACCGGGGTGGAATAGTCCTAAAGCATCAGTGCTTTACAGTAATAGGACACACCGGGCATGTTTGTATAGAGTGCACGGTGTCCAGTGTCCAATGTCTTGTGTAACTGATGCTTTCTCTTGTAGAGTGCACTGGTGATTGAGAGAAGAAAAGTGAAAGATGCGGTTTTTTGGCCATAATTTTTTTTTTATTTAACTTTTTTTTTATGAACGTTTTTTATAGGCGCACCAATGTTGTTTTATACGAACGCACTGGACTGCTTCTATTTTGGTGTGGTGTTTTACGATGTACCAACACGGAATAGTTTGTGCACACCGGTGCGTTCTCTTGTAGAGCGCACCGGTAATTGAGAGCTCTAGAGCAATGAACAAAGTGAAAAATCTGGTTTGTTTTCGTAATTTTTTTTTTGTTAACCCTTTTCCGGTGCGTGTGCTTTATAGGTGCACGGGTGCATTTAATTAGGAACTCATTGGTCATTTTGTGTTTTTACACATTGTTTTATGATGCATTGGTGCTAGTTCTTCATACCGCACCTGACGTTTTCAGTTTTGGTGCTGTGCTTTATGATGCACCGGTACGAAAGAGTTGTGATGCACTGGTGCTCTACAGTAATATGACGCACTGGGCAGGTGTGTACGGAGCGCACGGTGTCCGATGTGCCAATTTTTTGTGCGCATTGGTGCTTTCTCTTGTAAGGAGCACCAGTGTGATGTTGAATGATAAGCGCACCGAGCAGAAAACATCCGCAAAACCCTCCGCTTGTCAACCTCCTCTGGTAACCTCCCCTAGAAACGGATGTATGGGGTATTTTTATAAGGGCTTCCTCAAAAACATCTGCTAGAGGATCTTTTCCTTTTAGTGTTTGGTTATTTTTTGTGCATCAATTGTGGAAAAATTTGTGGGTAATAAAAAATGGTAGCCTACATGGAAATCTAAAATAGCCCTGAAAAAATGATTAACAAATGAATGATACAATAAATACATTTAGGTACTACTTTAAAACCAAATGGTAATTTCAACATAAATACATAAACCCATCCGTTAGGATCATTATAGAAACTAAATCTAATGAAATGATATATTTTGAACAATATTTAACCTCAATATCATACATAAAACCATAAACTTACTCTCTATTTTTTTTTTCCAAATTCATCAAATTCACCCCTGTCCAAAACCCTCATACTACCATTATACCCTTTGGCTATGAAACTTCTTTCGACCAAGCCAACCCTGTTCTATTTGGAAAATAACACAAATTTCCTCTTCCCATTCTTAAATGTGTCAGAATGTGAACTTCCACTCAAGATTTACCCCAACACATGTATCATTGGCTAGATATAGCGAAAAGTGGTATCAATCCTCCCATGGTTTACAACACAATATGATTTGGAAAGCATTGAATAATGCCATTTTTGGGAACTTTCAACCACACGATGTAGGGCATGATTTATTATCTCATAATGTGTTAGAGTTTAACATGTTTCTTCATCTTCCAATTCATTCAAATAATGTTCCCCTCCTCCTCCAATCACTTTAATATTTTGGGCACTTCAAATTCCTGTCAACAAGGATAAAAAAAATGGTCTGTTAGATTTTAACATGTTTCTTCGTCCTCCAATTCATTTAAACAAGTGTCCCCTCCTCCTCCCAACACTTTAATATTGTGGCAACATCCAATGCCTATTAAGAAGGACACACAAACAACAATGGCTGTCATCAATGCAATAAAAATTTCTGCCACCACCCCAAAACTCAGTCCATAATGCCTCTGAACTTGAGTTCCTACACAAGGTGCAAGAGGAGGCCCACAAATTTTGTTTCCTGCAAAAAAATCATTTCCAAAACACTCTGAAAACACCAGAATGCTTCCAATAAGATTTTTAAGAGCCAAATTCAAACTTGGTAAATTCAACTTGACAAGAGATTCAGGTATTGTACCACACAAATTGTTATTGCTCAGATCCAACTCTTGCAACCCATGACACTATCTAAGAAACAGAGGCACGGGCCCTTGCAAATTGTTACTGCTCAAGTCTAAAATCTGCAAATTATTACATGTTACATTAGGAAAAGCATGTTGTGGTATGTAATCACTCAAATCATCACCATCTATACATTAGTACAAAATTTCTAATTAGTTACTAAAAAATGACTAAAATTTTCATATAAACGACCATTTTTCAGTCGGTGACCAGTAGTAGCTAATTTATAGTATCTTATAATGCGACCAACTTTTAGTCATTCTTAGCTTATTCATTAATTGGTTGTTTCAATTTTATTGTCTAGTAGTATATTTAGTCATAAATTTGGTGATCAATTGAGTCATTGATTTAACCATTATTTGTCATAATTAATGACCAAATATACAACCAAATATATGACTGTATGAACACCTCAGAAAACCAATTATTGACCCAAATTTTGGTTGCCTTATAAATACTATAAATTAGCTACTAATATTCATATATATTCAAAATTTAGCCATTTATTTGAAACCAATTGATGACCAAATAAATATGACTAAATTAATCGTGTTATGAGATACTGTAAATTAGCTACTAATAGTCGCATATATGAAACATTTAGTCATCATTTGTAATCACAAATTTATAATTTGCAATATTCATTTATATTTTTTTGGTAGTATCATATTCATTATATAAACGACTAATTTAGTACTTTATATTCATTTAATTTAATTTCATCAATAGTAATTATAAACAATTAATTTAGTAGTATATTTGTTTTATTTTTGTTCATCATTAATGAATATAAACTACTAATTTAGCAGTTTTAGATTGATGTTATGTGTTCATTATTAATCAACATAAATTAATTTGTATGATTTTTCGAAAAAATTTAAAAAAAAAAAATCCTACAATGTGCATGCTCATCTAATATAAAAACACAAAATTACATATGTTAATTAAAATACTAAAAAATATCAAGTGTAACTATAAACAATTTCAGCCACATAAATTATATTATATAAAATGTCAAATATTACAATATATGTTTCCAACTTAATATTGGTTGGACTACAATTTACACATGAAATTGTGTTTCATCACTTCAAAACATTATCATTGTGTTGTCAAAACATTGCAAGTAAATTCACCAACTCTCAAGACATGACCATCAGTCTCTATGTATGTCTTATGCAGGATTGGGTCTAAGGGTATCACTAGACCGATTCTCTTCTCTCTCCCTTTTTGCATTTGTCTCTCTAGTGTTATTTTTCTCCTCTTTCTTCAATTCTTTCTTTTTACAATCAATATTGAGTTATGAGTTCCTTTTTGAAAACAAAAGAAGATACGGTGCAGATTGTTAGACATGAAAGATGATAACAGTGTAATATAAACTAAAGTAGACAAGAAAATATTTATACAACATATACCTCAACATTAGAAATGCCAAAGCCATTTTTCCCCATAAAAGAAATAAACTCGAACAAGTTTTCTTCAGTTGGGCAATAGTGGCCTCACCATTGTCTTAGAGGCCTGGCTGAGAAATATGGTCCCATTCTCTTTCTCCATTTGGCATCTATTCCTACCGTCATCATTTATTCTTTTGAAGTAGCCAAAGAGTTTCTAAAAACACATGACTTGATTTTTTCCAGCCGACCTCCAACAACTGCTGGAAAATTAATGTTTTCTAACTCTAAGGATGTGGTCTTTGCTTTTTATGGAGACCACTAGAGGAAAATGAGATAGATATGCGCGTTAGAACTACTGACCACCAACAAAATTGATTCCTTCAAGGGCGTACGAGAGGAAGAGGTGTCTGAGATGATCCAAAAAATATGGGAGGAGAGTGAGAAGGGAAGAATGGGCGTGAATATGAGAAAGGCCATCTCAACTCTCACCTCCAATGTTGTTTGGCGAATACTGGTTGGGAGGAAATTTTTTGATGATGATTTGGTTGGCGATTTCAAAGGGTTTAAAGCCCTGATGGCAGAGTTGACAGCTACAGTAGAAGAGATCAACATTGGAAACTTCATTCTATATTTGTATTGCCTTGGTTTGTAAGGTATCAAGTGGAATATGAAGAAAAA
The DNA here is from genome assembly GCA_034641835.2 of Pinus albicaulis. Classification (NCBI taxonomy): domain Eukaryota; kingdom Viridiplantae; phylum Streptophyta; class Pinopsida; order Pinales; family Pinaceae; genus Pinus; species Pinus albicaulis. The sequence goes on along the minus strand of CM076577.1, from coordinate 847,514,949 downwards.
TCATAAAACGTTTGATTAATTCGCGAAGAAAATAATAGACGACCATGTTAATGTGAAAGAGAAAGAGGTAGCAGCAAACATAAAGCCTCATCATGTTCAAGACTTCGTGGATGTGCTCCTCCACATGGTTGACACCAACACCGAAATCACATGGGAAACCATCAAGGCTATTGTTCTTGTATCCCTCAACACTCATTCTTAAACTTCAGTGAATCATCATTTTTTCTTTTCCACTAGTAAGATTTTTGTTCGTGCAGGACTTGTTCGACGTTGTCTTGGATAGAATTTCAATTTATTTAGAATGGGCAATGAGTGAGCCTCTCAGGCTTCCCTGTGCAATGAAGAAATTGAAAGAGGAAATCGAATTGGTTTTTGGCCAACACTGGATTTTAAAGGAGTCCGATGTAGAAAACAAGAAATACCTCCACTATGTGGTGAAAGAGACTCTACGACTATACCCAGTAATGCCTTAGTGATTCCTCATGAATATGTAGAGTCTGTGATAGTAGGAGGATACTTTATCCCCAAGAAAAAAAAATTTATGGTGAATGTGTGGGCCATAGGAAGGGATCCAAAGGTGTGGGGAGCAGATGCTTCTAAATTTAAGCTGGAGAGATTCATGGAAGAGGAATGTGTCTATGTAATAGATCCATCAAATTTCAATATGATACCATTCGGTGCGAGAATGAGAGGATGCCCAGGGGCATCCATGGCTATTCCTACAGTTCAAATTTCATTGGCTTAGTTGTTACACACTTTTTATTGGAGAGTGGATAGTGATCTGTCCTAGTTGGATATGAAGGAAGCATGTGGATTGACGATTCCAAGGAAAGTTCCACTCTCTTCTTTTCCAAAGTTGAGTAGCAGCTTTCCAATGTAATACCTGGGAGGATTTATAAGCCACCATGACTTTCCTTTGTTTTTATTCATTGGTGATGCCTTTTATGTTGTAATAATGGAGAAATATCTACAATATTCTCCTATAATTAATACCTGTTATGTGTTGCTAAAATTATTGGTCTTAATTAGAGTTTGTTGGTTGGCAGTTCCTATATTTTAGGAATTTGTTCAACCATAATATACTTTTTTATATGTAATAGTTTGGTGGCCTGGTGATGCTCCTATAGTTTGGTTGTCTCGCCTATATATGTAATAGTTTTGTGGCTTCTTGAATACAAGTGAGTGCTTTGTAAAAATCTTTGTATGTAATAAATTGTCTCACTAGATAATTACATCACCTTTTCAATTCCAACTTGGAAATTTATCATCTCTTTATTGTTAATAGTTTTCCACTACTACAATTTCACTATATTAACAACAGTTTTCCACCATGGTCTCATGATTTAAGAACTTGATTTCTTGATTTTGTAGGATTATTATAAATATTATAACACACATAGCCTTATTGGGAGTAGGGTTTTCAAATTTCAAATTTTGGGACTTTATTTTGATTGAGTAGATTGAGTTTGATTGAGCCTATAGGATCGTTTTACAACCCACTATGATGGGATATGTAATTTTGTCTCTCCATCCGTCTAATTTATATCAATATCAACTTCCTATATATCTAGAAAAAAAAATTGTTGTATATAAAAAAATATGCAATGTGGGTTGTCAATAAAAAACATATTATAATAAAATATTTTAATCGTTGTATATAAAAAAAATATTTTAATATGAATTAATATTCAGATGTACCTACAAATATATTATTAATAAGACCATTTTAATTTGCGTGATGGATATACATGTTAAGTAAAATATTTTAATTATGTATATGTCATGAAAAAAAAAATTATGGTTAAAATGTTTGTTTGGTCCTATATATACTCTATTTTGTACTCTAAAAAGTTGGCACGTGAAGAAATTTGATCCCTCTCGGCTCATGTTAGATCTGTACTTTAAATGGATCTATGCTCATAGAATATTTTTGGTAGTATAATCAGAAAAATGGTTTGGATTGATTTCAAACATTAATCATGTACATTACATACTTTAACAAGTGGGAGTAGGGTAATCCTAGCCATTGAAATTATTGACTATGTTGTTACAAAATTTGCATATAGAAGCTACTACCATGATACATATAAAGTATACTATGAAATATTTAAACTGATATCAGTATACTATGAAATAGATTAATATATATTAAAATGATTATTCTATGAAATTGTTTTACAAAACAAAATTGTATTCATATTTATATGAAAAAGTTAGACAATTAATATTTTCCTTAAAAAAACAAAATCTTGTAAGCAAGTTATGAAGTAGTAATTTTGGTAGGGCTTATTGAAATCATTTTTACATTATGTGCACATGAAACTAAATGAATGTCACAACTATATTACAAATTGTTTAGTAAAATGCACAATTAAATAGCATTTATCTATTGAGAATGTCACTTAACATGATGTTAAACTCTGACCTAGGCAAGGACTACTAACGTGAAAATTATGAGGGATTTTCTTGCATTTATTTCTGCCTAATCATTCAACCAATGACCATCTAATAACTTTCTCATGTTTTAATAAATAGTTTCATAAACAATATTTATGAATTCTTCTTTGATTTTTCTATATATTATCATACATTGTCTAATAAATTTGAAAAGTAATGGAGAAAGTATGAATTCAAGTGGAGCGGAGAAGAGCTACTTTTTAATTATATGAAAAGTTCATTGTAAAATTGATGATTCCAATAAATGGTAAAATTAGAAGTACCATTCAAAATCAAAAGTAGACTAAAAATGAAATAAGGGTGTCCTCTATTTGACTTATATATATATATATATATATATATATATATATATATATATAGATATGGATTGCTTAGAAAATTGAATCATAATGAATAAAGGAAGTATGCATATGACTTTTTTATTGTTAATTTATGTGGATGATGTTATATTATTAAGAAATCATAAAAATAATTGTGATAAAAATATAATCATTTCATATAATAGTGTCATTTTATTTTTAAGGTAATATCATTATTATTATTAAAATTCTTGTGTAGATGATAATATAACCATGAGAGTCAATGTCCTCTATTGTATACATAAAAATAAAAATAAAAAGAGTAAGAACAACACCTTTATATGGTTCTTGTTTGAACTAAATTTAGTTAATGAATCTAGAAAAAGGCTTATCTACTTTATAAATAGTAAACAAACAAATACTAAAACAATAATTTTAATCATAAAAATAAAAATAAATACAAATAAAAATTATATACTCAATTTAAAAAATGTTATATATCTCTCACATAGAGTTAGGAAACATATAAATAAATATTAACTAATAACACACACACACACACACACACACACACATTACAAACCAAAAGATATAAGAGCACAATAAATGTAAGGTGACATCGTACTATAAAAAATAAAATGAAAGATAATCAATACAAATATAAACAATTTTTTGTTCTCAATCCCACATATCATTATTCTATATATCCATAGAGCATATATTGTTCGTCTTACTCCAAAATCTTATTGTTAAATATAAAATGATCTACTATTCATAATTCATTTTGCATGCAGATTCAAGGGTATGGGACTAAAACAAGTGTTGGAGAGGTGAATCCCCTCTGCGGATAGAGGCGATCCCTACTAGCCCAGATCTGGTCTAGCAACAACCGAGTCACGCTAAGACGCAAGTTCCTAATTGCAAAAGACCAAGATGTGACAAGAGGCATACCTTAAGTCCTACACTGTTGTCGTTTGCGGAGAAGATGGCGCTTCCATCCCTCGTTCTGGCAGATCACAATTCTCCTGCTCAATGCAATCGAACACCTGCACGTACAAGGAGGGACAACAAAGAAACAAGCGTAAAACCTAATACATGCAATTATGTATCAGTCAGAGAAGATACAACTCATAACATGAAACATGAACATCTGAGTGGAACCATAATCGAAGTCATTTATCATTAATCAGAACAAAGAAAGATACAACCTAAGCTCTGACACCGGATCTTCCTTCGGTGGGTTGACAGAGGAGTACGTCTCGGTAAAGCTTGTAGGGAAAAGTACAAGTCTCTCTCTTTTCGGCTGTCTGACGATAATATCCCTACAATTGATTTAGCTCTATTCAGGCTAGCTTGCAAAGGGAAATTGACAAGCTTATGTAGATGGTGGAAGGGGAGTTGGGATCCCTACAATGGTGGGAATGGCCCTATCCTCAAGGAAGCTTCCATGATAGGTGGAAAACCACTTCCCCTACATGGATATCTGGAGCCAAAACTCCCAAATCAATTTAGAGACCAGTTCAGGAGTTGGTTGGAATCAAAATTCTGCCATTTATTTTTAAAAAACACTCCTTATTAAGCCTGGCGTGGGTGATACACTGGGACAGAGCGCCAGTTGGCGCGCCCTCCTTGGTGGATTTCCCCCATTGGCGCGAGGGTTGAACGGTCTAGTCGCGCCAAGGCTAAAAAGGCTATTTTTAGGGCTTTTCACAGGAAATTGTCTTCAGGGGAATGATTTTCCTTGTCAAGGGGAATGCCATGAAAGTGGTTTCAGGTCATGTCACTGCTCACAGGTCATGGAATAAGCCCTCCAATGTGCGGGACGGGGGATTGCAGGGATGGTGGAAAATTACTGTGTAACAGATTCCCCCTAAAGCATGAGGCCCAAGAGAGAGAGAGAGAGGGCTAAAATTCTTTACGAGAACATGTCCAACTGAAAACACTGCCATCAGAAAACCTGCGTAGACAAGTACAACTGATATCTCAAATACATGATATATGCGGTATGGGCGCAACCATCCATAACAGAGTATACAATAATCAAAATCCAAGGCATTGATGTAGCCATCCAGTGAGGATCGATTAATAGACTCAGGTATGGTCACAACCATCCAATCAATGAGTCATGTAACCAATCATAATAATCCACAAAATCCGCAACTTGGATTTCAACAGAAAAAATCCAGGGTCTTGCGCTCCATCTTGACCCAAACAGAGTACAAGTTCAAGCATGTGAATATGTGAGCTGATCCCTACAATGGTGGGATTGGCCCTATCCTCAAGGAAGCTTCTATGATAGGTGGAAAACCACTTCCCCTACATGGATATCTGGAGCCAAACCTCCCAACTCAATTTAGAGACTAGTTCAGGAGTTGGTTGGAATCAAGCTTCCGCCATTTATTTTAAAAAAAAACTGCTTATTAAGCCTAGTGTGGGCGATACACTGGGACAGAGCGCCAGTTGGTGCGCCCTCTTTGGTGGATTTCCCCCATTGGTGCGAGGGCTAAACTGTCTAGTCACGCCAAGGTTAAAAATGCTATTTTTAGGGCTTTTCACAAGAAATTGGCTTCAGGGGAATGATTTTCCTTGTCAAGGGGGATGCCATGAAAGTGGTTTCAAGTCATGTCACTACTCACAGGTCATGGAATAAGCCCTCCAATGTGCGAGATGGGGGATTACAGGGATGGTGACAAATTATTGTGTAACAGGTGCCCCCTAAAGCATGAGGCTCGAGAGAGAGAGAGGGGTGAAATGCTTTACGAGAACATGTCCAACTGAAAACACTACCGTCGGAAAAACTGCGTAGACAAGTACAACTTATATCTCAAATACATGATATATGCGGTATGGGTGCAACCATCTGTAACAGAGTATACAATAATCAATATCCAAGGCATGGACGCAGCCATCCAGTGAGGATCGATAAATAGACTCAGGTATGGTCGCAACTATCCAATCAATGAGTCATATAACCAATCATAATAATCAAAAAAATCCGCAACCTAGATTCCAACAGAAAAAATCCAGGGTCTTGCGCTCCATCTTGACCCGAACAGAGTATAAGTTCAAGCATGTGAATATATGAGCTGAAGTCGAACATGCAAGAACATCGCCTAATTACCATCCAATGATGAAAGCTGTTAATAGACGCGAGAGGAACCACCAATGATGACAATGGCCATCAAGGTACTATAGGTACAATCCATGGAATGTGAATAGTGAGCTGGCGTCGAACATCCGCAGAATCATCCAATCGAAGGCCAATGATGAAAGCCTTGCGTCCAATGCAAAGAACCTGCCATTGAGGCATGCAAGCTCCAAGGTACCGGAAGGGAGTCTCTAGATCAGTTTCCTGGATAATGAGCTGAAGTTGACAGGAAGTGACCTGATTGAAGGTGGGCCATAGTGTTTCCACATCATCGACGTGAGACAGAGGAATATAATGTTGTGAATCAGGATCAGATGAGAATCAGAAGAAGTTTGAAACTGCAGAGGTCAACTTCTCTTGAACATATCGGCAGCACGACAGTGGATTTGGTAGTATTTGACATTAAAAGATGAAAGGTCATGATGACGAGACAAAGGAAAGATGAGAGGTCAAAAGGGATTACCCAAACCCACATAGGCAAGAAAAAAACAAGATGAGATGTTCCCAACCCAACACAAATGCAGACAAGTGCCATTTTCAAGAGTGACATACTGTTGACATGACGACGATGCTGGTTCCATTTTTCCCCACCATTTGTGGTGAGTATCCCAATTATTTTTGAAGACAATCTTGAAGGGGATAGCATATGCTTGTAATATAAGTTCATCCTTCAGATGAATCCATCCTTGTACATTTAACAAGCTCTAGGAAGGAGGAACTTGAATATCATCATTATGACTGAATCCAATGCAATCAAGGTTTAACGAGTCTGACAAAGGAATAACTCGACATCTTTTCATGTTTAGAGAGTTTTAAATGACAACGGAAAAGTAAACTCCAAAAGTCCGTTTTCATAAATAGTTCCTCAGATCCAAAAAGGTGCAAAACTATGTCTGAGAAAACCTCCTAGTCACGATAGGTTAGGGAATTCCTTTTTCGTAAATAATCTATCCCAACCCAAAAAAGGGGTAAATGTATACTGGGTATATGTCGTTTTGTAGCCACTTTAACAAAATCAAAATGACAAGTGACTCGACAATCTTTTCATGTTTAGAGAGTCAGAAAAGAGCTGAAATATGACTCCAAAATGACTTTTTTGTGTTTTTACCGAGTCTGAAAAAGTATAAAATACAACTCGTATCACCATCCAAGTTGCGTAAAAGCCTGTTGCTGCACATGAAAGCGAGCGTAAAATCCATTTTTTGAAAAAATATATTGGGAAAAATGACTTTCAAAACCTAATTTGACTTTGAAAAGTTATAAATATGCCACAAATAGTAAAAACATATTTACTTCTACTTTTTACCTCTTTTGGAGAGCAACAGTGAGCTTTTACTGTGCGAACTTGCGGTGGTGATTGTGACCAATCCAATACATCATTCGGATTCTCGTTCATTCCAGGTAAGAGGCACTCCCCTTAGCTTCGTCTTGATTAATTTTTTGTAAATTTCCATTGTGTAGTTGACCTCTAGGGAAACCTTTTGAAAATTTAGGGCTCAGCCAATTGGCGTGGGTATCGAGCACGGACCCGCACCAATTGGATCCTTTTTGCAAAGGGGTCACGCCAATTGGCACGAATATTAGCAAAATAGTCACGCCAATGGGGCAACTCAATTTTCCGCATTAATTAACCAAAATGTGAGCTACTCAAATGAATTTTTAAGTATTGCAAAGATCTAATAATGTATTTTTGACCATGTTGGTGCAGATATCCAGCCACAATGGTGATTGAGTGGAAGGAGAGAGAACATGGGGAAGAGGACGAAATGGCCATGGAAAATGAAGCTTGCATGAATGCCCTCTGAGACTGTGGTCTCAAGAAATTTTTCCTCACACCATGTTTGAGAGCTCAACCTGAGCTGTTGCAGTATTTGGTTAGCATATGGGACAAGAATGAAGAAGTGTTCAAACTCCGAGACCAAGTACTAGCACTCGAAGTCTCTGATGTTTATTTCATAACTAGATTGTCACGCAGAGGCCCAGTGCCAATCATGACAGACAATAGACCTTCTGGGGAGAAAATGGATATGGTAATGGCGAGAGTGTGCCTAGGGGCACAAACAAGATTGGGTAATGTGAAAGTAGACATCCACACAGTCCGCGATCTAGCACTCCAGGTAGTGCTTCACACCATTATGCGGGCTGTAGGATCGCAGGCCCTGCATGAGGCAACCAAGGCGCAACTCCTACTAGCTTCCGAATGCATGAATCCTACACCTTTTTATTAGGCCACTGCTATGAAAACAAACATCAAACGATAGCTGACAACGTGCAAGAAGGCCAAACTGAAATAGTTTGGGTATGGTTCCATTCTGGTGTCGTTCATTCTGGAACGATTACCAGTTTTCTAGGGCCAAGGGGCGATAGTCGCCGAGCCGTCATTGAGGGAGCTGAGAATGTCTCGATGAGTAGCACTTATGCCCAGGTCAGGAGGGGGCCAGCAGATGTCCTGGAGGCCTGAGTTTTTTGTATGGTTACAGCGTCAGCTGATTGTGGTTGAGGATTGGCCCTACGCATGAACCGAACTCATGGGAGACCCCGATCTCCCACTTCCAGAGGGGGAGAACTGGGACAAAGAGTTGGGTATGAATATTCTTTATTTTTTATGTATTTATGATTTTATTTTTTTGTGATACATGCCTATTATAAAAATATTTCTATGTGTACGCAGATGTTGGCCCACAGAGGCCCGCGGGCATGTCGCTCATTGCACGGAGAACCCCTCTCACATATGACCCTCAGGCTGAGGGCGACGAAGGGAGTGAGCTGATCCAAAACCTAGAGGGCATCACCCAAGGAATCCCAGACTATGCACGGCTAGTACACATCCCGTTGGCTTACCAGCAACAGACTGTGGGGGTGCCTAGTCGCCTCCATCGACTTCTGAGGTGATTGGTGCACGCAGTGACATGATACCACGAGCACCATGCTGATTAGCTATCTAGGGCTTTCATATGCATATTTTTGAGAGACATGTTGTCTCCGGCTATTATTAGACAGACATGTATATTTTTTATTTTATGTGATGTACACAAACTGCAAACTATTCGACATATATATCTATATATCTATTTCTGGATGGATCTTTTTACATGTGATGATGTTTTTTATAAGTTGCAAAAATGTCTATCTAAAACCAAATTAGCTACTGCATCTGTTAACGCATTCATGTGGCTGGGTATATGTTGATATGTAATGTAATGAAAATTTCTTTCTAGTAAACGAATACGTAGATACAGACGTAAAATGGATGGGTTTCTAACTGAATAATGACTGTTAAGTTGTAGTACTACAAGCTGTGAGTCTAGATACACAAGTAACGCATGAATACTGAGGTTTATAGCCTCATTTAATAATTCCAAAATGGCACTATACTCTGCGACGTTATTTGTGGTAGGCCCTAGACAAACACCTTGCAAATTAACCAACTCACCAGCAGGATCATAGATTACCTAGGCTGTCGAAGACAGATTCCTGGTACTACGGGAGGCACCATTCACGAAACCGAAAAAAGGAGTAATAGACATCTGCAAAATCATGAAGACCCAATCAGCAGAAAGACGCTTACAAAGCACACCACATCACACATGCACAAAAATGAAAACACTCACTTATGTACACACACACCACACAAGAATAAGTCAAGCGTAGTACTTTTTAAGGTACAACCCATTCCTAGGCTGCGCCAGGGGAACTCCTTCGTAGTCGATAAGCTCATAGGCCCCATTTTTTAATACTCATTTAACTATATAGGGCCCATGCCACATGGGCTGGAATTTTCCTGCTCTAAGTTTATTGTGTGCTTGGTCATATAGGAGGACGAGGTCCCCTTCAATGAAAGAACGTGGAGAAACTGATTGATTGAAGTGGGCTTTGACTCGCTTTTTCTGTGCCTCAGTAACCAAGGTATCTAAGCAGCGAGTTTCATCTAGTCGTTCCAAATACAAGAGACGTTCTTCCTCCGGAGAAGTGTCAGGCAATAGTTCCACAGCTAACTTTAGGGAAGGAATTTCGCATTCAACTGGGAGAGTCGCTTCTAGACCATACACCAATTGGAAAGGTGTGAATTCGGTTGTGTTCTTCACAAACGTTTGATAAGCCCAAAGAGCTGAGAAAAATTGGAGATGCCAGTTGGATTTGTGGATACCAATTGTTCGTTGAAGCATCGTGACCAAAACCTTGTTCACAGCCTCAACCTGGAAATTCGCTTGGGGGTAGTATGGCGTTGAGCTATCATGGCATAAGCCCAACTTTGACGTCAGCTCAGCCATTATGTAATCCTGAAAATGGGTGCCATGATTGGTAACAATGGCCTGAGGGACTCTGAAATGCATAATAACATGGTTGAAAAGAAATTGGGCAGTTGTCTTACCGTCGGCAGCTAATGTAGGCATCGCTTTGGCCCACTTAGTAAAGTAGTCTACAGCAATGATTATATAAGCATCCCCCCTGGCCGAGTGAGGGTTACATGTCATAAAATATACACCCCATTTCACAAAAGGGCCAATGGTAATGATAGGATGCAAGGGTAGGGGTGCCGCACACATCTTGCGCTGAAAGACCTGGCACGCGTGACATTTGCGGACTACGACAATACAGTCTTTGAATATATACGGCCAGAAGTAACCCGCACGCGGAATCTTCTGGGCGGTGGCATATCCGGACATATGACCTCCACAGGAGCCACTGTGAAATTCATTCAAGACTCTCTCAGCCTCTTCTAGGGTCAAGCACCGGTGGAGCACGAAATCGACTTCGACACGGTACAAGGTATGTCCTACAATGCGGTATGGTTGAGATTGATGCCGAATCCGACGTCGAGCATCCTTTTTCAATTCAAACTAGAATGTGGATGTTTGAAGATACATGATAATTTCACCATACCATGGGTCACGAGTGCTGATAAGAAAGAGTGTTTCATCTGGGATATGATCCTCGGATTGGGATGGAACGGAGTCTATCGGGAGAGAGAAAATCAGATCAGCGAAAACCAATGATTTCGTCTACTTAGCAGTGGTGAAATCTACGTTGAACTCCTAAAGGATTACAATCCACTTGGAGTAATTTCCCCCCAGCAATTTTCGAGACAATATATATGTCATGGGGTTGCAGTCAGAAACCACGGTTACGGAACGCAACAAGATGTAATGGCGGAATCGCTGAATGGCCTAAAATGCAGCGAGCACCAACTTCTCGACATGAGAATAGTGTGTTTCTGTGTCGAGAAGATTCCAAGATAGATAATAAAATACATGTTCATTTCCATCATCCTGTACTAAAACCATAGCTATCATGCTAAATGCAGCAGCCAAATAAAGGGTGAAATCACGATTATAGTTGGGAGGACGTATTAGCGGAGCATTAACGAGCAACATTTTAAGCTTATCAAAATATTGCTGAGAAATCTTGTCCCAATGGAAGGGAACGTCCTGTTTCAAAAGACGCGTAAAGCCCTTGGCCACTTTCGCATAATTCGTAATGAAGCGTCGTACGAAGTTAGATTTCCCTTACAGAGTCTATAGTTGATGTAACAAGGAAGGGGATGGGAGGTTGACGATGGCCTCGACCTTGAGGGGGTCATGGAAAATTCCATCTTTGGAGACGATGAATCCCAAAAGACAGCCAGAATCCACGCAAAAGATGCACTTATGAGGATTGAGCTTGATATTGTAGTGTCTACAATGGAGGAAAATCTGGTGGAGGTGTTCAGGATGGTCCTCATGCCAAGCTGAATGGGCTGGAAAATCATCCTGATACGGCTGAACAATATGACGTATGTTGTGGAAAGCATAAGACATAGCATGCTGGAAGGTGGCCCCAACATTTTTTAGACCGAACGAGAGCTTTTTGTAAGCAAAGGTACCCCACGGACAGATAAAGGCAGTCTTGTGTTGATCAGCGGTAAAATATTGATTTGATTGTACCCAGAAAAGTCATCCATAAGGGAATAAATCTCACTCCCCGCGCATTCATCAATGATTTGATCTATAAAAGGAGTGGGGTAATCTTCCTTAGGACAGGCCCGATTGATGTCTCGGTAATCAACACAGACGTGTATAGTGCACTACTTCTTATCTACAGGGATAATATTTGAAACCCATTCTATGAGGGGAATTGGATAGATAAAGCCCGCGCTAAGAAGTTTTTCAACTTCTGCCTTTATAGCTGCAGCTTTTCGGGGATGCACTGGGCGTAGGCGTTGACGCACGGTTTTCGCACCTAGATAGGTAGGAATCTCATGCATGACTATGCTAGGATCAATCCTAGGCATCTCTTCATAGGACCATGCGAAAATATCTCTGAATTTGCAAAAAAGATCTGTATAAACTTGTATCTCTTCAGGACAAAAACTCACTCCCACATCAATATTCTCAACTATCCCTAGTTTGACAGAGATGTCGATTCGCATGGTTTGAGTGATATTACTCAGGTTTCCCTCTGAAAGGACCTCATGAGTAAATATCAGTGTTTGAAGAGGCGGGGTGGGAACCTGAGATGCGAAGCACTCTAGACAATCAAACATTGCCCCCAGGGCAGGCATGAACAAGGAACGATGATTTCCATCGCTCCATGGCAGATCTTCAAGAGACATTGTTTCAACAATAGCTTCATCGGAAGGGAAAACTTCTCTTAAAGGGTCGGGTGAATCTGCATCACCGAGCCAAGGGGATTGAGAATATATATCCAGAGTCATTCTCGAAGGAGAATGTTCAGGAGGAGGATCAGATGCAACGACGATTTCGCAATAATTAATCTCAAGTAGAGTTAATGTCATTGATTCTCCGAAAGAGGTCACCTGTTCAGGCGAAGGGATGATCCAAGGGTCATCGGACCTAGAGACCATATTAACTTGAACGGTGTGCGGTGGTGGTGTGGGAAAAATACCCATGAGGATGGGGTCCTTGAAGAGACCGGGTCCTACACTGTCAGGGGGATTGGGGATCTAATCCATGTAAGGAACGTTGTTCTCAGAGGATGAGGTGAAGAAAGACAACTGATCCACAGTGATGATTTTTCCCTCATGAGGAAACTTCAGAAGCTGAAAGACGATGGACGAAATGCATAGCATGGTGTGAGAGTCCAACTGCGGCCAAGAAGAAGATTTTAGTTGAGCTTGGCATCAACCACTTCTACTTCTACATTGACTGTCTTCCCTTGTAACATGATCGGCAAACTCTCGGGAACAGCTAGGGGTTTTGATTCCCGACCATCAAATGCTTCTAAGCCATTGGCAGACAATGAAAGAGCCGGAGAGCCAATGGCCTTCCAGTAGGCATATGACATAACACAGGTGGAAGCACCTTCATCCACAATGGCTCTATGGATGTTGAGGCCGTTGATCCTGACTTGGATAACAAGAGCGATTTGATGTGGAAGTCGGGGGACAAAATTTTCTAGGTCGAACGTGAGAAGATTAGAATCGGTGAGATCGATTCCACTGATTGCAGAAAATAGAGCTTTCCGTTGCGATGGGAAACTTTGAAGAACTTCCAGTGCAGACATTGCAGAAGGCGCCTGTGCCAAATCCTCAATAATACTATAGTGCTGAGCGGCACGGGTGTTTGGGTTGTAGGCAGATTTTTGCATAAAACCTTTAGAAGGTGGCCTCACAACAGGTTCAGCACTGGGCTTCTCGATTTCTAAAGGACCGGAGATAGGTGGGGGAGGTAGACCATTCACAACTTCCTTTCCACCTGCTTGGCAGGATCGAGCATAATCCTTCGAATGCGTAGCAATCGAAACAGGTGCAGCACCATTCATTATAAAGACCTGAGAAGGCTGCTCAACCATCTGTGTCTACTGAGATGGGAACGGTTCTTTGAGAACTGATGGAGTCCCTTTGGAGCCTTTCAGAACTTGACTCACTTCAGATTGTCGGGGACAATATTTGGTATAATGGTCTCCTTCAAAGATAAGGTAAGGGTACTTCGGTTTACGTTGAGAACCATCATTAGTATGAGGTTTAGAAGACTCTAGTTTCGGGGCATCGAGTTTGGATTTTCCTTTGCCCTTCTTCTTCCCTTTGGAGGCCTTTTCCATAGGATTAGCCTGAACGACGTTGACCTCCACAATTTTACTAGAATCTAGAGGGGCGGGAAGAGTAGAATTATTTGAAGAATTGGAATTTTGCTTCCCATCAGAGGATTTCCGAGAATTTTGAGAAACAGAACCAATGACACCATCCACCGCTGGGGTAGGTGGTGCCTTAGAGGTTCTTGGGCGTGAAGCATTATTCAAAATATCATAAAGTGTGTCGGACTGAGAGTACACCAGATCAACATACTGGGCACGCGCGATGGCTTGTTCTTCAGTCACACATGCCCCCATAGCAATATCTTGAGCGATTTTGTTAACGAAGGAGGTGGTGAACCAATGAGTTAGTAGTTGATCAGGTATATCAAAATTGATCAATCTACGACGACGTCTCCACTCATGAATATGATCAGATATATGGGTGGCTTTATCCTACTTCAAAGAAGTGAGGAGATACGTCCCGGCTTCATAATGAACCGGTAACTGGAAATGCGTCAGAAAAGCCATGGATAATGTATTGAAATCTTGAAAGATGCCGTGAGGTAGTTCAATATACCACTTAGTGGCAGCACCGATAAGAGTTCACTGGAAGAGACGTAGATGAATTGAATCATCCACCCAAGAGTTGGACGAACACCACAGATGATAGGTCATTACATGAGCTTGGGGGTCCTCTCCAACTTTACCTTCAAACTTAGGGCAGTCGCTAGGCACCTTGGTTGGAACATGAGACCAATAAGGATTGTGAAAAATCAGATCATTGGTTAATTTAGAAACGTCCGGTAATTCCAAGGTGTCGAAGAATGGAAACTGTGGATTGAAAGGCATACCAGGCCCTCGATAAGGAACTGTACCTGTACTCCATCCTGGCTGAGCATAACCTTGCCCCCATTGGTTTTGTCCTGGAGGATTCTGACCATAGGGGGTGTAGGCCATATAGTTAGACTGATACGATTGCTGGTAACCAGTGTAGGGGGGTTGATAACTGGGGTATGGACCCTGATTATATGTTGGCCCCATTTGAGCAGTATATGGATTTGGCTGCTAAGTATAGGTAAAGCCCAGTTGTTGAGGATAATAATTAGATCCTTGGGGTGGGTTGTAAACTGGTCGTGATTGACCTTGAAGATAATAATCGCCTTGGGGTTGAGAGGGCTGTTGATAGGTGGGGCCCTACTGAGCCTGATAAGTAGGGCGCACCGGCTGATTTGGTTGCGGCATCGAGTAAATCGGCTATTGAGCAGGGTTGACAGGATGTGCAAGCTAGCCTGTTTGGACAGGTTGGCCTGGCTGAACGAGCTGCCATGGTTGAATAGGTTGACCTGGGTGAACAGGTTGCATAGGTTGTATAGGTTGACCTGGCTGATGTGGGACACCAGGCTGTGCCGGATGGGCCGATTGGCCTAGTGGTGGAATGGGGCCAGGTTGTGCCTGATAACTAGTTTAACCTACAACAGGACCATAAGAGGGCCCTAGCTGTGCAACATTCAGACCAATAGGAAACTGAGGTTGTAGAGGTTGAACCATGGGTTGAGAAGGTTGGATTTTCCCCCTAGGACCATACAACGGTCCTGTTTGGTACCCCGGTTGACCTGTGGGTCCTTGAGGTTGCCCCAGTTCGACCACGGGGTGAGGCTGCATAGGTTGACCTTGAGGGTTGTAAGACTGTCCTTGCGGACCGTATAATGACCCCTGCTAGCCTGAAGGCTGGCCTTGTAAGGGTTGTCCTTGCGGTTCATAAAGATAACCAGGCTGGCCCGAAGGTTGGCCCTGTGAGGGTTGTCCTTGCGGGTTGGAAGGTTGCCTAGCCTGGGAAGATAGAAAACCTTGGACATATTGATAAGCCTCTAGAGCATGAAAACATAGAGGGTTTCCCTGCTCATCGTACTGATATGGAAACATGTAGATGGGTGTACCATCCTGTGCATAATGTGAAAAATAAGGACGGTTGGGATCTTGGGAGGATGGAACAACCTCGGAGTTCGATTGCTGTAGGGAAAACTGATACTCCTTAGGAGAGATGTTCTCTGGAATAGAAGATGCTATATAGACGTCTTTGGGAAGTGACATAATCCTTACGGACTGAGTGGTAACAGTGAGTGTAGATGCGACCACACAGACAATGGGCCTGATAGGTACTGAAGTGACCTGAGGGGATGACATGATGGGTGTCCTTGGAGACATCCCCAATGAAGGAATAATGGGCCTTGTAGAAGGAGTTGATATCCCCATAGAGGCGACAGCAGTCATAATCTGACTTAAACATCTTTACCCCGCTGGAAGTGAAGGACCCGAAAAAGACATGACAGATAACTCGGGGTTGTCTTCTAGGAACAACTAGTAATCTTCACTAGACGTGGGGATTTCCTCACTAGGAGAATGGCTGGATGAGCCCTTATTTGCACTTGTCGCAAGATCTGCTAGAAGACGGCGAGGACTAGGAGGAATAACAACAGCTATAAAAGGAGAACCCAATGTAAGAGGACGGAAATATTCCCCTACTCCAAATCCAAACCAAGCGTTGGATAAGGGCAAATTGAAATTAACTGGTCCTCCAAAGGGAAGCTCAGATAGAACCGGTCCCCCATTGGGAAACTCGGAGACAACAAGCTGCTGAGGTTCAACAAAGGATTGAGAGACCTCTAATGAATCATCTGTATACAGACTACCAGTTGACGAAACTGAGGGTTCTGCCATTGTGACAGTAATGACAAGAAGAAAAGATCAAACACAACACACGGGCTAAAAAATCAAGGCACACAGTCAAACGACCAACAAGAAAATTCTAATAGGGCATGTGATCGCAGGTGATTTCTTTTACCACGTTGAAAATTAGAAACTTCGTCGTTTCATGTTTTAAGAGTCGAGAAACGGATGAAAGGTGACTCTATCTCTTTCAGTTTTTAAACAAGCATGAAAGGACAAGCGCTTGATGATCCTTTCAAATGTAAAGAGTCATAAAAGATCAAAATGACTACTCAGGTAATTTAGGCAAAGGGTGTACCAGATATCCGTGAACTGCAATATACACCTTGGTTTCAAAATGAAAGAGAAATAAAACAAGGACTTAACGTACATGCAGGCAATCTCCCTAAATGTTGTGTCCGGTGTATCACAGGTATTAGGCGGGAGACTCGGCTTCCTACGGATAAAGGATAGCAACCTAGTGGGGACTCCTTTTATATACGCGATGGTACAGGGAGCACAATTCCGTACTAGTGTTGTCTAAAGCCAAGACGTGAACGATAGCTACTAGGTTTAACGACGCCGAAACACATCACTAGCCTAGACCTCTAAATATTTCGTTAATGTTTCAATGCTGCCTTAAGGTAAAATGAATAAATTTTAATGTTAATCTTCAATTATGTTTCAATTTCCAATCCCTACCAAATGTTATGCCTCAAAATCTCCTAAATGCACAGTACATGCCACAATGTATCATTTCGTTCGATGAATAGCTAACTACGGGAAGGTTGAGAGCTTTCACACAATCACAAAATGATCACAAAACAACCACTAGTGTCTCTAATGCACGGTAACGAAAACTAAAAGCTTTTCTTTCAGATTTATCAATCACTAATAACACAGAAAATATTTAATTCAAATTAACTAATAAAAAGCAAAAGAGATTTTTTTTTATGTATTTTCAATGTTTAAGAGCAAAGTGCACTAACCAAAATGAAAACTAATGAAAAGAACAATTTGAGAAGTGATAGAAAAAGAGTAAAAACAAGCAAGTTTCACTTAATGCAAAACACGCACTCAGACTTCAAATTGATAAAAATTCCCTTATGGAATTGGCGCGACTGTCAGGCTGCAACTAGCGCCAGAATAGGATTGGCGCGGGTGATAAATTGGCAACATGTGCCAGCTGGCACAACTGTCAGGGCAAAAACTGCGCCAGTCAATTTTACTAATGGAAAAGATAAAAAAGAGCAACCAAGAAGTAGATAATGGATGGTGAGGTTAAACAAAAGCTTAACACTAAAAAAGAGTGAACCACAAGAGCTGATCAAGCAGGCAAAAGACCAAAATCAATCGAAAAGACAAGACAAACTCCAATAAATGTCTCCCTAGTGGAGGTGCCAGTTTTTTGGAGAGGCGAATCCCCTCTGCGGATAGAGGCGATCCCTACTAGCCCAGAACGGGTCTAGCAACAACTGAGTCACGCTAAGACGCAAATTCCTAATTGCAAAAGACCAAGATGCAACAAGAGGCCTACCTTAAGTCCTACGCTGTTGTCGTTTGCGGAGAAGATGGTGCTTCCATCCCTCATTCTGGCAGATCACAATTCTCCCACTCGATGTGATCGAACACCTGCACGTACAAGACAACAAACAAACAATCGTAAAACCTAATACATGCAATTATGTATGAGTTAGAGAAGATACAACCATAACATGAAACATGAACATCTAAGTGGAACCATAATCGAAGTCGTTTATTATTAATAAGAACAAAGAAAGATACAACCTAAGCTCTGACACTGGATCTTCCTTCGGTGGGTCGATAAACGAGTACGTCTCGGTAAAGCTCGTCGAGAAAAGGACAAGTCTCTCTCTCTTCGGCTGTTTGACGATAATCTCCTTACAATTGATTCAGCTCTATTCAGGCTAGCTTGCAAAGGGAAATTGACAAGCTTATGTAGATGGTGGAAGGGGAGTTAGGATCCCTACAATGGTGGGATTGGCCCTATCATCAAGGAAGCTTCCATGATAGGTAGAAAACCACTTCCCCTACATGGAGATCTGGAGCCAAACCTCCCAACTCAATTTAGAGACCAATTCAGGAGTTGGTTGAAATCAAACTTCCACCATTTATTTTTAAAAAACACTCCTTATTAAGCCTGGCGCGGGTGATACATTGGGACAGAGCGCCAATGGGCTTGCCCTCTTTGGTGGATTTCCACCATTGGCGTGAGGATTGAACTTTCTAGTCACGCCAAAGATAAAAAAAGGCTATTTTTAGGGATTTTCACAGGAAATTGACTTCAGGGGAATGATTGTCCTTGTCAAGGGGGATGCCATGAAAGTGGTTTCAGGTCATGTCACTACTCACAGGTCATGAAATAAGCCCTCCAATGTGCAGGACGGGGGATTGCAGGGACGGTGACAAATTACTGTGTAACAACAAGGAAAAAATATTTGGAAACAACCAAATACATATTTATTAATATTACTATGAAATTTAAATTTTGGTAACAAAAGGTTGATCAGATTGGGATAAGGGCCTAAGGATTAGCTAAAATTTCAAAGTGCTAAAAAATTATTCAAACTAAGAGTAGAGAATAAATCTCATCACCAGGATTCCAACGCAACCCGTTTCATCAAATTCTGAGTTCATATGATTGAGTTATGGTCTGTTGTTCACTTTCCAACACAGGTTCAAAACCAGATTGACCAGTAGAGTGGGATCAGAATTGGTGGTTGTCATGGAGTCTTGAACTCTGCATATAGAATTGAGGATTTCACAGCCACAGAAATGTTGCAGGTGGAACGGACAGCCGTGATCTAGTCAACAGCGAGGGCTAAACAGTGGTGATTAGATCGTAGTAGCAGTAGTGTGATATCAACGGAAGAGATCTCATTGAAATGGAGAAACATCACACATCACACAGAATAGAGTTTCACAAAGTTAAATTGTTTAACCTGTAATGAAAAATGAGGAGGTGGAGAGATAACGAGGATCATTGGATCAAGGACCAATACTACGGTGGAGATCGTAACACACGGGAAGTGACTTCATAGTTTGAAAGGAATAAGGTTTAATGGTATAAATTTAAACTTATGAAGTGTGATGAGTTATATGTGCAATAAGCTGAAGAGCGATGGGTCAAGATTTTCAATATGTGAAATCTTAAACCCTACTATCTGCGAAAATTTATTTCGGCCGAATTGATGTATCGATGCAATCGCAACTTCGCCTTGACACTTGTATTGTTTAAACGTTAAGGGTATTTGTTATATTCCGCGACATGTGATTTGCGAGATTGTATGTCTCCCGATCTATGATGTACCTTATATTACGGTTGCAAATTTTTTTGATATTGCGAAGTTCCGTAAAACGGATCCTATGTTGATCATGAACTTATGTATGTTTAATGAAACTTCAATATTGTATTCCGCTGTTTCCGCTAACGTATAAGCCACTTAACGGTTGGGGGTGCACATATGGCCACCACCCTAACCATAAATTTTAATGCACAACTTTATTGGCAGATCGGATAAGGGCACGGAAAATTTTGTGGTCAGCCTAATCTAACTCTAGTTAACTGGAGTTTTCCACATTTAGTGGAGTTTCTTAGGAGATATTAGGAAAAAGTGTAGAAGGCTCAATTTTCGGCCATTCGGAGGGAATGAAGAGTCATTCTTGACTAATTAGAGAATTTTAGAGCCATTGGTGAGGTTTTTAGGTCCAGTTTAGGACTTTTGAGTATGAGTTTTCTTCATATAAGTTGCAAGGGCCACTAGGAGCCACTAGGAGAATGAGGCCTAGGTAGGGCAGCCAGAGGCCATTCTCAGGAAACCAATAGTCATTTGTGACTATCTTGAACCTTATGAATCCAATGATGTGGTTTTCAGAATAATTTGGAGACTTCTACAGCTGAATAAGCCACAGGTAAGTTTCAGGGAGCCAGGTGCCACCAGGTGTTGGAGGCATAGAATGGGGAGCCTGAGTTCATTTTGAGTGAATTAAAAGCCTATTTTGGATGATTGATATGTGATGGAGATATTAAAATAGGTTTTGGGAGCATAATAGGACTTCTAGGAGAGTTTGTGCCGCAGAGAAACTCAGGGAAGCTCAAGGACACCAACTGAAGAGGTCAAGCCCAAGGGAGACTAGGTCCATTTCTAGAGATTGAGCAATCAATATAGGGGTATTTTGGTATTATAAACCCATTGGTACAGTCCAAACAACCATTTGAATTGATCCTCAACTTGTAAGATAAATTTACCATCTTAATCCCAAAGAGCCAAGTCCAATGACGGAGGCTCAAGGAGACGTAGCCCAGGGGTTGACGGTGAACTCCTTTGTTATGTTTGATGTTATGTTTTGTTGGTTAATTTGATACAACTTATGGTTTTTATACATAATTTTAATCAAAATAAAAAAAAAAATTAATTTCTCACACATAAATCCTTAAGCCAGTTAAAAACACATACACCTGAATCAAGAATTCAATTCTACACATGCATGTATAAGAAAGATCCTTAATTTGTTTTAATTGAGTGGGAGGTGTTTGTATAGTAAAGCAAGTCAGCATCCCATATCAAATCAGGTTGGTATGAGAGAACTAGGTTGCTTTCTTGACATAGCAATAAGTTGCTTGCTTGATAGAGCATGAGGTTGCTTTCTTGATAGAGCACAAGGTTGCTTGCTTGCTTGTTTGACTTGAAGGGTGTTTAACAGTGCAAAGAATTTAATTGTTTTCAAATTTAGTGATGCTTATAAGTTTGAGATTGTTAGAGGTGAAGGGGAGCTACTGCTAGCTAAGTCCAGAAGAGGAAAAGAAGGAAGAAGGCTGAAATCATCCTCCTTACCCAAAGGACCTCAAGGTAACCCTTGAAGAACAAGAGGGATTGTTTGCAAAGGAGGCTGCTTGAATAAGAGATACAAGCTATAGAGAGGAGCTTGAATCTACCACCAAATTGTTTTTGAATCTTTTTCAATTGTTTTTGAAGCTTTGTGAATTGTTTTTGAAGCTCTTTCATTCATTACAATTTTGATGGCAACTTCATCAAGTGATGTTTCTAAATCTTCCTTCTTTTCAAGACTCTTTGATAAAGAGATGAAGTAGGACTTTCACATCATGAAAGATATGGTGTAAAAATTGTATGAATATGTAAGGGAGAGCACTAAAATTCAAGAGCAATTGGTTTCTATAAAGGAAGAGAAGCAAGAACTTCTTCAAAAGATGCATGAGATGGAGATTCAGATCCATGATGCCAAATAAGCCTTAGCCAAGCATGTGTTTGAAGAAGAGGTAAATATTTCAAGTTTTTCTTCAATTCCCTCTCAAGATAAATGTCTAGGTTCTTTTGAAAAACACACTAAAGGAATAGGGTGCAAATTGATGATGAAAATGGGCTATGAAGGTCAAGGATTAAGAAAACATGCACAAGGCATAGTTGATCCAATTATGGTTGAGGAAAGGCCTAAGTATGTGGGTCTTGGCTATGGAAAACTTTATGGAGAAAGTTCTAAAGCCATGAAGGCACTTGAAACAATTCCAAGAAGGACTTTTGTTGCAGGTTCAAAACTTAAAACATGTAAAGTTTGAAATCAAGATGAATGCAATTGTTTGAAACCAATGTTGCAACATGATTCTTTTAAACATGTAGGTTATGGCGAACAAGAGAGTTGTGATATCTATAAGGACATGAACAAGGTTTTTGGTCTTCAAAAGAGAGCTGGAACCTCTTCAAGTTCATCTTCTTAATAAGGTGAAAAACATGAACATTCAAAGCAACATTCAAGGTATAATTCTTCCTATAATCATTTTTTTCTATGATTATGTTAAGCATTACAAATCTGCATGCATGAATGGGAGAAAGAGTTGGTGTTCCTATTGTGGCTTTTGTAACCATGAAGATTCAAAATGTTGGAAGAGAATGAAAGCATATAGGAAACAGTCGAAGCGAAGGCGACTTGCACAAAAGATGAACAATATTTGCACACATTGCTAGAAAAAGGGACATCTCATTGCTCAATGTTGGATACTTCATCCAACCACTCATTCTAAGAACATGAAGCAAGAGGATAAAAATACTGGCGAGAATGTGACCAACGATTCAATCATCAATGTGAGTCAAGATGATTCACAAGAAGAAAATGTTCAATAGGAAAAATCACCATTGAAGTGGGCTGGCAAGAAATGGTTCGATTTCTTGACCAAGTAAGGCATGCATTTACTTTGTACACAGATTAAAATTTCAGCCTTATATATGCCTGAATTTTTTTTGAAATTATCACAAGTTACAACAGATTATCACAACTTGTATGATGCAAGATTGCATGTGAATGCTATTTTGTTGAAGGCATTTCCATTTGTTGCAAAATTTTACCAAGGTGGTGTAAAATATGGGTATGTTGCTCATTTATGTTGCAGCAATTTATCATTCAGTTCATCTCTTATGATCACCCATATGTTTTGGGGTTATGTACTTATTTGTACTTGAAAAAGAGAGTTGAGAAGTGTACATATGCATGAGATTTTGTATGTGTGAGTAGAGAACTTGTGATAAGTTCATTGTAAATAGATACATGCACGAGTGCTGTCAATATGTATCATGTTGTAGATCGACTTGTGTCAATTGTGTCACACACATGTTTGATGACTTGTGTTTATTGTGTTGCACACTTTTCATATCATCTTATGTCGATTGTATTACACATTTCATGTCGAATTGTTTTCAATGTCACATGTTGCACGACTTATGTTTTAGTCGAGGGTGTTTTTCAATTGTGAGTCGATAAATGGATACACCAATGTGAAAGAGGATTGCGATGTATGTGATGTTACAGGAAGGTGACAATCAATGATTTGAAGAAGAAAAAAGAGGTGGTATTCATTTCAATTCTTGCATAAGATTTTCTTTTCAAGATTGATCATGTGTTCCTATGACAAGATGTTGCAGGAATTTTTGGTCCATTTAGTGAAGAAGTGGACAATATGCAAGGTGTCTTTCAGACATTTTAGAACAATCTGTTGTTTTTTTTTATGACAAGAGTTCACTCATCTTGCGAGCTTAATTTGGAAAGTGGATTTCCAAGACAGATTTTGAATGCCTTTATTGCAAGAGGGACTTCATTCTCAGTGGGAGGCTAACAGTTTGACAAGCACATAGAGAGAAAAGTGTTACAATAGTGTATGCATCAGTTTATAGTAGCCAAAAATGCTGAAGTGGGTCAAAAATAACCAGAGAGAAATGGTCAAGAGACATAGCTAGTTGCGGTGCAAGGCATGTCAGGGTGATTGCCAAAGAGACTTGTCAAGAAAAATCAGTAGATATAACTTGAAAGAAACATAGTGTTGAAGCTCAAGGTAGATAATTATCTATTTTTGTGGGTCCAAAATCCTGTTAGTGGGAAGGAGTGATCAGATTGGGATCAGGGCCTAAGGATTAGCTAAAATTTCAAAGTGCTTAAAAATTCTTCAAACAAAGACGAGAGCATAGAGTTCGTCACCAGGATTCCAAAGTAACTCATTTCATCAAATTCTGAGTTCGTATGATTGAGTTATGGCCTACTTTTCACTTTCCAAAACAGGTTCAGAACCAGACTGACCAGTAGAGTGGGATCCAAATTGGTGGCTGTCATGGAGTCTTGAACTCTACATATAGAATTGAGGATTTCATATCCACAGAAATTTTGCAGGTGGAACAAACGACCATGATCCAGTCAACAGCAAGGGCTGAACGGTGGTGATTAGATCGCAGAAGAAGTAGTGGGAGATCAACAGGAGAGATCTCATCATAGAAGAGAAACATCACACATCACATAGAACTGATTTTACCATTAAAGAGTTTCACAAAGTTAAATTGTTTAACCTGCAATACAAAATGAGGAGGTGGAGACATAACGAGGATCTTTCGATCAAGGACCAAAACTACAGTGGAGATCGCAGCGCACGGGAAGCGACTTCACAGTTCACAAGGAATAAGGTTTAAAGGTATAAAGTTAAATTGTGAAGTGCAACAAGTTATATGTGCGATAATATAAAGAGCGATGGGTTAATATTTCCTATATGCGAAATCTTAAACCTTGCGAATTGCGAAAAGGTATTTCGGCCGAATTGCGATGTAGCGATGCGATTGCAACTTCGTGTCGGCACTTGCATTATTTAAAGGTTAACAGTATTTGTTATATTTTGTGACATGTGATCCACGATATTGTATGTCTCCCGATCTATGATGTACCTTGTATTACGGTTTCAAATTTATTTGATATTACGAAGTCCCGTAAAAGGGATCTGATGTTGATCGCAAACGTATGTATGTTTAATGAAACTCTAATATTGTATTTCATTGTTTCCGCTAACGTATAAGCCACTTAATGGTTGGGGTTGCACATGTGGCCACCGCCCACCATAACTTTTAATGCCCAACTTTATTTTTCAAGTGGATAAGGGCGCGGTAAATTTGGTGGTCAACCCTAATATAACTCTAGTTAACTGGAGTTCTCCACATTTAGTGGAGTTTTCCTAGGAGATATTGGGAAAAAGTGTAGAAGGCTCAATTTTCAACCATTCAGAGGGAATGTAGAGTCATTCTTGACTAATTCGAGCATTATAGTGCCATTGGTGAGGTTTACAGAGCCCGTTAAGGAATTTTGAGCATGATTTCGCTTCAGATAAGTTCCAAGGGCCACTAGGGCCATGTTGGAACAGGGTCCTCCAAAGGTTGTGAATCGGGATAGTTTTGAATATTTTTGTGTATTTTTTGGCATATTTTAGTATAGTGCAGGGGTTTTCGGGTGGGTCAAAGCCCCAAAATCATTGTAATGGGTCAAAGGGTAACCTGGAGTCCGAAAACCACAGTTTGCAGACTAGAAGAAAGATTAGGCTAAATCGTTATAAATAGAAGGACATTTTGAGTCAATACGATAGGCATGAATTAATATTGGTGCGAATTATGAATTGGTAGATCTGTTTGGGTTATTGGGGGAAAGGACCCCTGTTGGCTGTGTGCGCGGAGATCCTCAGTCCTACTGTGTGTGGACCCTGCTGCTGTGTGTGCAGGTTGGGTTTTGGGTATTGTAAAAGGATCTGAAGGATTAATGAAAGCGGAAGGTTGTTGGAATATCTGAATCTTTTAATGCGAATCTATGATATCTGTTATGTTATGCATGGTTCTATGCTAAGCTCTAGAAGTAAATATTTTATTTTCTTATGCTGTGTTGACATATGATCTAAATCTATTTGTTATACTTTATGCAAGAATATCTATGATAGTTGCATTATTGTTTTGTATATGTTCTTTACTGTGATTATAATTGGTATTACGCATGTGGATGCAAAGGGATGTATAGATCTGGGTTTTGTGATATACTATCTGGTAATTGTGAAGTTGAACGCAACTCTGCTCGACTTACCTACCCTCTCCCAGGGTGTGGAAACTTGGTTCCAGCACCCTCCCATACTGCTTCGGGTGAGAATTTGGCCTGCGCAAGCAGGTCACTACCAAAAGGGCCAGTAGTATAGGGTTTGCTGGCAAACCTTAACCTCCAAACCTAGGTCAGGACCCCTCGAGCCAACAAATGGTTACATTGCCGGGACCAGGAGAATTTTGAGAGAGGGATTGAGTAATTCCAAGGCCGTACTGGAAACCTGAAAGAAAAGAAATTGATGAATGGATTGAATAGCAAGTTTAGGAATTCGCAGTAAAAGAAAACTGTAGTAAGACGTTGACCACCGAAGAATGGAAGAATAAGTAAATTTTCACAGAGATCTACGAGCTCTTCATTGTAAAAATTGTGATCGAGATCCAGGAGTGGCTGGCAAGGTTGGTTGAATTTCAGAAGTGTTGGAAGGACGAGCGGATCATGCAGTGGACCCCAGAATTGATCCGAGAGTTAGAGAAGACTGATAACACCATCACTCACATGGTGGACCATTGGGTGGAAAATATGCTAGGAGGGTTCATGAAAGAATTTTCCATCGATCAGTTCGTCTCCTACTCTAAAGTAGAGCGAAGATTATTCAAGGGATTCTGGGGTAAGTTTCTAAAGACCTTACCATTGCTGATTAAGATATTACTGTGCGAAAAAAGTATTCTATGTAGCCACACTGAATGAATGACCTATGATCCGGATGGAAGTACGACACGAAGTGGCAAGTATTATCGAACCAACCAAGAAGGAGATAGATCTGTCTAGAATCTGGTAAGAGAAGCAGATGCGCAGAGTCCTCCAACCACACCACTTTCGAACCAACATAGGGGTAAGAATTCACCTACACCTCCGCCACCACTGGAAGACGACATGGTTGCACACATGAAGTTTCCTACCTTTAAGGGTGTGGGAGATGAAGACATGGATCAGTTCTGTTTTGTCGCAGAGTCGGTATGGATTGCGCAGAATGTAGAAAGTGATGCAGTGAAGAGGGCACAACTGTCCCTTGCCTTCGAAGGGAGATCTTTGGACTGGTACATGGGGTACATCAGCCAACATGTGAACAGAACCAATGAAGTGATTAAGAATGCCTTGAAGCAATAGTTCAAGAAGCCTAAGTCTTACTCTCAAATAGTGGTTGATCTAAAGGATTTCAAGCAAGGGTCTTCTGAGTCTGTGTGGGAGGTTGATCAGCGACTGAAGAAGGTGACTAGAGAGGGATTATTTCAGTATGATGACAGACAGCACACGGAATGGTTCATTGATATGTTGTTGCCTCACTTGCATGTACCTATGGGTCACCAAACTTTCGAATCGCGGGACAAAGCCCCGGAAGTCACTATGAAGTTAGAAGCTACGCCTATAAATGATACTCAGCTAGGTGTCCAGTAGATCCAAGGAAAACTAGAGGCGATGCACATGGATATCTAGAATCTGCGAAAGGGGCTAGGAGTAGACACTAGACCTGAAAGATGGTGCATACAATGCAGGACGAATGGTCACACCAAGGATAACTGCCCTCTGTTAGCAGACTATATGCAGGCCGGGGGACCTAGTCCTTTGTGCCCTAGGGAATTTGCAGGATCAAGTGGGCTGATGCTATGGTGCAATGATTGTCATGTTGTGGGGTTGAACGACACAAATCAGTGTCCCCGCCTTGCTGCGTATGTCCCAGAAGTAAAGCAGCAATGGTGCAGGTTCTGCAGGTTGGTAGGGCACGATGAAAAAAACTGCCATACATATGATTTGATGATCGATTGAGGGAACCTCTATAGGGTACAGTCAGATCCATCCTTGCCAAGATCCCTCTCGAGCACAGGTGGCTCCCCAGCCAGGGGCAAGGGAGGCGGAAGAGGTAGAAGGGTAGGTTGGGGACGAGGGAAACTAATCTGTTATAACTATGGAGAAGTAGGACACTTTTCTAGGGACTTTCCAAACCCTACAAGTTAGTCTTGCCAGTATTGCAGACAGCTGGACCATGTGATTGAAGATTGTCCAATGTTGATAGAAAAGATGCAGGAAAATCAACTGACATCTACACAAAATGTGCATAGGGTTAAAGCTGAACTGTGAGACAAAGATCCAAGCGTGAATGTCGTAACACATAGTGAGATGGACACCAGGGGGCCTGGGGAGAAGACTGCAACTGAACCTTTGATACGACAAGCAGTTATCAAGCAGGAAGGTTTGGATCTAAAAAAGGAGAAATAAACATTTGTCACAGCTCGCAAAGACTTTTTTGAGGCAGAGGCATCTACTTCGCAGCCGTCGGGAGACCTCAAGGCAGATGAGGAGCTCAAACCCTTTTTACAGGCATGTATGAAGTTGCTACGCAACATGTCCTAGCCTCCCCTCAGAAATCAAGGACGTACACAAACTATTAAGATATAAGAAATGAACTGGTAGGGAGATGAGGTTGACTACGCAGATCGATGATTATGAGATGGATCAGGTTATTTTAGACCTAAGTTCAGATGTGAATGTATAACCTAAATAGACTTGGCAATGGATGGGGGAGCCTAAGTTGGAATGGTCCACTATCTATCTACGTATGGCCAATCAGTAGAAGATCATACCCTTGGGGAGGCTATCGAAGATCGTGGTGGATATCGCAGGGGTCAAGGTCCGAGCTGATTTTGAAGTAATTCAAATTGTAGAAGATGCGTACCCCTACCCTGTGCTCCTAGGCTTGGATTGGGCCATAGATATGGGAGGCATCATTAACCTAATGAAGAGAAGCATGGTATTTGAAAGTAACGGTACAAGGGTAATAGTACCCTTAGATCCTGTGAAAGGAGAATGATACACATAACCGGTGTGCGATGAAGAGGATGTGGACCACATATATAAGATGACTGCGCAAGATGAATATTGGATCAACCCCACAATGGATGGAGTACTCTGTTGGGAAAAGGATAGTCAATTCTTCTCTGACTCCAATGGGGAGATAGAGAATTGGAAAAATCGATTACATGATGTCTCTGCGCTGTGATATATTCAGGTCACAAAGGACTTCTACTATGTTTCCTTAGAGGTAAGTGACCTACCTTATTTTGATGGTTCTGGTAATATTAAGGAATTTTTACGAGCATTCGAAGTTGAGGTTCCAAGGGAACGAAGGCTATGGGCCCTTAAGCTAGCCATGCATGGAACACCTACGCGATGGTGGGAGACACATGAGGAGGCATTCCAGGATTGGGAGGAGTGTCAGGATATGATGATCCTATGATTTGAGGCCCCAAATGACGTACGAGTCAAAGCGTTCCTTAGGCTAGAAGACCCATGTGAATATCTGTTCGCTTGGACGGAACAATGGTGCGATAGGAGTACCAAAGAGTGGGTTCATATGTTTATTCATGCCCTGGGACAACTTCCCACTGCATGGTACTTAGATGCAGAGCTTCATCACCGCACCTGCCACTGGGAGACTTTGAAGGAGGAATTTCTGGAACATTTGGGTTAGTAGCTGGGATAAAGGTGCTTGACGTAGCTCTACAGGACATTGGCACTATAGCGTGGGGTGAATCACACCTGTATGTCGCACCTGAAGTGCCCACATGAGAACCGCGGGTATTAAGCATGGTCAACTATCACTTCCTAGCCCCAAAAGAAGTTAAGGATAATCCACAAGCTATTTCTGACATAGAATTGGACGAGATGTGCACAGTTACCAGACCACTCAGGCTGCGAAGGAGTAGCATTGAGGCACACCCCATGTTGGCTGAGATTGGGGGTGTGGATATAGGAGGCAGAGTTATCATATATCCAGTAACTCCTACAACAAGGATACAATTGCGTTCAATTCTTAGCCACACAGGTTATTAAAAAACATTCGTTCAGGGCTATGCACTGATCATAGCACTACTGAAGGACTTGCTTACAAAGGAGGCCCGGTTCTGTTGGGATGACACATGTATGGCAAACATGTCTTTGGTTTTAAAGTACCTAGGGATCAAGCCTGTGTTGAGGGAGGATGCGCAGGAGGCACAAGTGTTTAACCCAAGAATAGCAGGTATGCCAAGTGCACAGGAGTTCCAAAAACCAATCGTTAGCACAATAACATCTGGTAATAAGCAAAAGTTACCGTTAAAAGGAGCGGGCCGTTGGAATTTAATGGGGCAGATTTTGGGGATTTTTTACCGTCTACCTGATGATAATTTCCAGGTCAATTTTACCCTACCGTTGGATGCTCGCAGGCACTATAAAAAGGGCAGGATAGCTCAGTCAAGGGTTCCGCCTCACTTGCATAGCTTGTACTTATCGTCTTTATCTCAACCGAACTTGAGCTGTAGGATTTTTCAAGTCTGCACTATCCCTTTCATGTTTGATCAACCTACCCCTTCTGACAATAGCCACCCATAGTTGAGATTCATTTTCCATGCTAAGATGACGGCCACTAACCCTGCTAAGCCCTCGGCACCCACAACCCCAGAAATTCAGGAAGTAATGGAGATTGGGTCTGAGGATGAAGAAGTGCTCTCGACGCTGGTTAGAAGGAAAGGCAAAGAGCAAGCACAGGGATTAGGGAAGCCCCTGAAATATGTGAAATGGTTTGCGGGGAAGCCTAGGACTTCCACAAGGCATGCCAACTCCCCGCGAGCAATGCCTCAAACTCATGTTGCGCAGGAGGAAGCCCAACCTGCCAATCCAATCAGCTAGTTACCTCCCTTTATTTTGACCATGCAGGCCCTCGACGCACCAAAGAACCTCGACGGCCTGACTACCTATCTGTAGATGCCACTAACCTAGGGAGAGGTCCTTGTCCTTAGTGACCCTTGCGGAAATCTCCATGAGGTCAAATTTGACAATCGCAACTTGGCGAATTATGAAGCCTTCCCTGAGCTGAACCCCGCGTTGTACTTCAACATGCTTTATGTGTATGATGGGTTCACAGTCATTCCTCAGCGATGGGTAAGTCGATTGGCCGGATCTGGGCTCTTGAACCTACTGTGGATGCCCCACTTTGGCCACTACAACGTCACAGATCGGCTGGCCCAACCATTTCTCGCCTTAATTCATGGTGGTTGCATATGGATTCGGGACAAAGTCCCCATTGATGTTGCATTGGTTCACATAATTACGGGCTTTCCCATGAACGGGTCACACCCTCTGGAGCGTGTGGGTAAGAAATATGAGGGGGAAATCGTTGAATATGTGCGTCAGACATACCATGTGGAAAGAAATATGTGGGGCTTCGTCATCAATTCTATCAGTGACCTTGCTATGCAGATGGGTGCCATGTTATTAGCATGCAAGCTAATGCGAAAGTGCCAGGTCACAAGCATCCCTGCTTATGTCATTCGGTTAGTAGGTTAGTGCACGAAGGGGGTATGCCTCAATTGGGTCCAATACTTATGCGATGAGTTCTTGACCAACGTCCACGAATCTCAGGAATAGGGAAAAGCCTTTTTCTATGCCTGGCTACTGCTACTTATAGTCCTAGTTGCCTGGGAGGCCCCTTGCGGAGTCGATCATGCCCGAGCTCACCCTAGATATGTGTGAAGGGGCTCAGTATGCCCATTTGTGGGATTCCAAGGACACACGGTGCATAGAGGATAACAAAGTATTCTGGGTCCTCTTTCATGGTAGTGTGGCAGCAGCCATCAATTCTCGACCTCGGCTGTCCCCAATAGTATATGACAGATACAAAAGTATTGCAGCATTCCATGTTACCATGCACAAAATTCAGATCCGTGACCACAAGGATAAAATATGGACATCACTTCCTTATATGGTAGCAGAAAACGAAATTGACAGTGTGATTGCGCTATGGCCTCCTGCCTGGAAGATAGGCTTCAAAACTAGCGCAAGGGACGTCGTAGGTACTAGCACGACAGAGGTGCTCCCACCTATTATCATCAAGGAGACTGGAGGCACAAGAAATAGTACAGGGAAGGACTCCGGCATAGCCGTGAAAAAGGACACGCAGCCAAAGCAGACCACCACGAAGGACACCGAGGCCGAAACCCAGGTCGATTTGCAGCTAGATCTGGGCATAAAGGAAGTAAACATTGGAGGTACAAAGCGAAGAGGTGAGCCTTTCAAGGGGCCCCGAAAGAAGTAGTGTGCCTAGCAGAAGGAATGAGACGAGACAGTTACAATGACTGAGGGAGATCTCAAACAAATTGCAGATGCAATCACACTAGCCACGGAAGACAAATAGGTATCTTTAGAGGAACAACAAAAGGATGCAATCAACACCATCCAGGCCAAGCTTCGCACCCTGCAGTTAAAGATAGAAATGCTACAGACCAGCGTGGTCCAGGGATGGATTCACTTGGCATCTAGCAGTACAGCACTGGCTACGGAGGAAAGCTATCTCTGTTCCTTACCTAGCACTACCCTTGTGACCAGTTCACTAGAAAAGGGAATACAACTCCAAGCAGGTGTAGGGGTGTAGTTGAATCTAGCCAAGTTGCCCCATGATGCATTACAGAGTATCCACACTGCTGTATTTCAAGAGATTCACCATCGGGACCAGCAAGTACACCAACAACTCGGTGTGGCCGAACAGACCATCGCACAGCAGAACGCGGAAGTGCTCCTCGCTGTCGCACAACAAGCAGAGCTCAAAACCTTGATCCACCAGCTCTGCACGAAGGTTATAGAAGAGATCCCAACTGTGGCCACCCCCCAGGCTAAAGATGAAGGATTAGTTGCAGTGTTGAAGGGTTCTAGGATGGAAATGTAAGTCATTAAGACACAACTGGAGCAGCAAATCACTGACTTACAGGCCAAATTGTAGCCTGAAACACCCCCAGAGGTATGAGCCCAGCGTGTTGCAGTGGTGACCGTGGCCACAAAAACCATTACAGGGTATATTGCTCAGGGCGCCCAGTTACTAGAGACAACCATGAGGTTATGGACCATGCGATCCAATCCTGCGATCCAATCCTGTGGCAAATAAATCAGGACTTGTCGTAGAAGGAGGAATATTTTGAGAAAATCAAGGCTACATTACCCACCTTGGTTCTTGCACAGTGTTTGGCATGATTGAGGACCAACAAGAACCTCCAAGATGAGATTGAGGAGCTCCGGCATACGAAGCACGTCATCGAAGAGCGCTTAAATCCTTGGGTTGCTGCAACCCTCCAACTCTCACACAATTTTGATGTTGTTGTTAAGAGACTAAAACAGACACTGGAGAGTGTCACCGTTGCGACAGAAGGACCGACATCACAGAAGCTTGTAGATATTGCGCAGAGAGTTGCTGCTCAGCGTCAAGAAGTGCTGCCCCCACTGGTCATAGCCGTTAATGCACTACATGCGTAGGTGGAGACTCCACCACCACAGTGGCTCGGGATGAGTCACAATATTATGTTGGGGGACTGTTAGAACAGAGTCCTCCAAAGGCTGTGATTTGGGACAGCTTGGAATATTTTTGTATATTTTTTGGCATACTTTAGTCTAGCACAGGGGTTTTGGGGTGGGTGAAAGCCCTGAAAGCATTGTAATGGGTCAAAGGGTAGAGCTAGAGTCCAAAAACCACAGTTTGTGGACCACAGGAAATATTACACTAAATCGTTATAAATAGAAGGACATTTTGAGTCAATAGGATAGGCATGAATTAAGATTGGTGCGAATTACGAATTGGTAGATCTCTTTGGGTTATTGGGGGAAAGGAATCTTGATGGATGTGTGTGCGGACCGTGTTGCTGTGTGCACAGGTTGGGTTTTGGGTATTGTAAAGGGATTTGAAGGATTAAGGAAAGCGTAATTTTGTTGGAATATCTGAATCTGTTAATGCGAATCTATGATATCCGTTATGTTATGTATGGTTCTGTGTTAAGCTCTGAAAGTAACTATTTTATTTTCTTATGCTACATTGACATCTGATCTAAATCTATCTCTTATACTTTATGCAAGAATATATGTGATAGTTGCGTTATTTTTCTATATCTGTTGTTTAATGTGATTATAATTAACATTGCGTACGTGGATGCAAAGGGATCTATAGATTTGGGTTCTGTGATATACGATCTGGTAATTGTGAAGTCGAACGCAACTCTGCTTGACTTACCTACCCTCTCCTAGGGTGCAAAAACCTGGTTCCAGCACCCTCCCATAATGCTTCGAGTGAGACTTTGGCCTACACAAGTAGGTCACTACCAAAAGGGCTACTAGTATAGGGGTTTGTTGGCAAACCTTAACCTCCGAACTTGGGTCAGGACCCCTCGAGCCAACAGGCCACCAAAAGCCAGCAGGAGAATGAGGCCTAGCCAGGGCATCCAGAGGCCATTGGCAAGAAACCAATAGTAATTTATGACTATCTTAACCTTATGAATCCAATTATTGGGTTTTCAGAAGAATTTGGAGACTTATAGAGCTAAAGAAGCCACAAGGAAGTTTCAGGGAGCCGAGTGCCACCAGGTGTTGGAGGCATAGAACGGGGAGCCTGAGTTCATTTTGACTGAATGAAAAGTCTATTTTGGATGATTGATATGTGATGGAGACAATAGAATAGGTTTCAGGAGCAGAAGAGGACTTATAGGAGTTTTTTTGCCATAGATAACCTCAGGGAAGCTCAAGGACACTTACCGAAGAGGTCAATCCCAAGGGAGCCTATGTCCATTTCCAGATATTGAGCTATCAATCCAAGGGTATTTTGGTATTCTAAACCCATTGGTATATTCCAAACAACCATTAGAGTTGAGCATCAACTTGTAAAATAAATTGACCATCTTAATCCCAAAGAGCCAAGTCTATTGACGGAGGCTCAAGGAGACGTAGCCCAAGTGTTGAGGGTGAAATCCTTTATTATGTTTGTTGTTATGTGTTATTGGTTAATCTGTTGTAATCTATAGTTCCTCTACATGCTTTTAATCAACTAGACAAATGATTAATTTATCACACATAAAGCCTTAAAACAATTAAAAACACACACCTGAATCAAGAATTCAATTTTGCACATGCATGTATAAGCAAGATCCTTAATTTGTTTTAATTGAGTGGGAGGTGCTTACAAAGAAAAATAATTCAGCCACCCATATCAGATCAATGGTAGGCATAGGAAAGCTCAAAAAAAACTTGGAAACAACAAAACAAATATTTATTAGCATTACTATGAAATGTTAGTGTTAAAAGGTAGACATACAAAAGTTTGAATGATCACCATTTTCTCGACGACTAATTTCTCTATTGTAAAGACCTATGCCTTTACTATGGAATTTTTCTACTCAGCAGAAATTGAGATATTAGTTAAACTCATATGAAGTTATGGGTTGAGCTAGTTAAGCATTCGAGGTTAACCTAATTAAAATTTAAAATATTGGTTAAATGATATGAAATTTTTTATTTTCTTAATAATTTGCAATGACTTATATCAATTCAAGCTTACGACATAGCTTAATAACACACATATATATATATATATATATATATATATATATATAAGTGGAAGTTTTTTCACAAGATGTACAAGTATCTTATGGCAGAGTTACTAAGTTCCAATTAGAATTATAAAAATTTTCACAAAAAAATCCATTTAAGAAAATTTTCATAATATCGATGCCTTGGTGAAATTCCTTACCTATTTTGTTATTGACTATGCTTCTCTATACTTTCCTTTTTCTTCATTTCTTCTTATTCCTATTAAAATTATCGGTCATCACATAAGATTGAAGTGGCTTAATTCAACTGTATTTTGATTTGGGGCTCTGCGATAATGTGTATCATTGGGAATATATCCATGTGGTTGTGGAAGGGTATCAACAAACATAATTGAACTAGAAAAAAAAAGTGTTTCAAAGTGAAGAGATCCATGTGGTTGTGAAAGAATATCAACAAACATAAACAAATGAGACAAACAATTATATTAACTATTTTTTCCCTAAATTTTATAATTCACGTGGTCCTCTTTATTTCATTATCTTTATCAAATTTTTTATTTTTTTAATTATTTATTTCTCAAAACAAACATTATTTAATCAATATATTTCTTCTAGATAAAAAGTAGAATATTCCCTCAACACATTGAATGTTATTTCAAACTATCACACAATTACAAAAATTCCATAAAATTTAAACTTTATAAAACAATTACTTTCTTTAAAATTTATATGAATATGAATATTACAGTATAATTCTTATTTTAGGGTTGATAATATTTATCTCATGGTCTATATCCCTTGTGTTTATAATATTAATCCCTTGGGTTTAATATTATTCCCTTGGGTTTATAATCACTTGTGTTTTTAGTATTAATCTCTTGGGTTTATTAGTCTCGAGATTATAATATCAACTATTTAATATTGTAACATTGAAATAGTACAAAAATGTATCCAACATCACATTGTGACAAACATTGTCTCAATATGAAAATAAGTCTAACAATCACTATCGCAATGTTACATTACAATGTAATTTATTCAATGTTGGATTGTTACATTACAAAACTTGGGTTTAATACGGTTTATAATATTGGGGCCTTTTAGTATTTAGTTTATAATATTAAAGTTTAATATTATCTTTATAATTTGTAGTACTAGCGTTTATAATATTCATATTAGCGTTTAATATGAATCCATTATGTTTATTAATTTAGATTTTTAATATTAATATTTTGGGTATATCAATCCCTAGGTTTATTAATTCCTCGGACTTATAATATTAGTCTCTTGGGTTTATAATATTAGTCCCTTTGGCTTATTAATCTTAGGGTATATGTTCCTAGGATTTAATATTAATCTTAAATTTTTATTTTATTCCCTTGGTTTTTTAATATTAATTTTTTGTGTTTATTAATCGGATAGGTTTATAATGTTCATCCTAAGATTTATAATATTCATTTTAAGGTTTAATGTTTATTTTAGGGATTATAATATTTTTCTAAGGGTTTACATCCTTTAGGTTTATTATATTAATTCCTTTTGTTTAATATTATTCCCATGGGTTTATAATCCATTTGGTTTATTATTTACTTTCTTTTATGATATCAATCCATTGGTTTCAGTAATCTAAGGATTCATATTCCTAGAATATAATATCATTTATAAGGTTTATAATATTAATCCTAAGATTTAATTTAAATCCTTTTCGTTTATAATACAAATTCCTTGGCTTTATTAATCTCTTGGTTTAGAATATTAATATCTTCAATTTAATATTAATATTAATCTCTTCGATTTATTTTGAGTTTAGTATTAATATCTTGGATTTATACTTTGTAATATTATGACTTATAATATTAATTCCCAAGACTCATAATACTAGTCTCTTGGATTTACTAATTCTATGGGTTTATAATATTAATTTTTTGAGTTTAAAAATCCCTTCGGTTTATAATACAAATAATTAGTTGTGTTCATTAATCTCGAGGGTTTTTAATGTTTTTTTTTTTTTTTTTTAATTTGAATAATTAGTTTGGTCATTAATCCCTTTGGTTTATAATATTCATCCCTAGTTTTTAATCTCTAGGTTTTATAATATTAATCTCTTGAGTTTATTGATTGTTTTCGTTAATAATCACCAAAGTTTATAGTATTAAACCTTGGGTTTATTAATCCTTTTGGTTTTTAATATTAATAGCATGGGTTTATTAATCTGTTAGTATTATAACGTTGGTCCCACCTTGGATTTTTAATATGTTTTCTTCTTAATATAAATAATATTTTGGGTTTATAATATCAATCCATTTGGTTTATAATATTTACCCCTTTTACGAATAATAATTATAATAATTATTGATAATTAATATTTAATAAATTATAATTACTAATATTTATTACTAATTACTAATAATTATTAATAATTTATATTAATGATTAATTATTAATATTATTAATATTAATATTATTAATTTTTAATATCAATATTTATATCAATTTTAATTATTAATTATAAATATTTAAAATTATATTTATGTGATTAATATCAACATCATATTATTTCATTTTTTAAATTATTCTTTTGGGTTTATAATCTTAGGGTATATAATTGTAAGGTTTATAATACTAATTTCAAGGATTTTGATCCCTTCAATTTATAATATTAATTCTAGGGCTTATAATATAAATCCTAAGGTTTAATACTTTTCTTTTACGTTTATTTTCCCTTAGGTCTATAATATTAATACTTTGGGTTTATTTTCCATTGGATTTATAGCATTATTCTTTTGGGTTTATAATATTGGGATTTTTAATATTGGGTTTATAATATCACATTTAGTATAAGGGTTTGAAATGTTCATTAGAGTTTATAATATTGAGTTTTATAATTTTAGGGTTTATAATATTAATATTAATATTAATCTCTTAGGTTTATTAATCTTAAGGGTTTATAATATTGACCCATTTCGTCTATTATTCCCAAGGTTCATAAAATTTATCACTTCAATTTATATCATTAATATCATGGGTTTAGTATTAGAGTTTATAATACTAATCTTAGAGTTTGGTTTATATCATTAATATCTGGGGTTTATTATTAGACTATATAATGCTAATATTAAAGTTTACAACCTTAGTGTTTCTAATATTAATATTAGGACTTATAATATTGAGTTTGATTGTGTTTAGGTTCATAATATTAAATTTAATATTGAAATTTACTAGCATCATGTATCACATTGTTCTTATTAATAATGTAACATTTCCATTTAACTTATTTTACCTTGGGCTTATAGTATTTGCGAAGAAAGGTTAGGGTCTTGAGCACTACCCCTCAATGAACTATAATTTGTTTGAATGGTATTCCATTCTTATCTGTAGTCATGCCTCGATTTTTAGGTGGAAAGTATGTCTTATTCTAAATTTTTATGGATATGTCATCAACGGTGTATCATATACAAACTTAAATCATTGAATTTTGTTAACAATATCATAGGAAGATAAGTTTAATTAATAATTTTTGGTTCTTTAGGTTCTTCATGGAATATGCACCGTTGAGTAACATATTCTTTCTGGATTTTTCATTTTATTCAAGAATATTTCTGCAAATGCTCTACTATCCACCATTAACATAGATTACCATATCTGTTAGCTCGTAATTGTTGTATAATTAAATGTTTTCATTTTGATTTTCATTATTAAGAGGCTTTTACTAGATTTACCCCTTCCAAGATTTCGATTAAAGGGTTTATAACTTGAAATGCTTTGAGGGTTTGGATGAAGGCATCACCAAATGACGAAAAACCCCTCTCAGCTCGACGTTGAAACCTTTCATGGACGCAAGAAAATTTAAACAAGGTAATGAATTGTAATTAATAGTCTCAATTGGATTTTTAGAGGAGCTATTTGAAAATATTTTGGTGACCATTAATTTTCTAAGGGTTTGTAATCCATTAGAGAAGCCTTTTATCAATATTCTAATGTTTCAAAATTCATTCGGTTTTTAAATTTTTAAGAGGTTTTTTATTATTAAAGGTAACATGAGGGTTTGATTAATATTCTTTAAGATTTAAGAGGATTTCATGTTTTATCTTCACAAGTTTCTGATTGAGGAAAGTCCTCCTTTGTGTGGTTTCATAACTTGTAATAGATGTAGTAAATCACTATAAGTTATTGCACCATTTCATTTTTCGATTTACTAAAATATCTTTCCTTCAATACTTAGTTTTAGTTTTATATAAGTTCTTGTTAACTTATTTTACCGTAAAAGGGGTTTTATCCATGTAATTCTTTTTTTTCCGATTTGAAGATTATAGTTTCAATAATATGCTCAATTTTTCTCATTTTAATATGATTTAAATAGTATTTAAAACCTCAATTACTTAGAAAAACCTTAAGGTGATTTGAGAGTTTAATCTCTTAGTTCCTAATTTTTAATTTATAGATTAATTTTTTTTATGAAGAGGTTACTAACAAAAATTCTCTTTTACGTTTGTTACAAGTTAGGTCTTCAGGCCTCAAATCGCAGTTTTTTTGTCTATATGAATTTATATTTATCTCTCTATGTATGAACCCCTTTGACACCTCTTCCCTTCGATAGGTATGTACTTGATATGGGAGATAATATTAATTTGTTATGGCCACAGCGACCTATTTACAACTTTTAATTTAGTATGATTTTGCATACTCAGTATTGAGATATGTTGTTAGTATTGAGATATGTTGTTAGCATAAGGACTTTTTTTTTTCTTAGATGATAATTTATCATTGAAACACTTTTTCAATTTGTGTCAAGAGCATGGTTAAGAAAATAATTTTGGATATATTCTAACATTGGAATACTTTGTTCTCATTTATATATGTCTATATTTCGTGAACATGCAATTTATGTGTGGTTAATATATATGTCTGATAAAATTATTTGAGTGTTCCACTATCTATATACACTTAGTATATGTATTTTCTTGTATTTTATTATTTACTTCAATATGGTTCTCAACCAAAGATCAATGGTTATAATTTTAAATTTATTTAATGTTTCTTTGTTTTAATAATATATAGTCCTTGTATCCCATAGGGTGTGAGTTTTCAATAATAATTTCTCCTTTAAACACTTGCAATAAGTTAAGGCTTTCATTCTTCCCCTACAGATTTGTATAGGGGTAGTTTCACATTACATATGTAAACACATTTTGTAACTACCTCTTTAGAGTAATTGTTTTATCAAGTAGGTATTGCGTACACTTGGAAAATTGATATGGATGTTACACTTTATTCTTGTTACAAATTTATTTATTATTTATGAA
Source organism: Pinus albicaulis (assembly GCA_034641835.2). Taxonomy (NCBI): domain Eukaryota; kingdom Viridiplantae; phylum Streptophyta; class Pinopsida; order Pinales; family Pinaceae; genus Pinus; species Pinus albicaulis. The sequence goes on along the minus strand of CM076577.1, from coordinate 847,474,268 downwards.
AATTATTAAATACTGTAGGAGCAAGCACGTTCCTCCCAAACAATGAATTGCAAACACAACAATTCCCCCTATGCCCTAGGCCTATCTGTTATCATAAACAAATCATCATTCAACGGTATTTTCCTCCTTCCCCATACAGACTTTATTAACATATGATATTTCTCAATGTTTGTCCTATGTATTTTCTATACCTAGGGGATTTTTACAGAAAGGCTCTTTTCATTTCTTAAAGCTTTGCATTAATTTCCATCCATGCTGCTTTACTTTCCATTAGAGAAAATTTTAGTCTAAAAGTGCCCACTAATTTTTTATTTAATTTACATGTCATAATATGTAAACCAATCAAAATCCTTTAAATTTAAAAAGAGGTAAATTTAAATATTTTGGAGGGAAAAGAAAAAAAAATTACCTTTTTTAATTGAATTTTTGGCTTCTCTCCTTGTTGTGAAACCAGCTCCAAAAATAGAAGAAAAGAGATATCAACGCCTTAGAAATAAGCCACTTCGAAAGGGCAACCTCCTGTTGGGCCTTGAAATTGTCATTCACTTCTATTACATTTTTACTTATATTTCCATATTACCACCTTCACTCCACCTCCATTTCATTACACTTACCTTACCATTACCACTATTGGGTTACATTTATTTTTTTCCAAACATTATTAATTCTTATCATTTTTAAGTGAATTTGTGGTTAAAAATTAGAAAATAATGTGCATATGCTTATACCTAACAAGTGGGATGAGATTGTTGCCATGTGTAGGTCAAAAGGAAGCTTCTAAAAGACCTTTATGTGGCCTACCAAAAAGAAATTCGAATTTGAGTAAAGAAGATCATGGGATCATGAGGATATGTGTTTCATTTCCTTTTTGTATTAAAACTCTAAGAAGATATGTGACTCATTTCCTATTTTGTATTGAAACTGTAAAAAGATATGTGTCTTATCATTTCCTATTTTGATTGTAACTCTAGAGATAGAGGGAGAGATTCATGGACTCTCATTAGTGAGATAAATTCTCATATTTTTGTATAAATAGGAGAAGATTTCTCCTATCAAATAATGTAAAAAAATAGGAAAAGAAGAGAAGGGATTGTAGAGTATTTTGTAACAAGGCTTGAGATGGAATGGGATGTAGATTTGTGAGTTTATCAATAAAGAATTTATTTGATGATGTTCTGATCACATCTGCAAGGAGCTAAGGATTTCACTGAATTGGTAGCAGAGGTCCCCTACTCCTAAGGAGGTTTCATGCATTTTCTATCTAAGTTCATTCTAGTTTCTATTTAGCATTTCTCTGTACTTTTTGCTCAATTTACTGCTTTCATAATTTGCAATTATTGTATCCAACTCAGTAAATTTTGTTAATGAATGGATAGTGACTCATAGGTGCAGTAGTTTCTTAGGTTTCATTTATTGTCTTTCATAGTTAAACAGTTACTGTGCTTGACCAAGTAAAAACCATTTAAATCTTAAATTAAAATGGTTAGTGACTTATAGATATAGTAATTTTCTAGGAGATCCTCATTACACTACACTTAATATTTTTCAAAAGCTCTTCCAATAAATCTCAATTAAATGAATTGGATTCAGTTCTAATGTTTGAGTTATTAATTGTTTCAGTATTTCATTTCATGTTATAGGAGATCCTCATTACACTACACTTAATCTTTTTCAAAAGCTCTTCCAATAAATATCAATTAAATGAATTGGATTCAGTTGTAATGTTTGATTTATTAGTTGTTTCAATATTTTATTTCATTTCATAGGAGATCCTAATTACACTAAACTTAATCTTTTTCAGAAGCTCTTCCAATAAATCTCAATTAAATGAATTGGATATAGTTGTAATGTTTGACTTATTAGTTGTTTCAGTATTTTATCTCATGTCATAGGAGATCCTCATTACACTACACTTAATCTTTTTCAAAAGCTCTTCCAATAAATCTCAATTAAATGAATTTGATTCAGTTGTAATGTTTGACTTATTAGTTTCTTTCATTTCTTGAATTCTCAATTAAGATGTAATATCCGTGGATTAGGATTTCTAGTTTTCATCATTTCTTAATTAGAAAATAGACTCCAAAAACTTGTAAATAAAACTCTGCTTTAATTCATTTGACAACATTTTCCTTTCCTTCATTTCTAAATAGATTTAATCTCATCTTTTTTTTTAGAATGCTAAGGATAAAAATATAAAAATTCCCAAAAACATCAACAAAACCTTAAAACAATGAAGTAGGAAAAATGGATACTTAGGCACATATAGTGCATTACACTTCATCAGTTTACTAGCCCTGGTCGATAATTTATGTTAAAAATTTAGGACACTAAATTGACTGGAAACCTCCAATACATTACATGAATGAACAATTATTGGATGATACAAATGAAAAAAACTCCCTTCTATATATAGAAGTCCATGGGGCCACAATGTAATCCTAGTGGGGCCACAATGTAATCCTAACCGACCTAACAATAATAATGTAAGGGCACAATAATAACAATATGGGAGTTCCAAGGGTATAAATATAACAATAAGAGGGGCTACACTAACATAATAAGGGACTACACTATTAATATAGGGACTTAACATGCCCCTCTCCTTCAAACAAGTGTTGTCCTCAACGCTTGATTATTTCTTGATGCTTCTATATAAAATTCTCATCCTCCCATGTGGAATCTTCTACAAGAAAGTTCTTCCACTTGCTGAGATACTCTGAAATTGATCGTACTTGTCGAGTTATTTTTTCTGTGACTTCTTCATAACTTATTTTGATGTGATGTTGATCTTCCTATTGTTTCATTAGATTCTTCACCAAAGTTAGGTTATCCTTTGAGAGTTGGAGAACTTGTTGTTGATGCTCGATGTGATCTTCCACTAATTTATCATCCATATTAGCTATTATTAGATCCTTCAAACCATCCAACTTAGCTTCCATTTCTACTTTTAAACCATCTATGTCATCTTTAGTTGCTCTTCGTAAGATCGAAATTTGTTGCACCTGGTACCCTAATTTTGATATCTCATACTACAATTCTTCCTCTTCATGCATCATAGTATAGCTTTTTGAGCGCTTAATGGGTATGAAATTATTTTTTGGAGGAATTATAGGACCCAATACTGATAAAAATTCACAATAGGCCCTTGGTATCACTTAAAAATGATTTTTTTTTTACACAATACTTATGCAATTCGGAAAAAAATACACACCTTTTTTTTCTTGCTTTTGAGGAGCTTGATATTGAAATTGACTTATCTCTATACTTGAAGATCCTCAATATCTGAAATTCAGCCCTGTAGTAGTCCTCTGAAGCTTCTTTCAAATTCCACAGGTCTGAATTGATTTGGATTCTTCAATACAAATTTATGTCCAGTCTCCCACAATGACCTAATTATGGACTGGTTCAGTAGAGTGAACTTGTACGACTTGCCACGTGTCACTGTTTGCTTCTTTGGCTCTGAAATTTATACAAAGGAAATAAAGTCCGTTTACTTCCAATAACTTTTTACAGAATTCCAATATGATGCTCAGAGCGAGATTTATGAATATTTTCCCATGATCACCTCTTTGAGATGAAATTCGGCAGCCTGAAAAAGACCTAACTTCCACAAATCATATCTTCGACAATATTGCAAACCATGCTCTGAAATTTTGTGACGATGTGCCTCAGGATTTCGAATTCGTACTCTATATATTTCAACTTCTAAATCTTCGTAGAAAAAAATTTATAGCGAAAAATCCACAATGACCAGTTCGGAGCAACAAAACCCTAGAATCCAAAGCTCTGATACCAAATGTTGTGAAACCAGCTCCAAAAATAGAAGAAAAGAGATATCAATGCCTTAGAAATAAGCCACTTTGATAGGGAAACCTCCAATACATTACATGAATGAACAATTCTTGAATGATACAAATGAAAAAGCCTCCTTTCTATATATAGGAGTCCATGGGGCCACAATGTAATCCTAGTTGACCTAACAATAATAATGTAAGGGCACAATAATAACAATATGGGGGTTACAAGCGTACAAATATAACAATAAGAGGGCCTACACTAACATAATAAGGGACTACACTATTAATATAGGGACTTAAAACTCCTTATAGGTTTACTCAAATTTCAAGTGCCACATCCAACGAGTACCCATTATGCATACTTTTGGGAAGACCCAAATTGATAATAAATGATTATACATTAAAAAAAAATTGTTGATCCTTTTGTTGGGCTAGTTCGAGTTCTAAAAAATTTCTTATATTTGTATATATTCTTTATCTTATAAGGTTGCAGTCGTGATGTGCTTATTAAGGTATGTGCTAGCACATCTATGAGAGTTTCCACATAAGTAATCTAAATTTTCACTCAATGCATATGAGATTTTATTTTATTTTCCCTTGATGTGTTTGATTTCAAAATCAAATTCACTAAGGAAATCCATCAATCATGCTTGCATTTCAATTAAATATGGTTTATTAAAGAAATATTTTTGAATGATATGATCAATTAACATGTGAATTTCTTACCCAAAAGGTAGTTTTTCCACCACTTTAGAGCATGAGTCATTGCAATTAACTCTAGGTCATACACAACATAATTATTTTCTTGCTCTTTTAGCTTCCTAAACTCATAAGATATAACATGGTTATCTTTCATTAACACTCCAACCAACCGGTCCAAACAAGTATTTCTGCACACTATATAGTTTTTTTTGGTATTAGAAATATTAAGTATGGGAGCTACAATTAACAAACATTTTAATCGATCAAATATTTCTTGAACCTTTTGGGTCGAGATAAAGTTGACCCATTTCTTTTAAGAAGATTCTATAGGGTCACACAACCTATATAACCCTCTAATAAATCTACACTAATAAAATGCAATTCCCATATGGAATTAGATGTTAGCTACATTTTCAGGAAAATGCCAATTGAGAATTTCCTTGACATTTTAGGGCCTACTGGAGCTCCCTCCCTAGATATACATGCCCTAGGTACTAAATATGTTCTTGTTAAAACTCATATTTATAAAACTTTTCATATATTTGATGCTCTATAAGTGTTTACAACATTATTCTAAATTTTTTTCATTCTCTTTTGGTGTGTTAAACTAAACTAGAATGCCATCATTAAATATCAATACACATTTATTTAAGAACTAGCCAAAAACATTGTTCATTAAACACATAAATGTGGTTGGGACATTTGTGAGCTTGAAAGGAAGAAAAATTAAATTATAATTACCATATTAGTTCTAAAATCGGTCTTATGTATATCCTCATCTTTAATTGTAATTTGATGGTAACTAGATCTCAAGTCTGTCTTAGAGAAGACTATTTCTCCCCCTACCTGGTCTAATAGATAACCAACTCTAGGCAATGGGTATTGTATTTTTATTTCAACTTGTTCATTTCTCTATAACCATTACATAAGCTCAGAGTACCATCCTTCTTCCTTAGAAATTATGAGTTCTCTCGAGGGTGAGAAACTTGGTATGAAATATCATTTGTCAAAATATCCCAAAAAATACATATTTAACTCAGTCAACTATGTGTCTATTTATCTTCTTATCTGTGTATTTTATTTTTTGACTAAGATCAAGGATCCAAAACAAGAATGTGAAGCATACCAAAAAGGAATTTCCTACTTTTGGTTCAAATTATCCTGTTTCCTTTCATGTTTTTTTGTGCACTTCCCATTTCCATTGAATTTGTTAATGTCACTAGAACCTATAGTCACATGAATAATATTGCCTATTTTTGGTACAAATTATCCTCTTTCCTTTCATATTTTTTTGTGCACTTCCCATTTCCAGTGAATTTTTTAATGTCACTAGAACCTATAGTCACATGAATAAATAAAATAAAACAACCTAAAAATTGTAAATTAGTTCAAGAACAACAATGACTTCTCAGAACCCATTTCAAAATAGATTTCATTGTTGCCAGAGAAAAAATTCTTGCCAACAAAAAAGAAAACACTTTGTACATTTTATATCATACATGGGCATATCCCACACATATGAATAATTTTCACCTAAATTAGGATTTCATAAAAATTAGAATGTCACTGTAATATCCCAAAATAGGGAAAATCTAAAACAATAAGAATATATGAAGGTATTCTAAAGTTGGAGCTTCAACAAATCATGAACACAGCAATAAAAATTAGCTCATAAGATGTAAAATAACATCTACCCAGCATTTGTATGAAAAACACCAAGAATATGGCCTATACACTCATTCCAAAGTGGGGAAATGCAGCAATATAGGGCATAAAACAATTGTCTTCAGAAAATAACGCCATATTTGTGAGAATTGGAACTTGGATCCTTTAGAATTTACTTCATGAAACTCACATCCAAAATTGGAGTTGAAACAAATCCCTCTAGCCAACATAAATAGATCTCCCAAAGCCAATATGACTCAAATAAGCTCAAACCCCATAACTTAAGTCATGCAGAAAGGACTGAAGCATGTACAACATTATTGTATTGAGGGTTTATGTAGCATATAATGAGAAATAATAGATCTGGATTCTACAAGCATCTAATGGCTGAGAAAATGGAGATTCCTTCCTTTTTATACACAATAAGAATAACCTGACAAGGGTTTCATGAGAGTACGATGTATAAAAGTGAAGATCTGCAGATATAGATTTGAAAAATGTAATTATACTATAGCTATGTATAAATATAGCTGAAATGTACAAATAACAGAAGAAGAATGAAATACAGAGCTTTCCGGGAGAAGTGTTGGCCCCTCCTCCAAGGAACAAGCTCACAAGCAAGGGTTCAAACCCTGCTACTACAACTCTGGGAAAAAAGACGCAGCTACTTCAGAGAACTGCATTGTAAGTGATGGAAGCTACTTTTTCCACATGACAAGATGTCCAATATGCTCATAAATATCCTGTACAGATCTTGCAAAGAAAGGGGAGCTCCCTCCTCTGAAAGATAAGCTCAGAAGCTGGTGTTGTAAGTCTTCCATTGCAACACCCTGCAACACAACATTTCCTACTATAGGAATAATGATGTAGCTAAATGACGATGCTTGGCCCCAAGCCTAGATGTGAAAAAATGCATAACAATGCTCCTCCGAGAGACCTCTCAAGGAAGGATAAGGAATCCCTAAGCAGGAATGCCTTGTGCTAAACAACACTGCATACTCAACTCAACAGTTGAAGAATGCTCAAGAGTCTAAGTAGACCAAAATAAATAATCCATAAGCTAACCTCAAATGTCTGCTATCTTCCTCCATATAAATTTTGTGAGCTTCCTCACCTTGGGTCCCACCCATTAGGGTTTCCAACATCACATGGTCTCCTTCCATCCAAAACTGCATTGTAGCTCCATCAAGGCTACTCCTTCATACTGCAATGTTGGCTTAGTCAACTTCACTGAATCAACATGATTCTCTTCCTGTTCATACATGGAAAGTGCAAAATCCAGCCACTATGATGTCCCATTTTCATACCAAGAGGTTTTTTATGCTAATACAAGGTAAGTATGGGTATTTTTCCCCATTTATTCATCTACTAGGTGAAAATATCAAAAATTAATATTCCTAGTAGCTTCATGCTAATTTTATGAATATTACAATCCTCCCCTTCCAAATGTTGCTTGTCCTCAAGCAAATGAAAGGATAGAACTGGAAGGTATCCTCCTCTCCTGCGGTAGCATCCTCATATGATAAGCTCTCCCAAAGAATAAGATGTTGTCTCAACAATGAAACTCCATAGTGCCTCTCCCAAGCATACAAATTAGCATTTGGTGTACATCCCAAATGGCTATCATCATGCAAAAGTAAAATACTCAAGGAGACAACTATGTGTTGTCTAGAGGTCCTCTCAAGGCATGGAGTTTGAAATGCATGGGAAAAATTCATTCCCAAGTAAAACCTCCAAGATATCATCCATATAAAATGAGCCACCCTCCAACATGGCAACTCATGAATAATCTCCTCCACATTTGGCTCATGAAATGTAGGTGGGCTGAATAGATGAACATGATAGGCAAGAGGTCCTATCCCACGCTATCCACCTCTCCACTTATGATAAATAGTGTAGACAACATGCTGATCTTGGGCTGCAACATGGTTGCCCTCAAGTGGCAAGAAGAAGATTGAGTCTCCAAGGATCCTCTCTCCAATTTCGTGATCCATGCCAACCCAAACCATTCCATACAAGATGAATGGCACATCATTACTATATGGCATCCAAATCAGAAAAATGTTGAAGGTTGTGTGCAATTTTGGATGGTACAAATGGTTTTCCAGGTGGATACTGCGCAATCTCTTCAACTAATGTTTGAGAATATCATGTGGCAAGTGGTTCTTAAATAAGTTACAAGCGGTACATGTTTGCTCCTCCACCATGGGGTAGTAAGCAGCAATGGATATCAGTTGTACACAATCAAAATAACAATACACTTGCCCAAAATAATGTATAGATGGGCTACTAGCATAATAAAGATTGGCCCTAAAGTGATCATGAGACCCAAAAATACTCTTTCTCCCTTGTGGAGCAATGCACTATTCATATATGGTGAGAAGATACACGTACTCAATAGAGTAATCAACAAGTATAGAAATGCATTTCTTACCATACATAGTGAGTAGGCTAAAAGTGAGGCCCATGAATGAGTCCTCCCATGAGAATCTCCCCATAAGAATCTGCAAGAAGAAGGGATACATACTCTCCTTGTAGCACTCCATCAATAAGAACATACCCCCAAGTGACAGCGTTGTTGGCCTTAGTGATAAGGCTCCATGACTCCTCCCTTTGACATTCCATATGCCAAAGCCATCCACCATCATGCTACTATGTGAGAAGATCTTCTTCCTACATGGAAGCCTCTCATGATCCCTCAATGCTGAAGGGTAGCTTCTATGCACTTTTAATGTGTCTTCCTTCTCTTTGGAAATATCATGATAACTATGGGAAAAATTCTACCCATACTCTCCCAAGTGTAACCATAGCAACAAAAACTCTTGTTTCTCCCTCATCTCTTCCTCATACAAGCCATAGAGTAAGATCATGATGGTTGTCTTGTATTATGCCCCATACAAACAATTTTTCTGTTGTTCTATCATATGGGTGCCATGCCATGCCTCCATCCACCACATACTTCCTGACAAAGGGTATGACCTAACAATGGCCAAACTCTCCCAAGAGTAGCCAGCAAAACTTTGCTTCTTGTTGCCCTGTGTCATAGATCTGCAAGTGGCTCACCAACCTCTTGCTATCCATCCACCTCCATTCATCCAAATGTGGATGCCTTCAATCATTCTCCCCTTTGGTATCTTCCAAATGAGGACCACCAATCTCCCAAAGTAGATCTTTCTCTTTACACTTCATGGGAAGTTGAGATGCAACTCCTTGGAGATTTTTTAGAAAATAACTCTCAACAATGATCCTCTTGAATCCAACAGGATCCAAGTGTGTCGAAAGTAAAACATCATCAAAAAGTGGCACAACACTCATTATGCCCTCCAAAATCTTACACCCTAACTCCTCATGCTGCATGCAAATTAATAAGGGTGCAATGGAATGAATTTCCATCCCTCCTTTGTTTAAAAAAAGGTTACACAACGCAGTACAAGCTTGTTGCTCCACCTCAGCAATGTGTTCTGATCCTTAACCATGCAACGAAAAATTTCAAGGTTTCCCATAATATTTTCTAAAATGATAGGAAATGGAAAATCATGCATACCTTGGTGAGTCTTGGTAACATATTGTATGGCTGCGAGAGTTCCTCTCTTCAATGTGTTGGCTGATCCAACTGTTGATATGGATGGTTGCCCCCTCATGAATGTGAAAGCGTTGATAAAGGTCTCCTCAAGTGAGGATGAGGTCTCCTTCTTCTCTGATCTCAAACATTCAAATATTTTTATCACCCTGTGAGTGAAATCTGCAAAATTAGATACTCTTGCATGACTCACATGGCTAAACCACCATGAGCTTGCCTTACCCTCCAAGTGCAGCATTGAGATCTCCACAACCTCTTTTTCCACTACTGGATGTAGTAGGAAAAATGCTTCTAACTTCATCACCCAAACTCTTGTTGTACATATGGGTGATCCATTGAAAGTGGACAATAGAAACCTATTTTCCTTCACCATCCTATTACTGTATGGCCTCCTTTATTCTTTCAATTGGATAAACTGAGGAAGATCTAGAGTCTCTCTAAAAGCTCTAGGTTGGCACTTGTACTCTGCTAAATATCCACTCAGGATCTCATGTTCTAAGTGGTCATCTTGCTCTTCACTGCCTTTATGAGAATAGGAAGTGCATGGTTCTTCCTCTTCCTCTTGAAACCTTCTAGAGGTCTCACTACAACTTTCTCCTTCTTGAAACCCTCTTGGAGTTTCATTGCATCTTTCTTCTTTCATCTATTGAACCTCCTTGGAGAGGCTCTTCTTAGATCTGAAAATTGATGAGAGTAATCTCATCCTCTCCATCATTCTGGTATCCTCTTCTTCTTATCTTTTGGATTGGATCTGAAATCCATAGGTTGAGCCAAGATGGCAGCTTTGACACCACTGTCATATCCCAAAATAGGGAAAATCTACAACAATAAGAATATCTGAAGATATTCTAAAGTTGGAGACTTAGAAAATCATGAACACAACAATAAAAATTAGCTCATAAGATGTAAAATAACATCTACCTAGCGGATGTATGAATAGTAGCATGAATATGTCCTATACACTCCTTCCAAAGTGGGGAAATGTAGCAATATAGGGCATAAAACAACTGTCTTCAGAAAATAACACCATATTTGTGAGAATTGGAACTTGGATCCTTTAGAATTTACTTCATGAAACTCACATCCAGAATTGGAGCTGAAACAAATCCCTCTAGCCAACATAAATAGATCTCCCAAAGCCAATATGACTCAAATAAGCCCAAACCCCATAACTTAACTCATGCAGAAAGGACTGAAGCATGTACAACATTATTGTATTGAGGGTTTATGTAGCATATAATGAGAAATAATATATCTGGAGTCTACAAGCATCCAATGGCTGAGAAAATGGAGATTCCTTCCTTTTTATACACAATAAGAATAACCCGACAAGGGTTTCATGAGAGTACAATGTATAAAAGTGCAGATCTGCAGATCTAGATTTGAAAAATGTAGTTATACTATATCTTTTTATAAATATAGCTGAAATGTACAAATAACAGAAGAAGAATGAAATACAAAGCTTTCCGGGAGAAGTGTTGGCCCTTCCTCCAAGGAACAAGCTCACAAGAAAGGGTTCAAACCCTGCTACTGCAAATTTGGGAAAAATTATGCAGTTCCTTCAGAGAAATATGATGTAATCGATGGAAGCTTCTTTGGACACATGCCAAGATGTCCAATATTCTTAGAAATCTCCTGTACAGATCTTGCAAAGAAAGGGGAGCTCCCTCCTCTGAAAGATAAGCTCAGAAGCTGGTGCTGTAAGTCTTCCAATGCAACACCATGCAACACAACATTCCCTGCTATAGGAATAACGCTGTAGCTGAAGGAGGATACTTGGCCCCAAGCCTAGATGTGGAAAAATTCAGAACAATTCTCCTCCAAGAGAACTCTCAAGGAAGGAGAAGGAATCCCTAAGCAGGAATGCCTTGTGCTAAACAACACTGCATACTCAACTCAGCAGCTGAAGACTGCTCAAGAGCCTAAGAAGACCAAAATCAATAATCCATAAGCTAACCTCAAATTTCTTCTATCTTCCTCCTTATAAATTTTGTGAGCCTCCTCACCTTGGGTCCCACCCATAATGGTTTCCAACACCACATGGTCTATTTCCCTCCAAAACTGCGTTGTAGCTCCATCAAGGCTACTCCTCCATACTGCACTGTTGACTTAGTCAACTTGACTGAATCAACATGATTCTGTTCCTGTTCATACATGGAAAGTGCAAAATCCAGTCACTAGGATGTCCCCTTTTCATACCAAGAGGGCTTTTATGATAATACAAGGAAAGTATGGGTCTTTTTCCCCATTTATTCATCTACTAGGTGCAAAGATCAAAAAATAATATTCATATTAGCTGCATGGTAATTTCAGGAATATTACAGTCACTAAAAAAAAATAGAAGTTATTAAATTGATATATTCTTTCCATAACATCTACATGCACAAAACTGGTAATTGATAGGTGCAAAATATCTGAAAAATGAATAACATTTGTGGGAATTGATACTGGAAATTCATATCAACTTTGAAAATTAAATAATATTATACATGTCTATTTATCTTCTTTTCTATCTATTTTATTTTTTGACTAAGATTAAGACTCCAAACAAAGAAAGTGAAATGAACTCCCAAAAACGAAAAAGCGTAACATTCCTTTACCAAATAAGATATTTTTCTAACACTAACAAAAAATGGAAAATTCACATTACCATCAAACAACGATAAACATGTTGCAAAAAAGTAAAATTGATTAAAAAATACAAAACTTCCCTAAAAAAATGAAAAAGAACATTGTTGAGAAAGAAAAAATGTAAAAAAATAGAGTATCGAGAAATAATGATAAGCACAATGTAGAAAAGGAATAAACAATACATTTGTACACCCAAATTGTAGCATTGATCCAAAATGGATGGGACAAACCACTAGTGCATTGGTTTATTGGGAGGTCATTGGAGTATTAAGCTATCCAACAAACTTTTGTTCTTTTTGTAGGTTTCCACACACCCATGGCATGAGTTTTAGAGGGATGAGGGTAGATGTATGTCCTGGGAAATTATTACATAACATTTACCCCTCAAACTTGGCACTTGAAACAAAAAGTATATACTTTTATGTGATGAAGCATGTGTTAGTGATTTTAAATGCATGGCCAAAAAAAAGTAAAAAACTGGAAGGATGCCACAAAAATAGATCGGCATAAGATCATTATGGATGTTGGTTTTTTTTCTAAGTAATCACTATGCCTCCTAAAGTTATATTACTTACAAATAAAATGTGGTTGTTGAACTACTCTATCTAATAGGGAATTCCCTGCTAGGAGTGGGTTGGATAGGATGGGATTGACAAGAGTTTTTCATCTCTTACTTTGTGAAATGAGAAAAAATAATTAATATACAGGCTTGGTGGGAGTATTGATTTACCAACCTTTCTTAGAGGGTGTTGAGGGTGGAGGTTGCATCAAAACTATTTGTTGTAAGAAAATTTTGCATGCTTTCAAAAAAGGAAGATAAAAAAGGGTAACTATTGAATATGTTTATTTCAATGATATGGATATGCTGCAATTCCTGATCCCTTATTTTACTTGCATGAATTGGTGTACCTTTTATCTGTAGGAGAAAATAAACTTTAGGGTCTGATAGACAATGAAAATCTAAGGAGGCGAGGACATAAAATGGCATCCAAAATCAGAAAATTGTTCAATATTTCCGAAGAGGATGATAGAAAATATGTAGAAACGTACCATCATAATTTTCAATATAAATCAAGTCTACAATCTTACCTTATGGCACAAATTTCTCACAATTTGATTTTTTTTGTGCAATTATTTTTTGGGAACATCACCTTCTATATTGAATAAGAGATTCTTAATAATAGTTAGTATGATGCCATCTAACCATTCATTTTGTGTTTGCAACATGTTTTCATAAAAGAAAGCACATGTGCCTACTATATCTACAATGAAAAATAAATATTCAAGTCACTTTGTGTCATCGTGTCAAAGATAAAATTAACAACAAAAAATTTGATGGTTAAGCTTACATATATCCAGTAGCAACATCTCTTTGATACATATCTTATCTTTTTCTATTTTGATACATACGGTAGCATCAGATAACACATATGCATCATAACAATAGAAACATATATGGGAGCTTCAAATCTTCAACAAGAAAATGGAATGAGTTTAGGGTTTATTCCTCATGATTCAATTTCATCTACAACAGCAACGTTGGATTCTAGCTCAGATGTAGGCTCAGGTCATGGGTTGCAGACACAAATCCAACAACATTGCGGTTTAGCATCGAGGAAATATTTCAAATAAGTTTCACAAAAAGAAAATAATATATACTGTGGTAGTGTATTTGGTGCAAGGGTATAAAAAATACATTTCTTTAGCAAGTTGGCTACTACCTGCACAAGGTCACATAGAAAAATTATTACCTAATGTTAGTGGAATAGATTTGACGCAATGTAAAATAAGTTTGAGGTAAAACTAAGCATACAAGACTAAGAATAAAACAAAACACAAGATGCAAAATATAAAAGCTCAATGGAGAAAACAACCTAATAACAGAAGTGGAGAATTATCCCTTTATTAGGTGTTGGTGGTAAAAAAGATACAATGCTAAACACTCAAAGAGGGTCCTTTGAGCTATGGAGCTCAAATACCCAAAACAAGGACGTCTCCCTCCCTTGAGTTGTTGAAAGCATCTCTTCCCTCTTTTAAAAGATGGTAAATCAAGATCAAATGGTGGACCTATCTCTCTTGGACTGATATGTTGGTTGGCCAACATATCAGTCCTTCCATTACCTCTACTAATGGACTATGCAAGTTGGTTTTGTATGAAGTAATTTGGCCAACATAAAAATTTGTCTCCCATTCTTCTTCCAAAGGTTGGCTTATATATATATATATATAGATATTGTATTCCTCCCTATTATCTTGGCCCAAGATGGATAGTGACATAAGAGTGGAGGAGGTATTCCTTTGTGTGTTGCACTTAAGCCTCGAGGTGGGTCCATGTCGACTATCCTTGGTAGTAATAAGTAGATAATATTCCTAATGAGGTGGTCTCGGATGGTGAAATTTTGCCATCCTCAGGACTGTGTGGCTATCAAAATAATAGATTCCTTGTCGTGCAGAAGTCGTTTGTTGCTAATGTGATGTCCATTAAATTGTCCCTCAACCTTAGGAAAAATTTAATTTCGGTCTGCTCTAATGTATTCCTTCTCTAAAAATCTTCATCTATACCTTTTTCTTGACATTTTTTAATGTCTTTTGCATGTACTATTTTCTAGTGTTAACAATTTCCCCCTAATGTATGAGGTGTAGGAAGAACTGTATAACTGAAATACATTATGCTTTCTTTTCTATGTGGTCCTTTTGAGAGAGAGAGAGAGAGAGAGAGTAAATTCCTTTGGAACTGAGTTGGGAGACCCCTTGTCTTAAGTAAAAAGGACACCATACTCTGTAAGAAACCTGCAAGAGATCAAGTAAGAAATATTTGTATGAGGCGGGCATGTCCCATGCTCATGATGTTTGACTAGTTAATGTAATTTGACACATACTGGTTCTGTCATGTCACATTTTGTAGTTCATGACGTGTTGATGGTTGATTACAATGGTTGCTGACACCCCTGAGGTGTTTTTTCTTTGAAAAAAAAAGTTTGAATGTGGTACCCACATGCATGGAATGTTTAGAGAAAGCACTCACTATATGCATGGGTCTTTAATTGTTTGGGACCTTCCCATGTAAGCATGGTTGAAAGAGATGCTTATTGATATACGGGTCTTCGACGAATTTCTGACATAGTGCAACGGTTATGAAGTGCGATACCATCCTTGACATGAAAACTTGTGTTCATGTCGAATGTCAAGAGGATCAATAAAATCAATGGGAAACATTAATTCCCATTGTGTCATCCGAGGATGCCCCTATTGTGGTGAGGACTCATCCAAGGTACCACCTCCTTCCTTGAAAGTGGGTATTGAATTCGACAAGAAGGAAGAATCAATCGATCAAAACAAGTATTGATACAAAGAACCATGGTGTCTAATGTATAAGTGTATAATGTGATAGGTTAAGAAGACATTATGACGATAGATTTCTATAAATGATGATGGTGGTGGTTAAGTGCCCTGAGGTCAGAGTGGTAAATGCGAGTGGTGGTAGTCATAACAATTTCTGATGGGGAAACCCCCTAGGGTCGGTAGGACGCCCAGCGTAGGTGTTTTCTTGCTATGACAATCATGGTTAGGTGTGGTAAAGAATACGAAGCTCCAGACAAGGGTTATTAGGGACTGCTTCCAGGTAAGAAATGTAAATGGATGGGTGGGAGTCTTCTCTTAAAAAAATATTTTTACAATTGCCAAAAGAATATGAAAGTGGTTTTGATGTACAAGAACGGAGATAGGTTCCCCATTAACATGAATAATCTAGCATGAGGATGTGAGGAGTGTGTTTTTTTTAGGGTGAGGGGGCCATTGGTTGGTATTGGTGCGAGGGTGACGAGGTAGATGAAATGTCGCAAATGGGCTATGCTTATGAGGGTGTGATAGGCCAAATGTGACACATGCTCATGTGCTTCTTGTTGATCCACCTTGTAGAGAATGGTAGCCCGGGAAAGGGGTCTTAACATGTAATGGGTGATGCTTTACTTGATGTTTGATGATGGGCATATGAAAATGAAGTGGTTACCGGGCCAAATTTTATGACCATGGCTCCAGACCTTAGCATGTGGTCTACATGAGTGATGGATGCCATGGATGGTGAGGCTCTACCAACCTATAAGGGTTGTTATAATGTGAAATATGGGGTGACGATATACATGTTTAGGAGAATGGAACCTATGGTTTTAATCTTCCAAAGAAATGATGCCAGGATATGCAAGCTTTTTGGGGAAGCCTATCATGTTGGGGGTCTGATGATACCTCCTCTTGTACTTTTATTAGCTGAGACATGTGGTGATTTGGCATGCTTGTAATACCTACAACCAATAACCCAAGTAAAATAATTTTTTCATACAAATATTTTTGAAATAACATGAATTTTGAAGTGATAAGAGAGGGCATACCTGAACTGAAGTATGGTGGGTGTTGGGCCTAAGAATGATTTTTTTCTGAAATTTGGATCTATGGGGCCCATATTGATCATGATGAAGTGTTGATCACTATTTTTCTTGTGGTCTTGTGATTGGGTACTCTCAGATACAGCTATGGGTTTTTGAAAAATGAGAAAAAGGGTGATATATAGGCCAATATAGCCCATTTTCAAATAATTTGTGTTGTTTGAGTGTCTGAGGTCAGAGCAGAGATACCTTCCCAAAATTTTCTTGTCATTGCAGTGAGCCTGAGAACCCAGGATTCATGTTGTCAGCATCAAGTAGGAGCTAAAATGGCCTACTTTTTATTTTGTCATTTTCATGTATGGGTGGATTTTATGCCCATTTTTTGGTCGGACCATGCGGGCGATCAAGGATGGTGCACATGGGCCCCCCGCAAAGGCTTAGTTTTGTGTGAGACCCTCATGGATGGGGAAGCTTATGCGCATTGCACCGCATGTCAATTTCTATTACAAATGCGCAGTCAGAGTGCAGAGGTTTTTGATAGGCATGAAGAAGCCCAAGTTTTAAAAATTTTAATAATTTTTTATCAAAATTTGATTTTTTGGTTTTTTTTCTTGGTGGCGGGATGTTGTGGCGATAGCGAGACTAGCCTGATCTTTGTGCGGAAGTGTCCCAAGACCCCCATGCTCGAGAGACCCTATCTCGGTATGGTTTTATAAATTTCTTAGAGAACAACGTACTGGGGTTGAAGGATGGGTTCCTGCGTTACGTGGTCCAATGTTGGAATAAACGACAACGTGTTATGGTCCTCCATCATAGATATGTTGTGATCCAGCCAGAGATCACCATTTATTTTGTGACAGGTCTCTTACCTCAAGCGGAGGTTCTTCCTTATCCACTCCACCTTGGAGGAGTGAACATACGTCACTAGGTCGAGGAGGAGAGACACCACGGTCCTAACCCCATCACTCGAGGCTGCATCCGTGTGAGTTCTATCACGGATTTGGTTGAGAGAGTTGATTTGGAGATGATATTTCACCTGTCTAGGTAGATAATGACCCACCACGTGTCTGGGCCAAAGATTGCAGTTCTGCGCTGGCTCCAAGCCAGTTAATTCTTTTATTAGGCCCGCTATGTCTACTAGGGTATGGTCACTTGGTTGGCCAAGGTGTAGATGGGTGCTATCAAGACCTTCTCTTATGTGAGAATCCTTTGCAACATTATGTATGAGTGGGTTGTGATGTTACAACACTTTGTGGTGGTGCCCTTAAGTCCTCTGAGGGATCCCTCGATGCATTTTCGGGCACCTGTGATGCCCTGTAGTGGTGGGAGAGAGATGGGCCACTACTGGGATCTGATAATCGAGGTGTGGTTGAGGTTGAACCCATAGGTGTTTCTTGAGTTTCCATATTTAGGGCTGGATTTCTGGGGGGATTCAGACATGGGTATTCCCCCTGGCTATGTATGTGGGCCGACAGGTATGACCTTTTATGTTTTCTGCATTTTGAAGTTTTTATTTTTGTATATATATCTATATGTCATTAATGGCGACACTAATATTGTTTTTTGGTTTCTCTTGAAGATGTGGGTTTATCAGGGCATCCTACTTCTCATTTAGTAAGCCACCAACCAAGGAGGAGGGACTCTCTTGTGGCAGGTCAGGCCCAAATTGGGGGTCAGGTTTGTGTCGAGGGTTCCTTAGGTGAGGGTAAAAGCGTTGTAGCTACTGGTGGGGATGCTGCCCTCCTAGTGCATGCTAAGGTCATCGGGGCATGGATTGCTATGGTCAAGGAGTTGTTGGCTACTACCGATATCAGAGTACTGGCAACAAAGGCTCGAGTTGCTAATGTCGAGGGTCATCTGGTATCCGTTGAGGCCAGGGCTGATGCGGCCAACATTCCTACTATCGACCTAGCAGATTCGTGGAGTCGACTGGAGAGGCTGACTTGAGGCATGTCGACCAGGGGGTTTGACGACCTATATGATATATGGCTAGAGACCATGATGGCCAGGGAGAGGGTGCATCACTTGAATTTCCATAGAGAAACACTTTTTAACGCGATTGCTGCTCCTATATTGGCACTGGGTTCTCACATGGAACTAGACGGCCCACCAGGTGGGGGCTCAACAATAGATACTTTGTATGATCTAGTAAATCAGCCTTTATGAGGATACTTCCCTGAGTTGATGTATGTATATTTTTTTAGTAATGTTATGGCCAGTGACTTTTTTTGTATACTAGGACACATATTTTTTGATGTATATATTCAAGATGTATTTTTTGGCATCTCTTATGATGTGTCTATGATTATTTTTCTATGTTTTTATATGTCTATGATGGCTATTATGTAATTATGATGGATTTTATGCTTTATGATTTTGTTTTTTATGGATGATGGTTTATATGAGATGCATTCCAATCTAGGATATGGTTAGCTATGTGATCAGCTACATGAATTTGATCTCTTGGTATGTGTGTAAATGCAATGTGATCAAAGTGACAACTTAACTGTCGTGCATGCAAGTATTTCCTAAATAGGTGCAAATCCCGTATTTGAAAGGCTTGGTTTAACTGCAATAACACTAACTAGGAATCGACAAAGAAATGTAGATGGTTAATGCCGTTGTTGGAGGCATCACTCAATAGCCCAATGACTGCATCATATTTTTCTTGATTATTTATAGCTGACCCAATACATACTGTATTGGTGGGAATGGTGACCAGTCATGAGAGTATATGGCCCAGGCGGCTGCTTCTAAATTTTGTGACCATTGAGAGACTCCATCAACACATCAAAAATAGTGGATGGGCAGAAGATCCATTTATGACGCATGAGAATTTTTTTTAGAACAAGTCCATGATGATTGTGATAGTCATAAAAAAATACATTACATTCATTTTATCTTTATGGCATTGGGGCTTCCCGCTTTATAGGTGAAATTTCTTGAGGTAGAGCCCATTGAAGAGATTAGCTAGGCATGTACTGTCAGGCTCAGACATAATGTATGCTCCTTTGAGGAGACAATGTTTGATTATGTAAGGACCCTTCCATAATGTTTCGAACTTCTCAGTTCCTAAGGCTTATTTTATGACATTGTAGCATAGGAATAGCTCCCCCTCGGAAAATGAGTGAGGGGTGATGTTGCTGTTGAATGATGCTTTTACTCTTTTCTTGTGAGCCTCATTATGTTGGAGAGACTCTCATCGAATTTCATAGACAAGCTATAATTGTACCAACTGTTGTTCTAAAGGATGAGTATCAGTGAGGAGTTTTACTGCTACATGTAGTTTGGGGATTTTGCATTCAATGGGAAGCACAGCCTAAACTCCGTATACCAACTGGAAAGGTGTGAACCCTATTGGGGATTTGGCTACTATTCGGTATTCCCATAAAGCTGAAAAATACCATATGGTGCTATTTATATTTATGGTTTTTTACCATATGGTGTAGCGTTATTTTGAGTACTTTGTTAACAACTTCTCCTTGGTGTTTGGACTGGTGGTAGTATGGTGATGCAAACTCCTACGTAAACCATAGGTTATGGGATAGCTCCTGGATATTTCAGTCTCAAAATGCTTTCCATGTTAAGAGACTAACTCCTTAGGCAAACCAAACCATGTGATGACATGGTTGAAGAGAAATCAAGTTGCGGTTTTTGCAGTGTTTTCGTATGTGGGCATGGCTTCTGCCCATTTGGTGAAATAGTCGACGACTACTATGATGTATTTATGGTTACCAGATGACGTAGGTTTGCAAGTAATAAAGACCATGCCCCATTTGCAAAAGGGTACTGCTAAAGTGACTAGGTGCAGGGGAGAAAGAGGCACTCTTGCCTTGTGGGCGACGCGTTAGCATCGTTCACACATTTTCACTCCTTGTATTCAATCATGGAATAGGGTGGGCCAAAAATAACCATGCCAACTATCCATCAGGCATAATTATGGCCCAGGCATACTTATGGTTCATCATATGACGATTTAGCAAATATCGCATGGGGTTGATAGTTGCTATAAATATTGTGGTCCTTAGGATGATGTCATGACGAAGCTTTTGTACTACATGTACTATGACTAAGGCAGTTTTTTCTTCTCGCTCATACCTTCAAGCAGGGCCAGCTAGGTTTTCATTAATGTAATAAATTATCTGATCTTTGTTGTCAGGTTCGTCTTGGACTAACACCCCAACTATGGTTGCGTGTGATGCAGATAGATATAAGGTATAGTCTTTGTCGTAATTGGGTGGGATGATTAAGGGGGATGAAGAAAAGGTGTCTTTTAATGCCTCAAATTATTTTTGGGCCTAATCATCCCATTTGAACAGAATGTCCTAACAGAGTAGACTTAGGAATCCTTGTCCGTAAGTGGAATAGTCGGGGACAAAGCATTGTAAGAAGTTGGCTTTCCCCCGCGGGCTTGGAAGTTGTTTTAGCATTTTGGGTGGTGGTAATTCTTTGATTGCCTGGACCTTGTGGGGGTCAAATTTGATTCCTTTCTCGGACACTACGAATCCTAATCATCCCATTTGAACAGAATGTCCTAACATAGTAGACTTAGGAATCCTTATACGTAAGTGGAATAGTCGGGGACAAAGCATCGTAAGAAGTTGGCTTTCCCCCACGGGCTTGGAAGTTGTTTTAGCATTTTGGGTGGTGGTAATTCTTTGATTGCCTAGACCTTGTGGGGGTCAAATTTGATTCCTTTCTCGGACACTATGAATCCTAATAGACTTCCTACATTAACGCAGAAGACACAATTAAGGGGGTTCAAGAGTAGGTTGTAGTGTCAACACCGTTGAAATATAAAACATAAATCCTCCAGATGGTCACCTCATTTATTGCATCATATTGTGAGGTCGTCTAAGTAGGCTAATATAAGATGAGTCAATCACGAAATATATAGTTCATGGATTTCTGAAAGGTGGCTCCAACATTTTTAAGACCAAATGGCGTAACTTGATATGCGAATGTGCCCCAAGGGGTGGTGAATGTGGTGTTATATCGATCTGTATGTCGGAATTGAATTTGATTATACCCAGAAAATACATCCATGAAGGACAAGGCCTCGTGACTGGTGCAAGCGTTAATGACTTGGTCGATGAAAGTAGTAGCGTAGTTGTATTTCGGACAAGCTTTGCTTAAATCTAAAAAATCGTCGCAGAATTGAATGGTTCCATGTTTTTTCATAATGAGTACAGGGTTGGACACCTAAGATGTGTAAGCGATTGGGAATATGAATCAATATTTGTGAATATTTTCTATCTCTTATTTGATTTCTTTTTCTTTGGATGGGTGTAATTGATGTTGATTTTGGCAAATAGGTGATACTTCAGGCCAAGTGTCAATGTTTCAATGTGGTGCTCTATGATGGTGGGGCTTAGCACTGGCATTTCGGAATAATCCCAAGTGATGATATCCTTATACTCTTGTAATAGGTTTGTATATGCCACTACTTCATCTAGGGAGTATTCTTCCCTAGCGATATTTCTTTGGTTTTGCCTCGTTTTTTCGAGATATTCACCTTAATGGTTGGTGAAATATTCGACATATTTCCTTCCTCAAATGCACCGGGAGCTGGGTTAGGGTTCTTGAACCAATATAACTTCTTGGTGAAAGGAATTATTTGGATAAAATGACATAAATATCCTCGGTTTTTATGCTGCTAGGCACAAACATTTTTACTAGAAGAAAAAAAAAGCGGTGATGCATTGAATCCCATGGAAAATATGGTTCCATCACGGCCTCTAATATATCCTCATCACATTGAAACAAGATTTCTAAGGGGGAATTGGTTTGTGTGAGGCCGTGAGGAATTGGTTTGTGCCTAACAATGCTTTTTGACAGACATGAATATGATTTTTTGGTTGATGTTGTTGAACTAGATGAGGTTGACAGGGTGCATATGGGTTGGGTTTGCACCGCCAAAGGTACTACTACCATTATGGTAGTTGCAGTGGTCTCAACACCATGGAAATATGAAAAGACATCACGAGTCATGGTTCCCATGCATGACGAGATCAATATTATATGGTGTTGTGTGTCATCAACATTACAAGGTGTAAGGATTTCCATGATGGTTGTTTGTTTTTATTGAGAGAATATTCGTGCTCTCTTGGTGGTGTACAATGGGGTTTGATGGGAGTCCATAAAATGATTTAAGCATGATGTTAGATACTTTCAATTCAGGTGATCCTAAATTTTTCCAAAATGATTTGGACATGATACACATGGATTCTCCTTTGTCCACAATGCATTGGTGTACGGTAATATTCTGAACTGAAATTGGTATCTGGAAAGAGACTAGAGAAGGAAGCCTAGGTCTTTCCTTATCTAATTCAAAAAATATTAAGTGGGAATCAAAAGGGTTGATTGTGCCTAAGGCGGAAAGTAAGGACTTCCATTGTGTTGGTCATGATTGCACGACTTCAAATGCTGACCAGGCTACTAGAGATTGAGCCAAGTCATCCACTATACTATAGCTATGAGGAGATTTTGAATGATGTCCTATGTTCCTAAATTTTCCTTTCAGCATTCTTGGGAGAGGATCAATAGATACTTTGGAGATAGTTAACGACGCGATAGGTGTGCTCGTAGTTGTACCTGACGGGTTGGTATCCGAGGGAGTTTCATAGTTCCTATTCCATGTTTGCAAGAACAATTCTTCTACAGACATGTATATTCTATGGCTATTCCCTCTAGTCTCATTTTTGGGTGGTTTTTGTTGGTGAGTATTAACCACTCCTTGGTGGGGGAAAGGTTCCTGCATTACCATAGCCTTCTTTATAGGTCCCCCTTGTCCTTGATTACCCTAAAGCTTTCTCAACTCGGGGAGTTCGAGAAAGTGGTGAGTGTCATGTACATAATCATCACATATGGCACGAAAGATTTGTCCTTAGACTAGGTCTCTTGTTTTTCACTTGGAATTTATTACTTGGCTGCAGGTTTTGATTTCGATTGTGGTTTCCCCTAGTTTGAGACAGAGGGGGGCATTGTTGATTACTTCCCCCCTGTCCAGGATCTCCCTTTTTTCTCCTTTAATTTTTCTTCGCAATATTTCAAGGATTATTACTATTATTTGGATGATAATATTGTTGTTGTTGAGCCTGGGATGGTTGGAAAATTTTCACCGGTGCATTTTTTTTGTTGGTGGTGGATTTCCTGCAGGAAAAGGGGAGTAATGCTTCCCCTACCCTTGGTTGGTGTATGGTTGATAGGGTAGATGTATTTTATTAACATTCCTAGCTGAGTATTGGTCCCTTGCATGGGGGGATATGAACCCCCCTAATATTGATGATATGGAATCATCATGTTTCTCACATTCTATAGAGGTGCAGGGTGACTTTGGTGGTACCCGTGTTGTGGTACGTTCTGAGTAGAATCGTAAGAGAATATTGTGTATTTATAACTCTTGCATGGTTGACCTTGGGCTAAGAACCCTATCAAACCTTTAGTTGTATTGAATGTGTCTGGTAATTATATATAAGTTTCAGGTCTAGGGAATTTGGTAGGACATTTTAAATATATCCTAATTGGATGTAAATGAGTTCAGTTGTTGGGCTTTGCTAATGATGTCTTCCTCTGAGGTTGGTTTCTACGTCTCCACGTCTTTTAAAATGTCAGTGGTGAGGGTTTTTAAAACTAAGTCCAACAACACTCTATCATCGAGTTTGGCCTTACATTCACCTCCATTCATGGAGATGGTCTAATATATTGACGATTGCTATTTTTCTCAAATGTGTCAGAAGTTCCATCCCCGAGTCATGATGAATGGGGAGTTGTAAATATGTGATGAATGTAGTAGCAAGGGCGCTAAAGGTTCCATGCGATGTAGGTAGCTGCTCCACATACCATTTCATTGCAGTCCCTGTGAGGGTGCATTGAAATAATCTCAGTTAAATGGTATCATCAATGATAGTATTCTACAAACACCACAAGTGGAAATTCATTATATGATTTATGAGGTCTTCTGCTTGCTTCCCTTCAAATTTTGGTATATCATAAGGGAGCTTCGTGGGCATGGGGGGCCAAATAAGACCATGTGCAATGGGGTCATTCATTAAGTTTGTTATATATAGAAGATTTAGCGATGCTAAGAAGGGTAATTATGAATTTACTGCCATTGTACTTTGTTGAGAAAAATATATTTGAATATGTTGGTTCAAGGGAGGTGCTTGGGGACTGTTACCCTCTAGCATATCTTGATGGATATTTTGTAGACTCCTCAGAGGGGTAGCTACCTTTTGACCTTGAGGGGTCATTGGAGGAGTTAAGTATGGTAACCCTCTTGGGGTTTCGAATAGTGTTTTGGTTGGTTACCCTTGGGGGTTTCCAATCAAATATTCCTCGATAAATGATGATTCGATAATGGTGGAAGCGCAACGTTCTCTGTGCCTAAACGGTGGGAGGGGTAGACACTCCTCCATTTAATGGGGGGTGGGTTAAGAACCCCCTAGATCGACAAGGTTCTGTTGGTCCCATATGATGTCGATTAGTGTGACATTTTTGTGATTTTGGATGTAGGATGGTTCCTATCAAATAAAAAATACAATCACATACATAAAACAAAGTGAAAAATGAAAAGGTGATTTTTCTCTTTATCGTTAAACTGTGTGATCAATGAAGGGAAAATTTAGGTTTTGTTTGTTTTGTGTATGATACCAAAATTCTATATAGACCTAATCATCCTTACACTCTCAATGTAACTAATCCTTGCAAGGATATTTTCTAATGGGTACTAGGGCCAATGTCTCGAAAGAACAGGAGACGCCTCCCAACAGCTGAAGAATCAACCAAGTTAATGGTATGAGGCTCGACTGCTTCCTACGTTGTCACCTATAGGGAATGATTCCCTAGTTTTGGGCACTAAAGTACTGTTGTACCATGTGAGCATTCAAGTCTTGAGATTCTTGGTAACCGGCTACCAGTACCAAGCATTAGATGGGTCAAGTATCCCCAAAGAGTACTGCACATACTGGGCCTAAGCTTAACCCCCTATGAAATGAGTCTCTGTAATGCTCAGGTATTCTTTTTGTGGGTGTATAACTGGGTTTTAAGCTCCTTGAAATTTCAACATATATGGTTCAAAATGTATTATGACCATGATGGCTTATTGGATACCTACCCCCAATTGTCCTAACCTAAACTATAATTTATTTTTTGGCCCCTGTGGGGACAATTTAGTGAGTTTAGTTAATGATTATTTTTAGAGAGTCTCAATTTTTCTTATGGTGTGCTTTGGTGAAGTATCTGTAAGAAGATAACAAAGGTCCCAAGACACTAGGTGCCTTATGGTCCAATTCTTATCGGCGCTTCGTGTGTGCTTTGTATTGAACAATCACAAGTGTTATGAGATGTGGATAGGTGTCGATCCTTTACAATACTTTTCTAATTACCCTATGTGTGATTGGTCCTTGCAAGAATTGAAACGATGGGTGGATGATGGGTCACTTACACCTTGCCTAATTAGACTATGTTTTCACTATAGGGGGATGTAAATTTGTCTTAGGAAAGCATTCATATGTGCATCCAGGCTCACCAAGAGGAGCAAGGGTGCCAAATCTAAAGCAAAAATTTGACAAACTTGAACTAGAAAAAGATATGTCAATATATGGGCCACTTACTCTTTACTTAGTAAGCTACATTTTTTTTCTTTTATCATCAAATCATTTTTCCAAAAAACATATGTCGATTTAAGGGCACTTACTTGTTCCCTATTTAAACTATGTTTAATTTGCGAAATGAAATACTAAAATTAAAACTACCTAGTTACTAAGCTAACCCAAGGTTAAACATAACATCTAAGTGTCCTAATGATAGTGAAATACAGATACAAAGTGATGTAATATTATTAGGGGTTTTCAATCACCTTAAAATGGGAAAAAGTAGAAATTTTTTTTCTTGCTGGACTGCCGTGTGGTTTATCTTCCGACAAACTCGGAGCACACATCTCTCGGAGAAAAAAACATGTTGTCGGGAAAAATGAACAAAAATTGCCCCTTCTATTGTGAAAAAATTTTCACTGAGTGTGATTGGAGATGAAGAGAGAATGTAGGGGTGGGTTGCAAAAAACTGAGCAGGAAAAGGGACCTGCATCAGCTACCATTAACTCTAAGAGAAAGAATCCAGTGGAGTCATCATTCTTCTGGTAGTGTATTTTGCGCAAGGGTGTATGAAATACATTTCATTAGCAAGTTGGTTTCTACCTGCACAAGCTCATCAATAAAAATGAGTGTCTACTATTAGTGGAACATATTTGATACAATGTAAACTAAGTTTGAGGTAAAAATAAGCATACAACACTAAGAACAAAACAAAACACAATATGCAAAATACAAAATCTTAATGGAGCAAACAACCAAATAACACAAGTGTGAATTCTCGCTTTATTAGGCATTGGTGGTAAAAAATATACAATGCTAAACACTTGAATAGGTTCCTTTGAGCTATGCAACTCAAATACCCAAAACAAGGAGGCCTCCTTTCCTCAATTTCCTGCAAGTGTCTCTTCCCTCTCTCAAAGGATGGTGGATTAATATCAAATGGTGGAACTCTCTCTCTCTTGGACTAAGATGTTGGCCAACATATGAGTACTTCCAATCCCTCTACTGCTGGACTATGCAATGTGGTTTGCTACAAAGCAATTTGGCCAACATAACAATGTGTCTCCTCTCCCATTCTTCTTCCAAAGGTTGGCTTATATAGACATTTTTTGAATTCTTCCCTTTTCTTTTGGCCCAAGATGGATAATGACACAAGAGTGGAGGACTGATTCCTTTGTGTGTTACATTTAATCCTCAAGGTGATTCCATGTCAATTGTCCTTGGTAGTACTAAGTGGATAATCTTCCTAACCAAGTGTGACAAGTGGTCCCCGATGGTGACATATCTCCATCGTGAGGACCACGTGGCTATCAAAGGAATAGCCACACTTCCGCATAAAATTCCTTCGTTGCTAGTGAATTATCGATTAAATTGTCCCTTAACCTTAGGAAAAAATAAATTTTGGTGTCTTCTAATGTATTCCTTCTCTGAAAATCTTCATCTGTACCTTCTTCTTGACATTTTTTAATATCTTTTACCAGTGCAATTTTTTGGTGTTAACATATACAATGATGAAAAAAAAATGTGATGGCCAAACAAATTAACCTCAAATTACCAAAATTAACAACTTTACTCCCCTTTTGTAAACTATACATTAAGTCTGGAAGGACTGACGAACAAATAGCACAATCCCTGCAAGATAAACCCTGCATGGAAGAAGGAAACAACAAAGTTAAAAGTGGGAAACCCCACAAGAAAATAAACAACCTAGAAAAAAATGAAGAAAACGTGAGATTTCCAATGCTAGCAAAGGTTTTTGACGAATGTGAACTTTGAGAAAGTTTTCATAGTTTTCGGTAGCTTCTCACCTCCAAATCCTAGTCACTTGCAAGCAAAAGTAGAAGTAAGAAAACTTAGTTTGTCACTGAAATTCAAATCAGAAAATTAATAGAGTGACCAAACCTTAAATGGAAAAATTAATATAAGAACTCGAATCTAGAAAAATTGATGAACAAATAGAGAAATCCCTGCAAGAGAACCCATCTTCTGGAGAACCGAGAAGGGAATAATCTTCCACGTTAAGCCATCAAGAAACTATTTAGCAAGAAGTAGTGCTTTTATGTATGCTATGGGATGAAAAACAATATTGGGTACATGTATGTATCTTCCGAACATATAGGGTTCATTGCGGAGATAGGGTTACACCCCTGTCATTTCAAGGTTATTCAGAGTCTAAAACCATTCGACAAGAAGAATTCTTTCTCTGTCCACTATGGAATGATCAAAAAAATTGCTATATCTATGTCTCTCTAAAAAAATAGGGTTTCATTGCGAAGATTGGGTTCCACCCCTATCCTTTGATTACTTTTTAAACGTGTCCATTACAGGCCCTAAATACTTTTTTTCTCTTAACTATTAATCCAATGAACAAAAAATTTTCAATTCCCCAACATTCCATCCGATGGTGTATACTGATACAGAATGGTAGTTAGGGGAGTTTTTCTCAAAGGGGAGTGCCTTATGGAATAATAAAAACAAGATATGTATATTAAAAAAAAAAAAAAAAATTGTATTATTTAATATTTTTATGTAGAAATTATATAACTTATGTGTTATATATCCAAGATTCTCCTGATCACACACTATTTTAACTTCATGCACAATACAAAATCTATTCCACCATCGATCATCTCATGCGGAAATTAAATCAATTGCAATGCACACATGAAACAATAAAAATTCACACACATTAACACAGTTGTTTAACGGGAAAGCCTGAAGCTAAAAACCCCAACTATCTGTATATAATATATGTCATAGAGATCATGTAACAATCCTCATTGTCAAACTCTCAGTACAATACAATCGCTACACACTAATCAGGCCCGATCTTGGAAATCCATGCACTGATCTTTGCCACCTGCTAGCCTACCTCTACTGCGCAATCGCTGCTGAAGAATGGCTCTGAATGAACTCGAATCCACCAAGCTTGCACTGCGCAATCCTCATTGGCATCTCCACTGAGTGTTGGATGCAATCAATGCATCACTATAGTCATAACTGATAGTCACACTTGCTCTTTCACCTACCTCTCCACTGGTCTCCACTGAAACTGCCATGCACTGTAGTTAACTGATGTATTCTTCAGTTGATTAATAATTTATTATTTATTTAATTAATTAAATAATTAATTCACACCACTCTCACTAGTGTATCAATCAGTTAGACTAGATACAACTAGCTCAACTGAGTCCAACTGAGTTAAACTAAATACAACTCCACCAACTACTTCTATAACTCCACCAAACTCTGTCACATGAGTTCTAACTGAATTCCTTCATGCATTAGCTCCAGTAAACCCTCGGGAATAGTGTAATTCCTTTTGTCAGCTGTTGTGCCACATCTGTGCAGTTAACTGAAGTGCTGCAAGAGAATACAATAATGTTTAGAGTCCAAATATTATTAAGAGCTAATAACATTCGACATATCTATTTTTAGATTGGAAATCTAAAAATAGATTCCGCCCAATATGTCTAAAAATAGAATTCCATTTGTTTTTCCAACTTGACCAACCATCCACAAATTGCATCCTGCAACTCATAGAATATGATCGACATGTCTAAAAATAGACTTTGCACCAAAAATAGCCGGCGGGCCCACTTAATGAGGGCGACTCTTTTCACTAAGCTCATCATCTTGTTGAATCTCGACACTCCCTATCAACAAGATAGGGATTATCTTCCACCACGATCCTGTCTCTATGGTATTTGAATTTTCTCCTGGTGAGTGCCTTCGTCAGAATATCTGCATCCTGATCCTCCGTAGGAATGTAAGAAAGTAACATGATCTTCTGCTGCACACAATCTCTAATATGATGGTACCGGATGTCAATATGTTTAGATCTATCATGAAATAATAGATTAACCGAGAGTTTAATGCAACTCTGATTATCACAATATATCACAGTAGGATCCAAGTGTGAACCGAACAACCCGACCAGGATCTTCCTCATCCATATAGCCTCGCATGCAGCCAAAATTGCTACCATGTACTCGGCCTCCGCTGAACTAAGTGCCATGGCTCTTTGTTTCCTGCTGTACCAAGAAACTGCTATAGACCCGATAGTGAATATCCCTCCAGATGTGCTCTTTCTGTCCGTTGGGCTCCCTACCCAATCTGCATCCGTGAAGCCATGCAGCTTCAACTCATCCGACTGTCTGTACCACAATCCATATCCCAATGTGCCCTTGATATATCTCATGACATGCTTGCCTACCTTCCAAACTAGCTTGGTAGGCTTAACCATAGCTTGTGAAAGCTAGTTAACAGCATAGCATATGTTCGGTCTTCTATTGACCAAATATATGAGCGAACCAACCAACTATCGATAAACAATGGCATCCACTACCTCTACCGATGTAGCATCATCTTTCCTCCAACCACAAGGAAGAGTAGTGTAGATAGACTTGTAGCCTTACATGTTGAACTTCTCCAGTATCTCCCAGGCATAATTGCCTTGAGACACAAACAGTCCACCCTTCCGTTTCCAAATTTCCAATCCCAGGAAATAATGAAGGAGGCCCAAGTCCTTCATCTCAAACTCCTTTGCAAGATCTTCCTTGCATGAGTGTATCAATAGTTCATCACCTGTTAGTATCAAATCATCTACATAAAGTACAATTATCAGCAACTTACCCTCCACCACAATCTAGTATAGGTTCGGATCCACCTCACTCTTGGTGAATCCAAGTACGGTGAAATAACTGTCTATCCATGTGTACCAAGCACGAGGTGCTTGTTTCAACCCATACATCGCTCTTTTGAGCCTGCACACATGTGACTCGCTACTGAAGATTTTGAAACCTTCAGGCTACTCTATGTACACCTCCTCCTCAATGACTCCATTGAGGAACACAGTCTTCACATCCATCTGATGAATGTGCCAACCCATCTACACTGAGAGAGCAAGGATGGTCCATATGGAAGAATACCTTGCGATAGGTGCAAAGGTTTCTTCATAGTCAATCCCCTCGATCTGTGAGAAGCCCCAGGAAAAAAATCTTGCCTTGTACTTCTCGACGCTCCCACTCCCGTCAATAGCTTACTTCACTTTGTAGATCCATCTCGAACCTACCACTAATTTCCCTTCTGGCCTTGGGACAATCTCCCATGCACTATTTCTGACAATCAAATCATACTCTTCCACCATGGCATCTACCCATGCGGGATCCTCCATAGCTTCCTCGAAAGAGGATGGCTCCGTCATGATACACATGCTCATCAGAGCCATGTATCCAGTAAATCAGTCAGGCGATTGTCTCTGTCTGCGCTGTGATGTAGGTGCTCCTACATTCTGCGTTGCATCAAGATTCATTCGCTCAGCTTCTGTAGTGCGCTTCCGCCCTCTAATGTTTGGCATTGCATGAGTGGTTTCTTCCACTCCATGAACCTCCTCTTGTGACTGATCCACATCCTGAGGCTCATCTTTAGGAACTAGTAGCTCCTCATCTTCATGCAAGTGTAGCTCCCTCTCAAGTGACAACTTCATGGCTTTCTGCTCATGAAATTTGATATCCCGTTGCACAACAGTATTCCGACTGTCTGGAAAATACACATGATAGTTGTGGGTTGTTTCTGTGTACCCCACAAATATCTCAACCTATGTGGTCGGCTCCAGCTTCTTCCTGGCATCCTTCGTCACATGAATGTAAACAGGTGAGCCAAAAATATTCAAATGAGAAATATCATGCTTCTTACCAGAAAACACCTCTTCGGGTGTACTCATGCCAAGTACTCTATGAGTACAACGGTTTTTCACATAAACCGCTGTGCTGCATGCTTTAGCCCACAAGTGTATGGGAAGGCCCTGATCATGAAACATCGCCCGTGCAGCACCCACGATCGTTCTATTCTTTCTCTCTGCGACCCCGTTCTGCTGTGGGTTATGAGGCACTATGAGTTCTCTTCTAATTCCTTCTGCACTGCAAAATTCTTTGAATTCACTAGAGATTAATTCACTACCATTATCGCTCCTTAGAGCTTTCACTTGCTTCCCCGACTCTTTCTCAACCAGTGCCTTGAACTCATAGATCTTTGAGTATGTCTGTCTCTTCTTCTGCATGAAGAAGAACCAGCACTTATGAGAAAATTCATCAACAAATATCACATAATACCTGTGCTTTGATGTCGAAGCTACTAAGAAAGTTCCACACATGTCTGTGTGAATTCTCTCAAGGATCGTCGTGTCGCGACTATCCTTCTCATGAAAAGTGGTCTTCACAAATTTTCCCAAAGTACATCCCTTGCACTGATCTGACTACGCAAGTGTACCCTTACAAAGCCCGGTAGAAATCTGCTGCAAAATTTTCAAAGCGCCATGGTGAAGATGGCTCAATCTCCTGTGCCACCATTCACCCTCATCCCGGCTCACCACTGCTTTTGCTTTGCATGCCATTGCTGTGCAGCGATCTACCTGCAATTGATAAAGGTTCTTAACTCGAACTCCTATCCTTCAGGTTTCACCAATTGTTTTACTACGCAAGAAAGCCTTTCCCTCACTAAAAACAACATCATATCCCTTATATTCCAACATCGCCACAGAGATCAGATTCTTCTTCAATCCTGGAACATGCATGACATCCTTCAATATGAAACGTTTACTAGACTCCCTCTCAAAGGAAATGGTCCCGATACCAGTCACACTGTATCTACCATCATTGCCCATATCGATGTACACTCCAAGATCCT
Source organism: Pinus albicaulis (assembly GCA_034641835.2). Classification (NCBI taxonomy): domain Eukaryota; kingdom Viridiplantae; phylum Streptophyta; class Pinopsida; order Pinales; family Pinaceae; genus Pinus; species Pinus albicaulis. The sequence continues at coordinate 847,441,234 of CM076577.1, read as the reverse complement.
TTTCATCAATATCACTAAACAAATCTTTATCTCCGGTCATATGGAAATACGTACCACTGTCAAGAAACCACATTGATCCCATCACACTTGAAACCAAGCACGTGATCGATGAAAAATCCAGCTCAAACTGCGAGGCTAAGGCCTCTCTAGCTGCAGATCCAGCAGCCTGCTTATTTTTCTTCTTCTGTGGAGAATTTGTGGCATAATGTCCCTATTGGTGACAGTGAAATCACTTCACCTTGGACAAGTCCTGCTTCTTGCCTTTTGCAATGGATTGAGAAGGATTTTTCTTTTCCTTCCCTTTCCTTGCTTTGGCAGTGAAAGCACAATTTTCTTCATCTTCATTATCCGATGAAGATCCATCCCTGGTACCCCACCTTATCTCCTCCTGCACAAGATCTGACCAAAGTCGCTCCCATCTCGGCAGTTTCTCTCGACCATTGACAGAGTCCTCGTAGCTATGCCAACTCTTCAGAAGCCTAAGGAGAGCCAAGCTCACCAAGTCCTCTTCATCTACAGTAACCCCCACACTTCCCAGCTCATCCTTGCAATGGAAGAACTTCGTGAGGTATTTTGGTATACTATCGCCTTTCTCCATTTTTATTTTTCTGAGCCTGTCTTTAAGCGTCAACTTCCTCTGGTCGCTTCTGCTTTGGAAAAATTATGTTAAAGCTTTCCACATCAATAATGGAGAAGCTTTACTGTGAAGGTTGGACACTATGTCATCCTTCACACCTTCCAACAGAATCCTTCGACATTTTGTTGTCTTCTTTTGCCATGCGTCAAGTGCGGCTACATCACTAGAAGCAGGTTTTGAAATTTCTACATCTATGAACTCCTTCAACCCATTATCATCCAGCACCACCTCCATCATATCCTTCCATGAAATATAATTTGAGCTACCATCAAGGGCATACTCCAATCGTAATTCGTTGAAAGACATTTCAATGAATGCTCAACTTCGACACCAAGAAAACACTGCAGCAAATTCGAATTCCACCAACACAAAACTCAACCGCTTCAATAATTGCAATTTGCTCCAATGATCAACTGCTTCGATACCATGTATAAATTATATAAATTATGTGTTATATATCCAAGATTCTCCTGATCACACACTATTTTAACTTCATGCACAATACATAATCTATTCCACCATTGATCATCACATGCGGAAATTAAATCAATTGCAATGCACGCATGAAATAATAAAAATTCACACACATTAACACAGTTGTTTAACAGGAAAGCCTAAAGCTAAAAACCCCAACTATTTGTATATAATATATTTCATAGAGATCATGTAACAATCCTCATACAAAGCTGAACATGTCAAGCTCTCAGTACAATATAATCGCTACACACTAATCAGGCTCGATCTTCCAAATCCATGCACCGATCTTTGCCACTTGCTAGCCTGCGTCTACTACGCAATCCTTGCTGAAGAATGGCTCTGAATGAAATTGAATCCACCAAGCTTGCACTGCGCAATCCTCATTGGCATCTCCACTGAGTGTTGGATGCAATCAATGCATCACTATAGTCACAACTGATAGTCACACATGCTCTTTCACCTACCTATCCACTGGTCTCCACTGAAATTGCCATGCACTGTAGTTAACTGATGTATTCATCAGTTGATTAATGAGTTATTATTTAGTGAATTAATTAACTAATTAATTCACACCACTCTCACTAGTGTATCAATCAGTTAGACTAGATACAACTAGCTCAACTGAGTCTAACTGAGTTAAACTACATACAACTCCACCAACTACTTCTATAACTCCACCAAACTCTGTCACATGAGTTCTAACTGAAGTCCTCCATGCATTAAATCTAGTAAACCCTTAGGAATAGCATAATTCCTTCTGTTAGCTGTTGTGCCACATCTGTGCACTTAACTGAAGTGCTCCAAGAGAATAAGATAATGTTTAGAGTCCAAATATTATTAAGAGCTAATAATATTTGACATATCTATTTTTAGACTGGCAATCTAAAAATAGATTCTACCCAATATGTCTAAAAATAGAAGTCCATCTATTTTTCCAACTTGACCAACCATCCACAAATAGCATCCTGCAACTCATAGAATATGATCGACATGTCTAAAAATAGACATAGTCTAAAAATAGACTTTGTGCCAAAAATAGCCTGCGGGCCCACTTAGTGAAGGCTACTCTTTTCACTAAGCTCATCATCTTGTTGAATCTCAACATTTTAAGGGTGGCGATAATGATGATGATGATTAACGTCCACTTATACTAATGAGGTTTTTTCGACTTTAAGAAAGATAGATATTAATTTATACTTTTTAATATTTTATTTCTATGACCAAAGAGGATGGAAATAAGTGTTTCTAGAACATTGTACACATTATAGTTTTGATAACTAAACAAGTCAATAAGATTTATATAATAGAAATAAAATATTTCAATAATACATAAAAGATAAATTTATATATAAATAACAAACATATGCATATTAAAAAATATTTTATTTGTTATCTCATATATTGTTGTAATTATTTAATATAATGTGAATATATATATATACATATATATATACAAAAATTCTTCAAAATGTACTTCTAACACTGGCTAAAACCATCAACTTCTAGTTAAGGGGCAACAGGGTTGAACATGAAAATAACTTTCTATTGGATGGTCAGCTCTTAGTCACATCCATTCTAGTTGTCAAAATATTTGCCACACTGCTATTATTCTTGGCTTGTTATGTTAGAAAAACTATAGTGATTTAAGAATTCTTCTATCCCTTCTTTTCCATCATATAAATAAATTATTAAATAATTTCAATTAATCTCTTAATTTTGTAAAGTTCCATGGACTAGCTTGGGTTGCAATGAGATTAACACAGTTAAATAAAAGAAAATTTTGATCTGATATTATTAAAAATATACATGGAGACGGGCTAGAGTTGTAATGAAATTAACATAATTAAATAAGATAAATATTCGATCTTGTCTTATTAAAATTATATGCAGAGATGAGCTAGAGTTTCAATGAAATTAAGAGAATTAAAAAAGATAGAATTTTTATCTTCTCTTATTAAAAATATACATGGAGACGAGCTAGGGTTGCGATGAAATTATCACAGTTAAATAGGATAAAAAAACGATATTATATTATTAAAATTATAGGTGTAAATGGGTTAGAGTTGCAATGAAATTATAAGTCAAGATAAAAATATTTAAAAAAATTGATCTTATTACTTAAATCGTACTCACATTTGTTATATTTGTCAATTTTTTGTGACACTAAGAATATTTTTTATTTGTGAAGTCACTAAAACTATAGTGATTTAGGAATAGGTATTGCCCTTCTTTTATATGATAAAAATAAAACATTAAAGAGTCTCAATTAATCTTTTATTTTATTTTTTTGAGATAAAATAAGCCATATTGGTCTCATGAAAATTATTCATCTCCATCATCAACACACATATATATTTGTGTGTGTGTGTGTGTGTATTCTAAATTTTTATTATGCTAAAGTTCCAACAAAATTAGACTTCAACACAACTAAAACACAATTAAATAATGAAAAAAAATCAATCTTATTTTATTAAAAATATAAAAACTAATATGTGTTGGAAAATTATTAAGATGAACAAAATCTATTACTAAAAAGAAAAAGAGAATAATAAATTTTATTTGGGAAAAATTAGATGAAAGGAATAATAAATCTTATTTTGTATTATTTGTTATTTTTGAATGATGATCACGATTAAAATTCATTTAGAGGAGGGAAAGAGGCATTTCTAGAACAATATAGTTTTGGTGACTCCACAAGTCAAGAAAGTTGGCATAATAGAAATATAATATTTCAATAATATAAAAAACATAAATATATAATACAACATATATATATTAAAAAATATTGTATTTTTTGTTGGTATAATAGAAATATAATATTTCAATAATACATAAAACATAAATATCTAAAAAATCATATGTATATTAAAAATTATTTTATATGCTGTGATTTACATCGATTCCATAAATTTTTCTCTTAACTTTAGCCAAAACCCCCAGCAAAAAAGGGTAACAAAGATGTTGGGTTATGACTTTGAAATCATCTACAATAAAAGGGAAGCTAAATGTTGTTACATATTCACTGTCAAGAAAGGATGAGGATGTAGAAGCATTGCTTTGTGCCATTTATATTGTCCAACCAGATTGGATAACCAAAGAAAGGGAGGAATGAAATAATGAAGAAGAAGTGTGGACACTCATTCAAAAGTTGTAGCGAGATCCTAATACATTTGATGCATTTAGATGAAAAAATGATTCACTATGGTACAAATATCACTTATATTATAATAAGAATTACCAAATAAAATAAAATATTCTTTTGTAATTGCACACCTCCCCTTAGGAGGACACTCGGGATTTTTAAAAACTTACCATAGGGTCAAGAAGAAAATTTTTGGGATGGCATTAAATATGATATGAAAAATTTTGTGGAAGAATTTTTGTCTTTGAACAAAATAAAGTTGAGAAAATTAAGACCCCAGGCCTGCTACAACCTTTATCCATTTCAATTCAATGTTGGGATGAGGCTTGAATGGATTTTATCGCAGTTTTACCCAAGTCTGAAGGAAAGAGTGACATCATGGTGGTAGTTGATAGACTTACTAAGTATGCACACTTTTGTGCATTATCTCATCCACTTAAAGTGATTACATTAGCTAATGTATTTATGGAAACAATTCAAAAGCTACATGGAAACCCAAATATTATTGTAAGCGACACAGATCCCTTTCTCACTGGAAATTTTTGGATGAAATCATTTTCTTGTATAGGTGCTCAACTAGCTCATAGTTGATCTGATCATCCTTAATTTGATGGGAAAAATGAGATGGTGAATAAATTTCTTGAAGGATATATTTGTTTCTCTGTATCTTATATACAAACACAATGGGTCAAGTGGTTACCTCTGGTTCAATGGTGGTATAACACTCCCGTCCATACTGCAGCAAAAATGACCCCATTTATAGCACTTTGTGGATATCATCCACCCTCCATCACATTATCTTTGAGATAAAATTCCAAGGTTCAAGAAGTGGAAGATCACATTGAGCATCAAAAACAATTTATCCAACTCTTAAAGGATAACCTCACTTTGGGATGAAATATAATGAAACAACATGCATATCAGCATCGCAACGAATTAATTTTTGATGTAGGCAACTGCATATCTTTACAACTACAAACATATAAACAAATGTCCCTCAAGCAAGCTAAGAAGGATAATAAATTATCACCAAAATACTATAGTCCTTACATGGTGTTGTAAAAGATTGTTACTATTGCATACAAATTGGAGCTACCTATGTCTTCTCAAGTGCACCCAGATTTCCATGTTTCATGCTTAAAGAAGGTTATATGTGACAAGCTCCTAGTTCAAACAATATTGCCAAAAATTGACGACGAAGGAAAAATCATATTGGAACCTGAAGCAGTCAAGAAAACAAGAACTCAAGAGCTACGAAATCAATCAATTTCAAAGTATCTCATAAAGTAGAAGAACTTACCCATTGAAGACTCCACATGGGAGGATGAAAATTTTATACAAAAACATCCATAACTACTCAAGAAATGAGGACAACACTTTTTTGAAAGAGAGTGAAATGTTAGGTCCCTATAATACTAGTGTAACCCCTTATTGTTATTGTTAGAAATACTGAGAGGGGGTGAATCAATATTCCTTTCAATTAGTATTATTAATAATCTTTCATAGCAGTAGTCAATCTTCAATTATTATTAGTGTTTGTACAATGATAGAAGTAAACAAAATGAACACAAATGTAGACGGTTTTTAAGATGGAAACCCCCTCTAGGACAAAAACCACCTAAATTCTTTTCTAATAATCCTTTAATATTAAAATCGAATTGAAAAGAAAGATCCAACTTCCTAAAATCTAGAAAATAATTCTTCTCCATCTCCCACTAGATTGATGCTCCAATGCCTGAGATTCTTTAGTAGTCAACTGAACAGATGCCCCAACACCCAATGAGCTACAACTCACCCTAGCATCACCCTACCACCCTGAATTTTTCATAGGCTTGAACCTATTGGTGACTTCATGCACTAGCCTAACACCACCGTACTAGCCAATAGAAGAATAAAATAAGAATGGACTCTCGTACCAGCGAAAATGGTCCACTTTACAATGATATAGAATGATGTAGAAGAAGAATACACATCAGACCATAACCCCAACTATGACACAACCAGCTAATGATGATCCTAGACCTCCTGACACTGCCTCTTCAATTATTGGCAAATAAACACTTGTAAAAATTTTACAATGATGATTTTACAATCGCTCAATAGAATGATACCATTAAAATGACTGTATGCAGTGATGCCCACTTGAAGACTTCATGTGGTGAACGTCTTGCTATTGTTCTGCAAATTTATTGTTGCTCTTGTCATGCTACCATTTCTCACTCTTCAGAACATTAGATCATGCATTGAGTCTTGTCTTGATGAATATATAATACCCACAAAAATTATTCAAGGAAATACCCATGATATGATAATAGCAAAACTTACCTCATCCTACAGAGCATATGTCAGTGCTAAACAAAAACAAATTAGAATAAAAAGAACCTAATGAAATTAAGAGATGAACATGCACATATAGAATATACTTACCTAGAGCTTACCTCTGCTGTATCATTTTGTTGCACCTTTCTTTTCTTTGCTTCCCTAGAAACTATAGTCCTTTGCAACCCTTGAAATTACATGATCTAGCTTTTCCTTTCCTTCTAAGAGCTCGATATTGAATGTAAAGTATTTCTATTATTTCAGATCCCCAATATGTGATTTTAGGTCTTGTAGTAGCCCTCCATTAGGGTAATTTTGAGGTCTAAAATGGGCCTCCTAAGGAAATTATAAAATAATAGTGGAAACAATCAAATAAGATTTGATGACATCATCAAATTTTAGAGGGAAAAATGAAAAAACTACTTTTTCAACTTATCTCCCAAAGTTTTTACTGAAATTTCGAGCGGGAGTACTCGTTCGATGCGAAATTTAATTCCTCATACAAGGAGTAGCCATGTTGCATACTTTCAATGGGTCCTACTACACGAAAAATGAGAAATACATAAAAAACGTGATTGTAATCACATTTTTTATGTATTTCACATTTTTCATGTAGCAGGGTTCATTGAAAGTATGCAACATGGGTACTCCTTGGATGAGGAATTGAATTTTACATCCAACGAGTACTCCCACTCGAAATTTGAGTAAAAAATGTGGGAGACAAGTTGAAAAAGTAGTTTTATTATTTTATTATTTTTTAATATTTTTACCCTTTTATTTAAAAAATGGTAAATCATCCCCCATGGTTGACATCATCATCTTGAATCCTATTGGTTGTTATAAAGTTTATTTTTGTTGTACATTTTTCTTAGGAGGCCCATTTTAGACCTCAAAATTCCCCTAATGTGAGTCTTATTTCCAATGCCACATGTCTGATCGAATTTAGATGCTTCAAGACAAATTTATGCCCAATCTCTCACAATGACCTAATTATGGACTAGATCAGTAAAGTGAATTTGTATGACGTGCCATATGTCACTTTTTCCTCCTGCAGCTCTAAAATTATTACCAAATAAACTACATTCCGTGCACTATCCACCAATTTTTACATAATTCCAATCCCATGCTCAGAGAGAGAGTTATGACGATTTTCCCTAGGTCACCTCTTTGAGATGAAGTTCAGGAGTCTGCATAAACCATAAATTCCACAGATCATATCTCCAAACATATTGCAAATCATGATCTAAAATTTTTACACGCACTTCCTCTAGATTTTGGCTTCATGTGATAAACATTTCAACTTCTGAACCTTTTTAGAAAATATTTTATTGCAAAAATTCCACGATGACCTGTTTCAAGTAGAGAAATCCCTACATGAGGAGGATATGAGGATCACAATTTATATAAATGCTTAGGTTGAGAGGGTCTTCAACAAGCGAATGTGGAAGGGATTTTAGGAGCTTAAAAAATTATTAATTATTTACTATTCAATGATCACAACCAATTATTAGTGTCATGCCACAACCCCATGGGCTTTTAGCCCACTAAATGGGGTTAGTAACTTCAAACACAGATATCTCTCAAACTGTTAAGAATTATGTGGTGTGCCATATATCAACGAAAAAATCTCAACAAGTGGAAACCATCCCAAATATCCTTGACTCAGAATAGAGTAAATTTTGAAGTAAAAATTTCCATGAAATATAAGGGTAGCCCCTGGTGCTGCTTGGGTTGACATCAATGACAACCACTAATCAACAATCTCCCCCTTTGGCATTGATGCAAACACAAGTACTCCCCCTGCAATAATGAAACCTCTTCCTACAACATTCTCTCCCCATTTGACATCAATGGCAAAGGGTAACTTCCCCTGACACACAACCATCCTGCAGACATGTACGCACTTCCACTCCCCCTTTATTTTCTGAATAAGGAAAATATAATGAGAACTTGGGAGAACCACAAGCTTCTGGTGAAGATATTCATGAGGTAAAGGTTTAGTGAATATATCAACGATTTGTTCTTTTGTACCAACATATTCAAGTTTGATATTATTTTCAGCGACTTGTTCTCTAACAAAATGATATTTGATCGGAATGTGTTTTGTTTTTGAATGCATGACAGGATTCTTGGAGATGCTGATGGCACTAGTGTTGTCACAGAATATGGGAATAGGCTCACTAAATTGTACTTGAAGATCTTGCAAAGTTTGTTTCATCCAAAGGAATTGAGTACAACATGATGCTGCTGCAATGTATTCTGCTTCTGCTGTAGATAACGAGATTGAAGTTTGTTTTTTTCTCAACCATGATACGAGACAACCACCTAGATAGAATGCTGCTCCACTAGTACTCTTACGATCATCAACGCTTCCTGCCCAATCTGCATCTGTAAAGGCTTGAATAATGAGATTGTTACCCTTGGGATACCACAAGCCATATTATTCTGTGCCCTTTAGATATCGAAGAATTCTTTTGATGACAATAATATGTGATTCTTTTGGTGCTGCTTGGAATCTTGCTACTTGTCCAACTGCTTGCATAACATCTGGCCGAGAGGCTGTTACATATAGAAGACTACCAATCATAGATCTGTACAACCTCTGATCCACATCCTTAGATGAGTCGTCTATGCTCAATTTGAAACCTGTTACCATCGGAGTAAGGACGGGTTTGAAATCTTCCATTTTGAATTTCTTGAGCATTTCCTTGATGTACTTGGCTTGACATATAAATATTCCTTTCTCTTGCTGAGATATTTGAAGCCCTAAGAAGTATGTCAGCTCACCAAGTAAAGACATCTCAAACTCACTTTGCATCTTTGTAGAAAATTTATTACTTAGTCGATCATCATTGCTACCAAATATTATATCATCCACATATACCTCAACGATTGTTAAATTATCTTTATCTATTTGTACATAAATATTTCTATCAACAATACCTTTCTTGAACCCTTGTTGATGTAGATATCCATCAAGACGAGCATACCATGCTCTGGGAGCCTGCTTGAGACCATATAGAGCCTTCTTTAACCTACAAACATAGTCTTCTTTTTGTGATAGTAGAAAACCTTCAGGTTGTTCGATGTAAACTTCTTCTTCTAATTCTCCATTCAGAAATGTTGACTTAACATCCATTTGGTAGACTTTGATTTTTCTTGAACATGCATAGGCAAGAAACATTCGGATGGCTTCCATTCTGGCAACTGGTGCAAATGTTTCGTCGAAATCAATTCCTTCCACTTGTGCATAGCCTTTGCAAACCAATCTTGCTTTGTTTCTAGTAACCTGCCCATCTTCATTCAATTTGTTCCCGAACACCCATTTAGTCCCAATGACATTTTTATCTTTTGGTCATGGAACTAATTCCCAGGTGTTATTCTTCTCAATTTGATCCAATTCTTCATTCATAGCTGCTACCCAATGTTCATTCTGGTTGGCTTCCTCAAAACTACTAGGCTCAAAGGTTGCTAGAAAAGCAACGTGAGCTTGTTGTGATGAATGAAGCTGTCGACCTTCATTTATGTCACCAATGATTTGATTTGATGGATGGTTCTTTTGAATCCACTCTTTTGTTCTCCTTGGAGGAGCTTCTTGTTGTTGTTCTGGTATATCTTGATGATCATTGTTTACTTCTTCCTCGTTGATAGTTGCTTCTTGTTCTATAATTTTATCTGTGTCTTTTTCAGCCTCTGTCTCAAGTTTCAAAGATTCTAGATCCTCATCATTACTCGCTAGAACACCATCTTCGTCAAATGTAACATTTATGCTCTCCACTATCTGTTTTCGTCTTATATTATAGCATTTATAGGCCTTTATTTTGCGTGAGTAACCAACAAAGATACCTTCATCAACATGTGATTCAAACTTACCCAAATTTTGATCTTCTCTTTTGATATAACATTTGCTTCCGAAGATTCTGAAATATTTTACATTAGCTGGTTTTCCTTTCCATAATTCATATGGAGTCTTGTTGCAATTATTTCTGAGAAGACTTTGGTTGATAATGAAGACTACCGTATCAATTGCTTGAACCCATAATTTTTCATCCAATTTTGAGTCCTTCAACATTGTTCTACCCATTTCCTGTACAGTTCTATTCTTTCTTTCAGCAACTCCATTTTGCTGAGGTGTTCGTGCTATTGAAAATTGTCTTTTTATTCCATTTTCGTCACAGTATTGCTGAAATAATTTGGAAGTGAATTCTCTGCCATTATCTGATCTTAGACACTTTATTTTCAAATTAGTTTCATTTTCGACCAACTCCTTGTAGATCTTAAAGCACTCAAATGCTTCAGATTTTTTCTTTAGGAAACTGACGGCTGTCATCCTGGTATAGTCATCTATCATTAACATGAAATATAATTCTCCATCTAAGCCTTTTGTTCTCATAGGACCACATAGATCAGTATGTATCAATTCCAATGGATGTGATGCAAAGTGTTATTTTGTTTTAAATTGGACTTTTGTCTGCTTGCCATGCCGACATGCCTCACATAGTGTGTTGGAAGGTTTTGAGATTTTCAGCATTTCTCGTACTGCTTCCTTTTTGCTTATCCTGACAAGATTTTCAAAGTTTATGTGACCCATTCGTTTGTGCCATAACCAGCTTTCATCTTCTTTAGCTAGTAGACATGCTTTAGTTGCTTCATCCATAACATATATGTTGTTTGGAGCTCGACTTGTTGTAGCCACAATTTTACCATACCTGCCTTTCCTGATTTCACATTTTGTGGAGTTGAATAACATTGTGTGTCCTTGATCACACATTTGTCCAACACTGAGCAGATTGTGATTCATGTTTTCAACCAATAGAACATTCTTGGCTAGAACATATTTTCTTCCGAGAGTGACAGTACCTGATCCTATAACATTTGAAGATCCATCATTTCCAAAGGACACGGTTCCATCCTTCTTCTCTTTCAGAGATACAAATTTATTTCTATCTCCAGTCATATGCGTTGAGCAACCGCTATCAACATACCACACATATTTGTTCTTTTGAGCCTTGAGAGCAAGAGCACAATTATCATTCTTCTTCTTCTTCCATGTTCGTTCATTCTATGGCTTCGAAGATTCTTCTGGAGGATTTTCAAGTTTGCAGTCTTTGGCTATGTGTCCAAAGTTTCGACATTTGTAACATTCAATATTATTTCTTAAATGTTCAAATATATTGATGTTTTGCTGAGCCCTGGGAGGTTCATATTTGACAGATCTCCTGGAATTGTATTCATTCCTAGGGTATGTGCGACATTCTACAACTTTATGAACAAATTTTCCACATGAATAACAGTAGCCATAAAAAATATGTTGGTACCTGGATGGAAATTTTCGTCGAGGAATTGTCTTCCAAGGTTGTTCTTGCGAATCTTGTCCAATGAAGTCTACATGCATGTCAAATCTCATAGGTTCATTGTATTTTGTTGTAGAAGGTCCTGCTTCTTCTTCTTTGTAACCGATGCCAGTTTTTTCGTTGTAACATCGTTGATTGTTGATGAGTTCTTCCAATGCCCTTGAGCTGTTGGCATAGTTTTGGATAGTTTTTCCTTTCTTCACTTCCTCACGCAGCGAGACTACTTCGGCTTCTAGTTCTTCCCTTTCTTGGTTTCTTTCTTCCAACTTATTTTGAAGTGACTCTTCAATGCATTTGTGTTCTTCAACTTCAATTTTGAGACCTTGAACTTGTTCTTCAAGAGTATTGGAACGGATCTTCTCCGCCTTGAGATCTTTTATAAGCTTGATTGCTTCCTTATAAAATTATTCTATGGTCAATCCTTCTTCTTCGTTGTTTGATACCTCTTGTTTATTGTGCTTGGCCATAAACAATACTTTCTCATTGGCTCCCCCATGAGAAGGTATTAGAGGGCCTGGTGGCATATGCACCTTCTGTCGTCACGGTTGAGCTGCGGTTTGAAATTTTTGGTTCACAAAAACAGAAGGACGTCTGCGTACCAAGGGTCCTCGAACGTCACTATGAAAAAATGTTCATTGGGTAGTGATTCATTAATTGGGGATCCTTGGGTCGCACTTGGGAGATTAGTGATGAATTTGGCTAGGATTAGTGCTTTCTTAGTTTTGGGTGGAGCTAAACTATAGGTCGAATTCCTGTAGTATAACTATCCATCAAGCATTCTTATGGTTCATCATACAACAGGTTAGCAAATATTGAATGCGGTTGATAGTTGATATGACTGTTGTAGTCATTAGGATGATGTAATTCCGAAGATTTTGTACTACATGTACTAGAGCTAGGGAATCTTTTTATTCTAGCTCATACCTCAAACCAGGGCCGGCTAGGTTATTTCTGATGTAATAAATTGCATGCTCTTTGTTGTCGAGTCCATTATGGAATAACACTCCATCTATGGTTGTATCCGATGCATATAGGTATAAGGTGTATTTCTTATCGTAATTGTGTGGGATGATCAAGGGGGCTGAATAAAAGGTGTCTTTCAGTGCCTAAAATGACTTTTGAGCCTGATCATCCCACTTGAATGGAATGTCCTGATGGACCAGGCACATGAAGCCCTACACGCAAGTGGCATAGTCAGGGACAAAGCATCATAAGAAGTTGTCTTTTCCTTGCATACTTTGGAGTTTCTTTAGCATTTTGGGTGGTGGTACTTCCTTGATTTCCTGGACCTTGAGGGGTTCAACTCTGATTCCTTGTTTGGATACTGTGAATCCTACAGTCTTCCCACATTAACATAGAAGACACACTTAAGGGGGTTCAAGTGTAGGTTGTAGTGTCAGCACCATTGAAATACCAAACATAAATCCTCTAGATGGTCACCTCATTTCTTGCATCATACTGTGAGTTCCTCTAAATAGGCTAATATAAGATGAATGCGTTCATGGAATATATAGTTCATGGCTCGTTTAAAGGTGCCTCCAACATTTTTAAGACCAAATGGCATAACATGATATGTGAATGTGACCCAACAGGTGGTGAATGTGGTATTATATCAATATGTATGTCAAATTTGAATTTGATTGTACCTCAAAAATACATCCATGAAGGACAAGGCCTCATGACTGGCGCAAGCATCAATGACTTGGTCGATGAAATCAGTAGGGTAGTTGTATTTGGGAAAATATTTGTTTAAATCTCGAAAATCGGTGCAGACTTGAATGGTACCCTATTTTTTCATAACGGGCACAGGGTTGGACACCTAACATGTGTAAGCGATTGTGTAGATGAATCGATCTTTTTGAAGGTTTTCTATCTCTTATTTTTTTTCTTCTACTTTGGATGGGTGTAATTGATGTTGCTTTTGTTGAATAGGTGATACTTCAGGCTAAGTGTCATTGTGTTAATGTGGTGCTCTATGATGGTCAAGCTTAACCCTCGCATTTATGAATAATCCCAAGCAATGATATCCCTATACTATTGTAATAGGTTTGTATACGTGACTACTTCATCTAGGTAGCATGCTACCCCCAGCGAGATTTCTTCGATTTTTCCTCTTTTTTTGAGATATTCACCTTAATGTTTGGTGAAATATTTGACATATTTCCTTCCTCAAATGCATCGGGCACTGGGTTAGGGTTCTTCAAACAATCTACCTTTCTTGGTGAATGGTATTATTTGGATAAAATGGCATAAATATCTTAGGTTTTTGTGATGCTAGGCATAATCATTTTTTCTGGAAGATAAAACGAGTTGTGATGCATTGAATCCCATGAACAATCTGGTTCCATCACGGCCTCTAATATATCATCATCATAGTGGAACAATATTTCTAAGGTGAAATTGGTTTATGTGAGGCCGTGAGGAATTGGTTCGGGCTTAATAGTGCTTGTCGACAGACATGAATATGATTATGTCATTGAGCTCGTGGAACCAGATGAGGTTGACAAGGTGCAGACGGGTTGGGCGTGCACTGTCAAAGGTACTACTACCATTACGGTTGTTGCAGTGGTCTCGAATACATTTAGAAGACATCATGAGTCATGGTTCCCATGCATGATGAGATCAATCGTATATGGTGTTGTGTGTCATCAACATTACATGGTGTAAGGATTTTCGTGATGGTTGTTTATATTTTAGTGAGAGAAGATTCATGCTCTCTTGGTGGTGTGCCAATGGGGGATAATGGGAGCCTGTTGTATGCTCTAAGCATGATGTCAGATAGTTTCAATTCAGCTGATCCTAACTTTTTCCAAACTAATTTTGACATGATACACGTGGATGCTCCTTTGTCCATAATGCATTGGTGTATGGTTATATTCTAAACTGAAACTAATATCTAAAAAGAGACTAGAGAAGGAAGCCAAGGTCTTTCCTTATCTAAGTCAAAATCCATTAAGTGGGAATCATAGGGGCCGATTGTGCCTAAGCAAGAGAGTAAGGCCTTCCGTTGTGTTGGGAATGATTGCACAACTTCAAATGTTGACATGGATGTTGATGATTGAGCCAAGTCATCCATTATACTATAGATATGTGGAGCTTTGGAATGATTTCCTATGTTCTAGATTGGTCCTTTGAGCATTCTTGGAAGAGGCTCAATAGTTATTTTGGAGATATTAAATGGCGCGGTAGGCGCGCTCGTAGTTGTACCTAATGGGTTGGTATCTGGGGGAGTTTCATAGTTCCTATTACATGTTTTCAAGAGAAATTTTTCTCGAGCCATGTATATTTCATGGCTACTCCCTCGAGTATCATTTTTGGGTGGTTTTTGTTGGCGAGTATTAACCACTCCTTGGTGGAGGAAAGGTTCTTGCATTATCACAGGTTTCTCGATAGGTCCCCCTTGTCCTCAATTACCCTAAAGTTTTTTCAACTCGGGGAGTTTAGGATAGTGGTGCGTGTAATCTCCATACCCACCACATATGGCACAAGTGATTTGTCCTTAGACTGGGTCTCTTGTTTTTAGCTTGGAAGTTATTACTTGGGTTCTAGTTTTGATTTAGATTGGGATTTCCCCAAGTCTAAGACCACAGGGGCCATTGTTGATTACTTCACCCTATCCAGGATCTCCCTTTATTTTTTCCTTGGATTTTTCTTCGAAAAATTTGAAGGATTATTGTTATTCTTCTGATCATAAGATTTTCATTGTTGAGCCTAGGATGGTTGAAAAAGATTCACCGGTGCATTTTTTGTGTCGGTGATGGATTTCGTGCATGAAAATGGGAGTATTTTTCCCCTGTCCTTGGTTGGTGTATGGTTTCTCGGGTGGTTGTCTTGTATCAACATTCCTAGCTGAGTATTGGTTCCCTTGCATGGGGAGATATGACCCTCCCTAATGTTGATGATATGGCGTCATCCTGTTCCTCACGTTCTACAGAGGTGCGGGGTGACTTTGGTGGTAACCATGTTGTGGTACATTCTGAGTAGAATCTTAAGGGTCTCATTGGTATTTATAACTGTTGGTTGGTTTACCTCGGGCTAAGGACCCTTTCAAATCTTTAGCTGTATTGGATGTGCCTGATAATTCTATATAATTTTGAAGGCGTCGGGGATTTGGAAGGACATTGTAAATATATCTTGATTGGGTGTAAATGAGTTCAAGTTGTTGGGATTTGCTAATGGCATCTTCTTCTGAGGTTGGTTTCTACGTCACAATGTCTTTTCAAATATCATCGGTGAGGGTTTTCAAAAATAAGTCCAAGAACACTCTATCATCCAGTTTGGCCTTACACAAACTACGAGGTCACCTCCATTCATGGAGATGGTCCGATATATTGACAAATACTATTTTTCTCAAATGTGTCAGAAGTTCTATTCCCGATTCATGATGAATGGGGAGTTGTAAATATGTGAGGAATATAGTAGCGAGGGTGCTAAAGGTTCCATGTGATTTAAGCGGCTGCTCGACATACCATTTCGTTACGGGACCTATGAGGGTGCGTTGAAATAATCTCAGTCGAATGGTATCATCAATGATATTATTCTACGAACACCACAGGTGGAAATTCATTATATGTTTTACGGGGTCTTCCACTTGCTTCCATTCAAATTTTGGTATATCAGAAGGGAACTTCGTGGGCATGGGGGGCCAAATAAGACCATGTGCAATGGGGTCATTCGTTAATTTTGTTAAATATGGAAGATTTAATGATGCTAAGAAGGGTAAT
Organism: Pinus albicaulis; assembly: GCA_034641835.2. Classification (NCBI taxonomy): domain Eukaryota; kingdom Viridiplantae; phylum Streptophyta; class Pinopsida; order Pinales; family Pinaceae; genus Pinus; species Pinus albicaulis. Next base: position 847,424,581 of record CM076577.1, on the reverse strand, counting down.
TATGAATTTACCGCCATTGTACTCTATTGAGAAACATATATTTGAATATGCTGGCCCAGGGGAGGTGCTTTGGGAATGTTACCCTCTGGTGTACCCTAATGGATATTTTGTTGACTCCTCAGAGGGGTAGCTACCTTTTTACCTCGAGTGGTCGTTGGAGGAGTTAAGTGTGATGGCCCTATTGCAGTTTCCACTAGTGTTTTGGTTGGTCACCCTTGGGGGTTTCCAACCAAAGATTCCCTGATAAAGGATGATCTGATAATGGTGGCAACGCGATGTCCTTTGCGCTTGAATGGTGGGAGGGGTTGATAGTCCTCCCTTTAATGGGTGGAGGGTTAAGAAATACCTCGATCAACAAGGTTCCGTTGGGTCCCCTATCATGTCGATTAGTGTGAACGTTTTGTGATTTGGGAGGTAGGATGGTCCCTATCAAAGAAAAATATAATCACATACATAAAACAAAGTGAAAAATGAAAAGTTGATTTTTATCTTTAGCATTAAACAATGTGATCAATCAAGAAAAAAATGAGGTTTTGTTTTTTTTTTGCATATGATACCAAAAGCCTATATATACCTAATCGTCCTTACACTCTCAATGTAACTGGGCCTTGCGAGGATATTTTCTGATGGGTACTGGGGAAAATCTCCCAAAAGAAATGGAGACACCTTCCAATAGCTAAAGAATCGAACAAGTTAATGGTATGAGGATCGAGTGCTTCCTGCACCGTCACCTATAGGGAAGGATTCCATAGTTTTGGGCACTAAAATACCATTGTTGCATGTGAGCATTCGAGTCTTGATATTCTTGGTAATCGACTACCAGTAACAAGCCCTAGATGGTTCAAGTATCCCCAAAGAGTACCACAGGCACTAGGACTAAACTTAACCCCCTCTGAAACGGGTCTCTGTAATTCTTCGGTATTTGTTATGTGGCCATATAAACAGGTTTGAAGCTCCTTGAAATGTCAACATCTATGTTTCAAAATTTATTATGACCATGACGGCTTATTGGATACCTACCCTCGATGGTCCTAACCTAAACTACAATTTCTTTTGTGGCCCTTATGGGGAGAATTTAGTGAGTTCAATTAATGATTATTTTTATAGAGTCTCAATTTTTCTTATGGTGTGCTTTGGTGAAGTAACTGTAAGAAGAGAAAAAAGGTCCCAACACACTCGGTGCCTTATGGTCCAACGCTTACCGATGGTTTGTGTGTGCTTTGGATTGAACAATCACAAGTGTTGTGAGATGTAGATAGGCCTTGAACCTTTACAATACTTTTCTAATTACCCTATGTGTGATTACTCCTTGCAAAAATTGAAATGATGGGCGGATGATGGGTCACTTACACCTTGCCTAATTAGACTATGTTTTCCCTATAAGGAGAAGGAAAATTGTCTTAGGAAATTGTTCAAATGCATACCCAAGCTCACTGAGAGGTGCAAGGGTGGAAAATATTACTTATTTTCTTTGTTGACAGTTTCATCCTAGTCCCAAATCTTAATGAAAAATTGAACCAATTTAATGCAGAAATTTGACAAACTTGAACTAGAAAAAGATATGTGGATATATGGGCCACTTACTCTTTACTAATTAAGCTACATTTTTTTTGTATTTTAAAAACAAATAATTTGTTCAGAAAACATATGTCATTTTAAGGTCACTTACTTGTTCCCTATTTAAACTATGTTTAATTTATGAAATAAAATAATAAAATTAAAAATACCTAGTCTCTAAGCTAATTCAAGGTTAAACATAACACCTAAGTGTCCTAATGGTAGTGAAATAGGGAGACAAAGTGATGAAATATTATTAGGGGTTTCCAATCACCTTAAAAATGGGAAAAAGTAGCAATAGTTTTTCTTGCTGACCTGCCATGTGGTTTATCTTCCCACAGGCGTGGAGCATGCATCTGTCGGAGCACAAAGTGCGATGTTGGGAAGAATGAAGAAAAATTTCCCCTTCTGTTGTGCAAAACTTTTCACTGAGTATGATTGGAGATGAAGAGAGAATGTAGGGGTGGTTTGCAGCAAAATGAGCAGGAAGAAGGACCTGGATCAACAACAATTAACTCTAAAAGAAAGAATGCAGTGGAGTTGTCATTCCTATGGTAATGTATTTGGCACAAGGGTGTATGAAATGCACTTCATTAGCAAGTTGGTTTCTACTTGCACAAGGTCACCGACAAAAATTATTGCCTACTATTAGTGGAAAATATTTGACACGATATAAACTAAGTTTGAGGTAAAACTAAGCATACAAAACTAAGAATAAAAAAAAACACAAGATGCAAAACACAAAATCTTGAGAGAAAACAACCTAATAACACAAGTGGAGAATTCTCCCTCTATAAGGAATTGGTGGTAAAAAAGATAAAATGCTAAACACTTGAAGAGGGTCCTTTGAGCTATGGAGCTCAAATACCCAAAACAAGGAGGTCTCCTTCCCTCGAGTTCCTAGAAGCATCTCTTCCCTCTCTCAAAGGATGGTAGACTAAGATCAAATGATGGACCTCTCTCTCTCTTGGACTGAGATGTTGGTTGGCCAACATATGAGTCCTTCCAATCCCTCTACCACTGGACTATGAAATGTGGTTTTCCACGAAGAAATTTAGCCAGCATAACAATGTATCTCCCATTCTTCTTCCGAAGGCTGTCTTATATAGACAGTTTTTGAATTCCTCCCTCTCCTCTTGCCCCAAGATGAATAGTGACACAAGAGTGGAGGAGGTATTCCTTTATGTGTTGCATTTAAGCCTCAAGGTGATTCCATGTCGACTGTCCTTGGCCACACTAAGTGGATAAGCTTCCTAACCAAGTGTGCCAAGTGGTCCCTGATGGTGACATTTTTCCATCCTTGGAATCGCGTTACTATCGATGGAATAGCTACACTGCCGCGAAAAATTCCTTCGTTGCCAATGCAAAGTCGATTAAATTGTCCCTTAACCTTAGGAAAAAATAAATTTTGGTTTGCTCTAATGTATTCCTTCTTTGAAAATCTTCATTTGTACCTTCTGCTTGACCTTTTTTAGTGTCTTTTTCCTGTACAATTTTCTGGTGTTAACATATACAATGATGAAAAACAAAATGTGATGGCCATTCAAATTAACTTCATCTTATAAAAAACTTGACACTTTTCTCCCTTACCTGTAAACTCTACGACTAATTGGAAGGATCGATGGGAACAAATAGCACAATCCTTGGAAGAAGACCTGCGATGGAAGAAGAAATCAACAGCTAAAAGTAGGAAACCCACATGAAAATAACCAACTGGAAAAACATGAAGACAATGTGAGACTTTTTATGCTAGCAAAGGTTATTGATGAATGTGAACTGCGAGAAAAGTTTGCCGGGTTTTTCGGTATGCTCACCTCCAAACCCTGATCACTTGTAAGAAAAAGTAGAACTAAGAAAAATTAGTCTGTCGCTCAAATTCAAATCTAAAAAGTAATATAGTGACCAAACCTTGAATGGAAAACTTACTGTAGAACCTAGACTCTGGAAAAAATAGAAAGCCACAGCAGAACCCATCTTTACGGAGAGCAGAGAAGGGAATAAAGCTTTCTACGTTTAAAGCCATCAAAGAACATGTCATCAAGAAAGTAGTCCTTCTATGTATGCTATGGGATGATGGGTACGTGTATGTCTTTTTCGAACATATAGAATTCATCATGGAATAGATAGTACCCTCCATCATTTCAAAGGTTATAAGTCTGAAACCATTCATCACGAAGCATTATTTGTTTGTCCACTATGGGATGACCACAAAAACTGGGTATGTATATGTCTCTTTAAACAAGTAAGGTTTCATCGAGCATATAAAGTTACACCCCTATCCTTTGATTAATTTTTTGAACGTCCATTCACAGCCCTCATACTAGTGTCTCTTAACTATTAATCCAATAACCTAAAAATATTCAATTCCTTAACATTCCATCTAATGGTGTGCACGGTACACAACAGGGTTGAGGGAGTTGTTCTCAAAGGGAGTGCCTTATGGCATAGCAAAAACATGATATGTATATACAAAAATAGTTTAATTTTGTATTATTTACTCATTTTTACGGGTGGTGATAACGATGATGATGATTAACGTCCACCTATATCAATGAGGTTGATTCAACCTAAAAGAAATAAAGAGATTAATGGACCTTTTTAATATTTTTATTTCTATGATCAAAGAGGGGATGGAAATAAGCATTTCTAGAACATTGTACACATTATAGTTTTGCTAACTAAATAAATAAGATTAAAGTAATAGAAATATGCAATATTTCAATAATATATAATGATATATATATATATATATATATATATATATATATATATATATATATATATATATATATATATATATATATATATATATATATATGTTATAACAAATTACGAAAATTACTAACTCTAGCTAAAACCATCAACTTCTAGTTAAGGGGGGAAGAGGGTTGAACATAGAAAAGGACTTTCTATTGGATTGCTGACATCCCTGCTCACATTCATTCAAATTTTCAAAATCTTTGCCCAGCTCCTATTGCTATCATTCTTGGCTTTGTCATGTTAGCAAAACTATAATGATTTAAGAATCTTTCTCTCCTTCTTTTCCATCATAGAAATAAAATATTAAATAATTTCAATTATCTCTTAATTTGTAAATTTCCATGAACGAGCTTGAATTGCAATAAAATTAACACAATTAAATAAAATAAAAAGATTTGATCGTATCTTATTAAAAATATACGTGAGAGCAGTCTAGAGTTGAAATTAACACAATTAAATAAGATAAATATTCGATCTTGTCTTATTAAAAGTATACGTGGGGACGGAGTTTCAATGAACTTAACAGAATTAAACAAGATAGAATTTTGATCTTCTCTTATTAAACATATACGTGGAGACGGGATATGCTTGCGATGAAATTATCAATCTTAAATAAGATAAATTAAATAAGATAAAAAATAGATCTTAACTTATTAAAAATATAGGTGTCGACGGGTTAGATTTGCAATGAAATTATTAGTCAAGCTGAAAATTTGATCATCATCAATACCCTTATATCTATTGTATATATATGTTTCAATATATATATATATATATATATATATATATATATATATATTCTAAATTTTTAGCATGGAGTTCCAATGAAATTAGACTTTAACACAACTAAAACACAATTAAATAAGGGGAAAAAATCAATCTTATTCTATTAAAAATATAGAAAACTAATATGGGGTGGAAAATTTATTAAGATGAACAAAATCTATTACTAAAAATAAAAAGAGAATAATAAATTTTATTTGGGAAAAAATAGATGAAAGGAATAATAAATCTTATTTTGTATTATTTGTTATTTATGAATGATGATGAGGATTAAAGTTCATTTAGATCAATGAAGCCTATTGGAAAAGATGAATTGAGACTTTTTAATATTTTATTTCTATGATCAAAGAGAACGAAAAGAAGCATTTCTACAACAATATAGTTTTGGTGACTAAAAAAGTCAAGAAAGTTGGTATAATAGAAATATAATATTTCAATAATATATAAAACATAAATATATAAAAAAACATATGTATATAAAAAAATATTTTATATGTTGTGATTTACATCGATTCCATAAAATTTTCTTTGAACTCTAGCAAAAACCCCCAACAAAAATAGGTAACAAATATGTTGGGTTATGAATTTGAAATTCTCTATAAAAAAGGGAAGCTAAATGTTGTTGCATATTCACTCTCAAGAAAGGATGAGGATGTAGAAGCATTGGTTTGTGCCATTTATATTGTCCAACCAGATTGGATAACCGAAACAAGGGAGGAGATGAAAGAATGAAGAAGAATTGTGGACACTCATTCAATAGTTGCGGCCGAGATCCTAGTACATATGATACATTTGGCTATGATTCACTATGGTAGAAAGATCACTTATAACTTTGTAAGAATTCCCAAATAAAATAAAAAGATTCTTTGTAATTGCACACTTCTCCCTTAGGAGGACACTCGAGTTTTTTAAAAACTTACCATAGGGTCAAGAAGGAAATTTTTTTGAGATGGCCTTAAATATGATATTCAAAAGTTTGTGGTCGAATCTTGGCCTTCCAACAAAATAAAGTTCGACAATTAAGACCCGGGCTGTTACAACCTTTATCCATTCCAAGTCAACATTGGTGGAGGCTTGAATGGATTTATCCTAAGTTTACCCAAGTCCAAGTAAAGAAGTGTCATCATGGTGGTAGTTGATAGACTTACCAAGTATTCACACTTTTGTGCATTAGCTCATTCATTTAAAGTGATTACAATAGCTATTGTATTTATGGAAACAATTCAAAAAGCTACATGGAAACCCAAATATTATTGTAAGGTAATGAGATCCCATTTTAGAAATTTTTGGACGGAATTATTTTTCTTGTCTCGGTGCTCAACTAGCTCATAGTTGATGCAGTCATCCTTAATTTGATGGGAAAACCGAGATAGTGAATAAATGTCAGAAGGATATCTTCATTTCTCTAGTTTCGATATACAAACAAAAGTGAGTGAAGTGAGTTACCTTTGGTTTGAATGATAGTATAACACTTTACTTGGTGCGGTGAAATTAACTTAAACAAATAAGATAAAATTTTGATCTTATTTTATTAAAAATATACGTGGAGACGGGCTAGGTTGCTAGGGTTGCAATGAAATTCTTACAATTAAACAAGATAAAAAATCGATCTTGTTTCATTAAAAGTATACTTCCGACATATTTTCATGGCAATGTAGAAACCACTTATTGAAAGTATAAGTGGAAAGGGCAATAAGATAAAAAATATTAAGAAAACAAAAAATTGATCTTATCTTATTAAAAAAATATACGTGGAGATAGGTTAGGATTGCAATGAAATGATTACAATTAAATAAGATAAAAAATTCGATGTTATCTTGTTAAAAGTATACGTCCTAGATAATTTCATTGCAATGTTTGAACCCACTTATTGAAAGTATAAGGAAAGGGCAAATAAGATAAAAATTTGATCTTATCTTATTAAAAATATACGTGGAGACGGGCTACGGTCGCGAAAAGAAATTATTACACTTGAATAACGAACTCATCTTATTGATGTAACCTAATATTAAGAGTTGCAACGAAATTAGACGTCCAGATAATCTTATTAAAAAAAATTGATGTTATTAATGGATATAAAAAACCATTATCTGGTGGAATAATAATTAAGAAGAAAAGGAAAATATATTAAAACAATATTAAATCTTATTTGGGCAAAAGTATGTGAAAGGAAACTGAATATTTTATCTCGACGAAAGTATCAAGCGATGCCTTGTTTTTGGATTTTTTTAAGGAGGGCAAGAAATTATTTGTTTTTTGGAATTTTTTTAAGGAGGGCAAGAAGGTATTTGAAATGAGTGAGACGTGCTTTTCTAGTTTTTAAAATTTTATGGAATTAAAGATTTACTGAGTTGGCACTTTATGGAAAGGTAAAACTGATGAAACAGTGGTTGGGCAATTCCTAAAACACTATGGGTGGAAAGGATCTGTCATCTCTTTGAGAATATGAACATTGAGCTGATCTTTCCTTGTTGTTTCTTCCTATCTGGAGATGTTGTGTGGGGGAGGTTACTTTGGATGCCATGGGTGGAACTCTTGTCTTTCACGGGTCTACTTCATGATCTCCTCCATTTTTTTTCTTGTTGTTCAAGAACAAAGGTTTCCGCCGTAGGGAAATCCCTAATGTCTATAGCAGATTTGTGTTTTGCTTTTCTTGCTACATTGTGGTCAAGAATGGAGGAATGTGGCACATGGAGGTGATTGAGGAAGTTATGAATATGAATGGAGTGAATGATGGGATGGATGGTAAAATATAAGAAGGGAAACGAAGGTGAATGCTTCCCACCCGTGTTTCTAGAAACCATTAATAACCTATAAAACATCAAACACAAAAACACGAGAGATGCAAATGTATTTTTTTTCTTTTTTTCTTCTTCTGAAAGAAAGTGGGTTGTCTCCATGGAGGTTTTCAATGCATAGACTTGCCTTGGGTGCCTCGGAGAGGCTTTCATCCATGGATCTTTATTCTCTTTTTTTTAGCAAGTGAGTCGCCTCCATCGAGAGTTTTCACCCATGGATCTTTTTTTCTTTTTTTGGAGATGTGGCAAACTATGGATTTTCCCATCACACACACCTCTCTTCTTATTGAATTTATGAACTCTCGCTTTGACAAAGGCTTTTTGTAAATTTTAAGTCTCGTGACCATTGACAAGTAAGGGGATTCCTTCCTCATCTATGGTTCTCGATTTGAAACGCTAGCTCATTATCATAACATTTTTCCACTATGTAAGGTCCCAACCATCTTTTCATCAACTTGCCTTTGAAATATTTAAACCTTGAATCATACAACGGTGCCCAATATCCTTCTTGGAAGGTCTTTTCTTTGATGTTCTTGTTATGCGTACTTTCCTTGCGATTGAACTACCTCCAGTGTGAAGAAGTTCTTGCATTCTAAACTCATCCAATCCATTTAGTTACAAAAAAGCTATCTTTTTGGGCTTTTGATAGATCTAGATTTAATTCAGCTTACATTCTTAAAGTATTGAACTCAAACTCAACTCGAAAGTAGAGCTTTCTTACTATAGACTAGTTCATAAAGAGTGATACATGTTGTTGTCTTCCAAGTAGTTTTGTAGGCCAAAGTAGCTTCTACCAATGCCCAATCTTTTCTGCTCGCTTTTCACAACCTTGGTGAGGATTCTCTCTAAAGCTCTATTAGTTACTTCCACTTGGCCATTCGCTTGAGGGTGATAGGAAGTAGAGAGTTCTATGCTTAATCTTGTGCTTCCTCAAAAGATTCTCAATGAGGTGGGAGGTGAATTTTTCTCCCGATCAACGATTATTTCTCCGGGGAGTATCCAAACTTGTAAAACACACTTTCCTCATAAATTCTTCTACTTTCTCCTCGCCTGCTACCTTCACGACATTTTGTTTCACCACCGTGTTAGGTGATCAGTGGAGACTATGTTATACTTCTTTTGTCCGGATGGTGGATCGATAGGTCCAACAAAGTCCATGCCCCACTTTTCAAATGGCTCAAGATCCATATGAGGGTGAAAAGGCATCTCATCCCTTTGTGTGGGTTTCCCCATCCTTTGGCATTGTTCACACTCTTGCTAGTGTATCTTTTGGAATCTTGGTGAAGGGTAGGCCAATAGTATCTGGCTGCCAAAACTTCGAAAGCAATTCTCCTTGCAAAGCAAAGTGGCCTCCACATGGGCTTTCATGACATGTAGAGAGGATATCAAAAACTTCTTCCTCTCTTACAAATATCCTTAGGATTTGATTAGAGCCCTAGCTTGGAAAGGTTTCCCCCAATCCATGTGAAAGGGGCACTTTTTTCCGATGATTCTTCTCCTTCCTTAAATGAAAGATTAGGAGGGAGTCTCCCCAAAGAACCAAGTAGTTGGCTATATCAGCAAACCATGGTGAGAGTCATGATATATCAAAGAGTTAATCATCCGAGCGACTGGTCATCCACCATTCCTTCTTCTTCTACAGGAGAGATAACCTAGACAAAATATCTGCAACAATATTCTCCTCTCCGTGTTTATCAATAATAGTCAAATCGAATTGTTGCAAAAGTAACAACCATATAATTATGCTAGCATTCACATCTGGTTTGTTCATTAAATGCTTGATGGTTGCATGGTCGATGTTAAAAAAGGTCGCATATCTATTTACATAATGCCCGAATTTTTTTCAATGCATGGACAATGGCTAACATCTTCTCGATATGAGATAGTTCAACTCGGCCTTTGACAAATCATTTTTGATGAAATAAATGGCTTAAGGGATTTATTCCTCTAATTATTCTAATGATGCCCCCTACAGCTTTTGTCGAGATGCATCGGTGTGGATGTGGAAAGATAGAGTCCAATTTAGACCTCGAAGGATGGGCGCAATAGTCAATTGTTCCTTAATGATCTCAAAATCCTCTTGACAAGGACCGAGACCAAATAAAATAAGAATCATTGGCCAATAACCCAAATAATCATGAAGTTATCTTGCTGAAATATTTTGATGAACCTTCTATAGTAACCAACTAATCCTAAGAAACTCCTAACATATTTATTATTTTGAGGAGCAAGTACCCTTTTGATGATGGTAACTTTTGTTTGGGTCTACTGTATTTCTGCTTGGGATATGGAGTGTCCTAACACAACCCCTTCTTTCTTCAAGAATTCACACTTTTATGGTCTCGGAGAGATGCATCTCAATGCACCTTATTAGTGCTTTACCCAAATTAAAGAGAGCTTCCTTGAAGTCATCCCCATATGGTGTGAAATCATCCATGTAGATTTCGACGAGTCATGGACTAACTTAGAAAAAGATGCTCAAAACTGCCTCTTTGGAAGGTATTTGGTGCATTACACAAACAAAACGGTAGGACTATATAAGAAAAGGTACTCTAAGGGCAAGGTGAAATTAGTATTTTCCTGGTGTTCAAGGCTGATTTGAATACGATTGTACCCATTGAATCCATCTAAGAAGAAAAATAACTTCTTCCCCACAGGAGCGATCTAGGACTTGGTCTATAAAGGGCAAAGGGAAATGGTATTTCTTGGTGGCTTTGTTAAGTTCTCGATAATAAACACAAATTCACCTTCCAATTATTCTTTGGGACTAATACAAGAGGAGATACCCACTCACTATCGGATATAGTATATATGAATCCTCGCATCCAATGGTTTTTGTAGCTCTTCTTTGACTATCTCCTTCAGTAGAGTTCATCCTTCTTCTGGGGTTGTCTCATGGGCTTGCATCCTTCTTTGATGTAAATATGTTGTTTTCAAACTGAAGGATTCACCCCTTTCATGTCTTTGCAATCCCAAGCAAAATGCATCTAGATTCTCTTTCAAAAGCTAGAGAAGTTGCTTCTCTTCTTTATTCGAGGGGTTTGGGTTTATTTTCGGAGATCTAGATGGGCTAAACTCAATAGCCTTGGTGGATTCGAGGGTGACTCAATCGAGTGCACTTCCATCCAAGGTTGGATTTCAAACTCTTTGACTAAGGTTTGAGAGGAATGTTAGTTGAGGACGGTTTTGAATGGCATGGTCGATGATTTCAACTTCATCAAGCTTCCCCCTCCATGAATAGCATATATAGTACACATAGGAGAAGTGTTATATAACTCATATTCTTCATCCTCCAACCATATAGGGAGATCATGATCAATGGAAGGTCAAGGTGGAGGATATAACACTATGTGTTTAGACAAAGGCCCATTTTTTATGGTCATGTTTCGACTCGACAACTAATATAAACATCTACAAAGTGGGCTAACGAGGTCTCCCTAAGATGAAGGGATAACCATTAAACTTGTTTTTTGGTTGTAGGACCGAAAATTTGTAGGATACTCCCAAGAGTCAATGGTAACCATAACATGCTCAAAAAATTCCTTGCAGAGTTACCGTGGACCAATCAGCAAGTTGCATAATCTGTTGTGGTTTTCCTCAAAGTCCCTTGGAGATTAAGTTTTCAACATAGTTTCCTTGGTCATGGTATTTATGGAAGCCCCTACATCAATCGAGAGCATTGGGGACTATGACACCATCTAGTATGCACATCAACAAGTGGACTACCGGGGTCCACGTATTTTGGAAATGTCGCCTTTCCCCAAAGATTAGGTCGGACGGCTTGTCCTACCACATTAATGGTGAGGTATCTCTCTTCCTTCTCCCAGGTTTATTTAAGAACTTTTCTTTGATGAACCTATTGTAGATAGGGACATCCTTAATGCCCCTGGAGAAGTGGTATCTTTACACACAAATTTTCCAATTGTCTTAGGAGCTCGATCTCCTCGTGGGGTGTGTTGACTAGGGTGGATCAGCGCTCAGGGAAAAGGAGGTTGCTTGATATGAGTGTTGCTGGGTGAAGATGGAGGATGGTTGTGCTGGGAGTACTCTTTCCGACCCTAAGATTAACCTCCCGTATCTCCATAACATAAGTCGGATAGGATGTTTCTCCATTGGGAGCTTGTTGTGCCTAATCGTTGTTCGGTTCGATTAGGTTGTGTAGGTATAGGTAGCTCAGGTGGAGCAGACATGAGTAAGTTGAGGTTGAGGTTGGGGTGGAGGCATTAGAACATGTGGTTGATTTTGTTGAGGCCTCCACCATTGGGATGGATTGTTCCACTGAGGTTGTTGTGGAACATGCCGCCTGAATGGTTGGTTTCATCGCCGAGGATAATATCGAAGGGTTGTAAGGCCAAATAGGAGGTGTATACCATGATGGAGGGAGTGGGGGTGTGCGAAGGTTGCATGGGTGCACTCGATTTTTGTGATAGTAAGATTAAAAGTGCACCTTGCATACCTTGTTGATATGCCATAGGGCCTTAATGCCTTCTCTATTTGATGAAACAGAGTTGCTTTGGCATTGCTTCCCCACCTTGATTTATAGTGTTAAGTATAGGTAAAGGGGGGACACTTTTCTCCGGCATTGTTCTCCTTGCATGACTAAGAAAGCCTCTATGACATTCAATGGACATTCATTTCTTGGGTGCTTCATGGTACATATAGGAAAAAAAATATGGCTAGGGCTCTCTTTTCTTCCTCTTTCTTCCTTTTGACCCGCATTGTGTCCATCTCGCAAAGAAAAGGTGTGCATCATGTCACTCTTGAAGTCCTCTACCATTTTTCCAATCTCATTTTTTATGAAGGTGGAAGAGGAAGGGGTATTGGATGTACTTTGGCTATCTTTGCCCTTCTTCCTAAATTCCCTATAATGGTTCCTAAGACAGCTTTTGATTGCTTGATAGTTTTTTTTGGTAGATATCTCCTCCCGATAGCATATTCAAGGTTTCTATCATCTCTTCACCGATCCCTCGAAGAAGTAAAGTTTAAGTGATGAAATATCAAGAGTGTAGTTGGCTCTCTTATAGTTTAATTGAAATCTCTCTTCATAGTCCTCTAGGGATTGATCGGGCCCGAGAGTCATCCTAAATATCTCATCTTAGTTTCCTTGGACCTACAAAGTAGTCTCCGTACTTGTTGTTGAAGGTTTCTTCCATCTCGTGCCCGTGTAGTGATGTTTTCCCCAGTGCCGACTCGTGAACTAGCTGCAAGGTCGCATCCTTAAGGGTGGATGGGAATAGATTCAACTTCTAATCATGAGAGGTGTAGTCATAATTCCTACGTACAATAACAAATTCAAACATGAACGTGTCGTGGGTCCTCGGAGGTAAGTCCATGGAAGTGTAGAAGAGCGCGAGGGGATAATGTTTTTCATCTTAGTTTCCCCATCTCGCCTCTCTTATGGGAAAGGCTCTCCGGACCCCGACCATGGTTAAGATAGGTGAATCGGGTCCCTCGGTTGAAACAAGGTCTTCTTCTTCTTCCCCCACTAGGAATCTCAAAATATTCAAAAGGCTTCCCTATAGGGGGTTCAATCTCACCGCCACTCAGGGGAAGAGTGAAGGGTGGCTAGGAGGTGATGTGGGGGGTTTTAGGTAAGATTTTTGTTTGACTATTCCTAGTCCCTACGAGGCATGAAAATGAGATATTTTTGTATTTTTTCAATATTTCGAAATGACATGAAAATAAAAGAAAGTAGAAAAGAATGCTAAAAAGAAAATAAAAGCATATACTAGACACCTCCTCGACAATGGTACCAAAAATTGGTGAGACCTCGGTATTGCACCAAGAGTGTTGCAACTCCCAAGGGCTTCCTACTTTACTTTATCAACCCTGGGTTCGTACAAACTTGAGAGGTGAGAGTGCTATATAAACAACATATGCATTCTTATCATGTCATCCTCTTCTGCTTTAAGAGAGTGATATTTCTTAAACTATGATAAGGATTGGAAAGTAAATTATTGGAAGGAAACGACGTAGAAAGGAAACTAAACTAAATTGCTGAAAAGAAATGGCTGGGAATGAAAATAATTTAATTTACAAAAAAAGGAAATGACTGAAAAGAAACTAATCTATATTCGTTGAAAAAGAAATGGTAGAAGGAAACTAAATTAATTTTTTGAAAGGAAATGACTGGAAAGAAGCTAAACTAAGTTGCAGAAAGGAAACTAATTTAAACCACACTTAACTTGGCCAATTAGCTAAATGCATTGTATTTATCCTATGGTCTATCTACCATGCTTCTACCCATGCAACTAATCTATTCGTGACTTAACCTAATTGAAAGAGTGTTGAGTTTGCGGTTTGGAGGAGAGAAAAGGGGCTAAAGACACTAATGGAGGGCTTAACACATGAAACAGGGGCTTAGAAGTGGAAAGTGTGGGTTTAAACCTAATAAAATCTTTATTATAACGCAGAAATGGATTTGGAGTAGAATGAATTGAGAAGTGCGATGGCGAACACGTGACGGAGGAAAAAGTTGCGATATGCGATATTGTAGTCGCAACTTCGCAAATTGGAGTAGTAAGCGTTAAAGAAAACAATCAAAAAATGTGATTTGGAACGTCCGATGTGGAGTGGTGACATGGAGGTGGGGCTGATATTTCAATCGCAATATTTCACGATTGGAGCGGTAAGTGTTAAATAAAGAAACAAAAAGGTTACGATGAGAGACCTGCCAGTGCGGCGATAATATCGCATCGACATTCGAAAACGATAAGTGTTAAAGGAAACAGGGAAAATGTTGTGGTTTGCAAAATGTGATGTATAGTAGCGGGAGATTTGAGGAGCAAGGGTGGAAGTCGGAGTTTTTTTATGTTTTTGAATGGTTTTTGTGTGGTACCAAAATGCAATTACAATATTTCACAATTCGGGTTTGGAAGTAGAAAGTGTTAACAAGAATCACATGGAAGTGCGATTTGCGATGCGACGGAGTTCGAAATCGGCGTCGGAGGTGATAATTGTTAATGGAAGTAAGCTAAACACTCGTAATTTATGAATTGTGATGTACGAGTAGAAGGAAGTTCGAGGAGCAAGGGTGGAAGGTCGAATTCCAATGGTTTTCAAGCGTTTAGCGTTAAGAAGGTAAGGCAATCGTGAATAACAAAAAGACAAAGTAATGAGGTGGATCGAAGGGTTTTTAAGTGTTTTTGGGAATAGAAGCTAGGGTGCAGACGGTAAAAGGAAGTGAAAAATAGGAGGGAATGGAGGCGCACCGGTAGTTCCCATAAGTGTAACACACCTACGGATTCATGCATGGAAAGCGAGACAAAAATGTGTGATAAAAACAATGAAATAGAGACTCGAACTTGGTAATGAAATTTATTCCCTAAAATTAAACAAAAAATAAATTTTTGGCCTATGGGAAGGTATACCCTACTCGAACTCTATTGACGAGAGATGAGAGGGGAGGCTTGACCACAGACTTTTTGGATTTTTTCCTCTATTCTACTACTCACAAGAAAATGAAATACAGTAGCACTACTGGAAGCAAAACTAAACAACAATGAAACTATTAAAATAAAAACTAATTGAATGACAAAAACAAAAGCGGCTAATGAGCGAGAAAGGAAAAGATAGTATGATGAGAGAAGGCGAGGCACATGGATTGGGCCCTAACCCATGAGCCTAGTTCTCCGAAACTTAAATAAGTTGAATGAAATTATTCATGCTCATTTCATAAAAGAATAACCTCATACATTTCGAAAGTTTGATCACTAAGTAAAATAATAAAAAATCTCAATAGCTTGCAACAAAGTTTCATCTAGAATTGACTAGAATTGATTAACTCTTCCTAGCTCTATCTATGCTCTATTTATTCCATAGGGTAGCTACCAACGACTCCCTAGAAAATGGTGATTGAGTCCACTTGAATCCAAGTAAAAAAAATATTGAGTGCTTGGTCAGCCTATGGAATTTGAATTGTTGGAGAGAATCCTTGGGGATCCTTTGGTTGCCTTTGAGAGTTAAGGAGGGTGGAAAATCCTCCAATAATTTATCCTTATTGTCTCCTCCAAGTATTTATGATAAAATCCTTATAAAAAAATCTTAATAAATCATGATTTTACTGCACTCAACCTCATATTAGGCACTCAGAGTATGTTAGCCTTAATCACCACCTATACGAGCATCATAAAACAAAATAATAATAAAAATGCAAGAAAAAAGAGATCTAAGAAGGCAAAAAGGTGACCATTAACCCGTCCAAATATGTCTAATGATGGAGCTCATCAGCAAGCACCCCTCGGATTGGTACACTAGGATGAGTGACTATTTCACACGATCGGGCTTCACCAAAATTGAGCGGATGAAAACCCATGATCGGATTGTGGTTGAGGGTAATCTATTAGTTATTTTTCTTTATGTTGATGATCTAATTTTGAGTGGTGATGAGCAGATGATACACTAATGCAAGGAGGATCTTTCAAGGGAGTTCGAAATGAAGGACTTAGGACTCCTTCATTATTTCCCCGGATTGGAAATATGGTAGTGGGATGGCAAAATTTTTTGTGTCTCAAGGCAAGTATGCAAAGGAGATATCTGGATAAGTTTCACATGGAGAGTCTGCAAACCCATAGATACTCCTCTTCTAGGAAATTGGAGGAAATAGGATGCTACTTCGGAGAGGTAGTGGATGCTACTTGTCTATAGGTAGTTAGTTGGTTCACTAATGTATCTAGTGAACACCGAGACTAGACATTTTCTACACGATTAACCCAGTTTGAGTCAAGCTATGGTTAAGCCTACCAAGGTCTTTTGGAAGGTGGGGGAAGCATGTCTTGAGATACTTGAGGGGCACATTAGAGTATGGTCTATGAGTACGAGATGGATAAAAGGGAGTGAAGCTACAAGGTTTTATAGATGCAAATTGGGCGGGTAGTCCCTCAAACGAAAAGAGAACATCGAGGAGGGATATTTAGCATAGTATCGACAACATTTTCTGGTACAATAGGAAACAATGATCTGTGGCACTCAGTTTAGCGGAAAAAGAATACATGGTAGTAATTCAAGTCTGCATGTGAGGCTATCCCGGGATGAGAAAGATCTTGGTTGGTTTTTTGGTTCTCATATGGATTCGACAGTCATTCATTTTGATAATCAAAGTTGCATTAAACTCTGATTAATCATGTGTTTCATGATAGGTCCAAGCATATAGATATACTGAGTACCATCATCTCGGAGATTGTGTGCAGAGAAGGATAATGTTGCTTCAGTACATTCCCACAAAAGATCGAGGATGCGAGATATTCTAACGAAGGTGCTCACCGAGGATCAAATTTGAATACCATAAAGATAGGATCGGGGTGAGGGATAATCCCTTTTATTATTGAGAGGGAGTGTTGAGATTCCATAAGAAAAATTTCAGCACCCACACCTAGTG
The DNA here is from genome assembly GCA_034641835.2 of Pinus albicaulis. Classification (NCBI taxonomy): domain Eukaryota; kingdom Viridiplantae; phylum Streptophyta; class Pinopsida; order Pinales; family Pinaceae; genus Pinus; species Pinus albicaulis. Next base: position 847,407,307 of record CM076577.1, on the reverse strand, counting down.
CATTAAGCACCTACACTAGGGTGGGGCCTACAATATTATTTTTGGTTGCATGTCTATTTTAGTTATCCCTTAATTAATATGGACAATAAGCGTAATATATTATCAATGACGACTTGCAATAGCTAATCGAGAGTGATAAACTCGGTTATCTAGTGGATTTCGAGTTAGAGGTAGATTGGTGAAGCATGTAGAGTAATTCTAGTTGTAACAGAGTTTGAAGTACTGATGGTGCATTAATTAATGTAGATTGTAATCAGTTTAACTCGGTTAAGTGGGTTAAACTCAATTGTGCTAGTTGTAACTAAATATACACTAGTGAGAGATCAAGTGAATTAAATATTGATTAATTCACAATCAATGATCTCACATGCCATCGAGAATTTGCTATTATTAGCTACATGCATATCGAGATCAATGGAGACCTAGTTGAGATCTAGGTGAAAGGGAAGTTGACTATCGGTTGTAGGATTATTGAGTTGCACCCATGCAATCAAAACACCCATTGGATTGCCCATGATACTTGCACATTCAAGGAAGGCAATAATTACTATCTTTTAGGGATTTCATTCATTACGGATTGCACAAGCCGAGGTAGGCTATCTGGAGGCATCAAATTGGCTAAGTATTGGTGCAGTTTCTTGTATGACATCGTGAGACAATTAGGCATGAGTATTGGAGGGCTCTTGTGAGAACATTTTTGTATGTAATTATTTCATGATCCATGTTGAATATACAATAGAAGATAGTGTTGTTTTGAGCGATAAGCTTTCCCATGGGAAATTAGTTGTGTTGTGTGTGATTTGATTCTTCTTTACTTCATGTGATTAGTGATTGTGTTTTTTGTTCTACAACATATTTGTAGAAGCGATTTAATATTTAACTTTAGTACATTGTTAGATCGAGTGAATCCAAGATATACCTACATGTATAATTGCACTCCATGAAAAGGATATCAATACCATAATGAAAATGAATGTAAAATAGTCCATAATGAACTATAACATGATCATATGACTTTCAACAAGCTAATGTGATGTATAATAACTTTTTGAGTGAGTCATATCTCTCCAAACAATGACCAGGGTGCAATCCAAACAGAAGCAATTAACTAAAACCTTCAAAATTTATGTTGGTTTTTTAAAAAGAATAAATATCATTAGAGCATGTTGATAGTACAATATTTAATAAGAATGCGAGAAGAAAAAGTAAAAAGGATAATACGTTGGGAGGTATGTAAATTTATAATAAAGTTAAAGAGAGAAAAAAAAATTGATATATATTATAAAGATGATAATGAAATAAAACAGATGTGAATTAAGAAAATATTTAATTATTTAATTATTTATTATTTTGGTTTATATATATATATATATAATATTTTAAATTATATATTTATATATAAATAAGTATAATATTTTAATGAAATAAATATTTAAATATAAAAGAAATAGATGTAAAATTTACCTTAATTTTTTAAAATATATATATAAAATGCAATAATTAAACAAAATATAAATATTAAATATGTAAATTAATAATTATTATCATTTCTTATTATTTAATATATGTGTTATTTTTTATTTATATTATATATACTTGTATATATATGTATATATATATATATATATATATATATATATATATATATATATATATATATATATATATATATATATATATATATATATTACAATAATTTACGAAAATGGAGTTAATTTTAACTCTAGCTAATTTCTTTAACTCCCACTCAAGCTAGATTGGCATAAGGATGTTGAGTCTTGGTTAGATTATTGGAGTGAAAGGAAGAGATCATGTTAGAAAAAAAAGATAATATTAAAAATGATATTAATTCCTAATATTAACACCCACATTAGATCTCAGTTTCATAATCTTTGATGAAATACGGACCTTCCTTGTCTTTTAACGTGTCAAAATTATAGTGAGCTAAGGACCCTTCTATCCAAGTTCTTTGAGCATAGAAGTACAATTTTAAAACAAACTAAATAATTCTTTTCTTTAGGTCCTATGTATCAAAGTTTAGTTTCAGTGGAAGTTAACCACCATCATCATTATATATATAACTCTAATTGCAATAAAATTATCACAATTAAATAATATAAAATTTTGATCTTATCTTATTAAAATATACGTGGAGACCAACTAGAGTTACAATAAAATTATCACAATTATATATATATATATATATATATATATATATATATATATATATTATTTCATTAAAAGTATACGCGGAGAAGGGCAGAGTGGCATTGAAACTAGACGTCTTAGATAAAAATATTTAAAAAATGATCTTCTCATCTGGTTGAAGATTATTAAGAGGAAAGAAAAATATATTAATTCTTATTTAAGGCAAAAGTGTATGAAAGGAAAACTGAATATTTCGTCTCACCGAAAGAATCAAACGATGTTTTCATTTTGGAATATTCTGAAAGAGGGAAAAATATTATTTGAAATGAGTCATGCGTGCGTTCCTCTGTTTGGAATTTTGGAAGACGGCAACAAATTACATTCACTGCAATACGTCGTTTCCATAATTTTAAGTTTTTTGTTTTGATATTTTTCTCACCGAATTTGATACACCGTGGGCGAATGAGACATTTGATAAGATATGTTGGATGAAATTTATAGAAAAGAAAACGCATGAGGAATGAAATCTAAACTTCAGATTGAAGCCACACATAAAGTCAGCATTATGTGATTCTATAAATATAGCTGTAGACCTTCTCCCTCTCCCAACATAGAGTTCAGTGCTTCGTGCTTAGTGCTGAGGAAGTGTTTGTAGATAGTTTGACAAACAACTCAAATTCACCCCCCCTCGATCTCATCTGGTCTCTAATTGAATGGTAATGAATGATAAATGACATGGAATCAATAATGGTGAATCAGATTAATATCGTTCTCATGATATGTTTTTTTTTTTAATAAAATTGAGCACATATTCTCAAATGCACATCTAGAAATTGGGGAGGGAAAAATCATGTGGTTAGGTCAATGATCTTCTTCATGAAGCTTGCTCAGGTTGCAAGATGTTTTTAAGAAACTTTCGTGCACCTGACTAAAAAGAAAGTTTGATGGGGAGGGCACCGAAAAATTGAGTGGAAAAATCACAAAGGAGTCATTGACACAAAATTGGGTGGCGTGAATTGACTATTGCCCATAGTTTCATATATTAGCCTCAAGGTGGATTACCTTTTTTCTTTGATCTTAGATGCATATGTAGAAGTTACTAATGGAAAAAATGAATAAAGGAAAACTCTTCTAATCCTTTAAAAATAGACTCTCGTCTATGATGTAAACATAGAGAAATATTATCTCATGTGAGATTTGGTTAAGTTGGTAGGCCATTATTGTGGTCACTAACTCACTTCAAGAAATTTAGAATTCCATTAGCTCCTTTATTAAAGTGAATATGAGCTATGAGGAGAAGGGGTTTATGAAATATAGTTGAATAGTTGTAGGGTAGGACCTTCATGAGGGGTTAATAGAGGAGATGCTCACACATTTAGGCCCTATCACCCACATGCAAATGTTGGGTAATGAGTATCCCATTCAAATGCAAAAAATGCCACATATAGGAGCGTTCAGTGGGAGTGAGTACCCTAAATATTAATAATAATCGTGTGGGTAAAGAGGTTTAAGCATACAATATTAGATGAGGCTATAGATAATAGTGCTATTAATTTATCAAAGGTTTCGGAAATGGAAACTAAGCATGGTACAAAAAATGAGTAAGACACAAAATTTTTCCTCCTTGATGAAAGATGGAATTTTCATTCAGCTTGGTCTACATGGTGATCGTTGGAAAGACAAGGACGCACCTTCACAATCCCACCACCTACTTACTAGAAGTGCTAGGCATTTATTGAAGTTTATAGATTTATAAAATGTATATGGATCATATCATCAATCCTTTCTAGGTGACAATATAACTCCTACTTGTTGAAGTAGTTCCATAAACATGAGGGAAGGAATAAACCATTGATGATTTGTCCTTATGTTTTTAAAAATAGTGTTATGTTTGTAAATTAATATAAGAAACGTTTTTGAATTAAGGTGTGGAGATTAATTTAACAATAACATACATTAACGTTTCCACTTCTAATTTCCCATCGCTAAAATATCTAGAAAAATATATATTCATTTAAATATTCATCCCAATTATAAAAGGTTACTCGGTGGCAACAACATTAAGATTTCTCTTTTACTCAAATTGGGCTGAATTTAGATCACATAACATATCACATCACTCTTCATGTATGCTCTTTTTTCATATGCTACTGGCTTACTTACGAGTTTTCTTTTGCAACATTTAGTGCAATTTGTTGTATTTTATTTCTATGATCAAAGAGGGGGGGAAGAAGAATTTCTAGAACATTATAGTTTTGGTCACTAAACAAGTGAATAAAGTTGGTATAATATAAATATAATATTTCAATAATATATAGAACATAAATATGTATATATAAAAAATTATGTATATTAAAAGATATTTTATTTGTTGTTATCTAGAGCTATTTCTTAAAGTTTGCTTTGAACTCTAGCCAAAATCCCCAACTAAGATTGAAGATGAAAAACACTTTCTATTGGATTGCTAATCTTTTACTCACATGAATTCTAATTTTCAAAATCTTTGTCACAAACTTTCTTCACATCCATTATAATTTTCAAAATCTTTATCACAAACATTCTTGGCTTCTCAAGTTAGCAAAAATATAATAATTTAAAAATACTTCTCTACCTTCTTTTGAAAAAAAAATTTAAAACATCTCAATTAATAAACGATACTAGTATAATCTGAGTGAATGTTAATCGTCTTCTTTATTATCAACACAGGGTACAACAATTTCTAATATACATAATTTCAAATTTTTTGTTAAAGTAAGTTTGAACCCACATATATATGCATATATATATTGGATACGGGCTAGGGGTGCAATGAAATTAACATAATTAAATCAGATAAAAAAATAATCCCCTCTTCTTAAAAATATAGGTGGAGAGGGGCTAGGGTTGCAATGAGATTCTCACAATTAAATAAGATAAAAAATCGATCTCATCTTTAATTAAAAGTATACGTGGAAAAGGCTAGGGTTGCGATGAAATCAACACAAACAAATAAGATAAAATTTTGATCTTATTTTATTAAAAATATACGTGGAGACGGGCTAGGGTTGCAATGAAATGCTTACAATTAAATAAGATAAAAATTCGATCTTGTCTTATTAAAAGTACACTTCCGACATAATTTCATGGCAACATTTGAAACCACTTATTAAAAGTATACGTGGAAAGGGCTAGGGTTGCAATGAAATTAATACAAATAAGATAAAAAAAATGATATTATCTTATTAAAAATATACGTGGAGACGGGTTAGGATTGCAATGAAATTATTACAATTAAATAAGATAAAAATTCGATGTTATCTTATTAAAGTATACGTCCTAGATAATTTCATTGCAATGTTTGAACCCACTTATTAAAAGTATACGTGGAAAGGGCAAATAAGATAAAAATTTGATCTTATCTTCTTAAAAATATACGTGGAGACGGGATACGGTCGCAAAGAAATTATTAGACTTAAAGAACGAACTCATCTTATTGATGTACCCTAAGATTAAGAGTTGCAATGAAATTAGACGTCCATATAATGTTATTAAAAAAAATCGATGTTATTAATGGATATATACTAGCATTTGCACCAAAAGGGTGTAAAGATACGTGGATAGAAATGCATATGAATTGAGTGTGATGTAGAGGTAGCGTTGCAGGAAATAAGGATGTGGAGATGGAAGGCATGAGGAAGTAGGAGGCAAGGGAAGGGGGGTGATTTTCATTTTTGCTCCTTTATGTTAAAATGATCGATATATCAAGACATGTGAAACACATTAAGAAACTTAAAACTGAGATCAAAGACTAGTAAACCATTGTTTACATGTCTAAAACATAATGCATAGACAACTCTTTTCAAGCAATCTAGCTCGCTGGTGCTCTCATTATGCACTCAAGAAAGAGTTTGTGTTAAATAGAACTTGAATTTCTGTTGCAATTGAAAACCAACACAAAGAAATTGGCTCAAAGATGCCACGTACGTCTCATAGGCACCTCAAGATGGCACTGAACAATAAGAACAATAAACATGATTGATTGTTAAAGTTTCGGTACAAATATCAAACAATATTTATTTTAATAAATTGTTCAACTTTTTTGTTTTCTACTTTGTGAGTCATGATAACGCGTAAAACCCATAACTCGTTTGTACATGATAAAGCAAGTGAATCCATGTACATGCTTTGTTTAACAATAAATAGAAAATTGAATTTGGACTAAATAGAAATTTAAGAAATAAAATATGAATAAATAAAGAAAATGAATAAATAGAAATAAAATAAAATAAAGATAAAATTAGAAATAAAAATAAAATAGATAAATTAAATTTGTAATTTAAAAGTAAAAATAAAATAAATAAATAAATTAAAATAAAACAAAATAAAGATAAAAAAATAATCAATAAATAAATAAATAGAATTAAATAAAAATAGAATTAAATAAATTTTAATTAATACGCACTTGTATCATGAGTCAACCCCTTCTGTGGGTTATCATATCTAATGTATTAACAAACCCTATTACCTAAGTCTTATAACCATGATTTTTCGACTCAATAGGCACTATGGTCATTGATTGTTGTTTTAGACCAACGCTCCAAGGTTTAATGTGATTTTCTAGACTACAACCATGCCCTCGACTTTAACAAGGTTGGCGCCATCTCACATATAAGTAATCTTTGTCAATGTAAATACATGGTATACCTTATTAAGCCCGTAGACCGTAGCAACGAGCAATACATATATATGCATGGGCCCCAATGCTAATGGTTCGTCCTCATCCAATGGTGGGTAGCATGTCACATTGTTTCGAATGATCCAACGTCCCTAATCAATTTGTGCACGACGTATATGCACGAGTTTTAGTTCGCGATGAGAGTGGGTTTCGAAACTACTCAGGGACACGTGCCACCCTGTTTCTGGAATCGCTTGAATTTCCAAATTATTGCTTACCACCTTTGCAACTCATGATATATTGCCGGATTAAGCTTTAAATGACGTTCAATGTTTATAATTGACGTTCCGGTTAGTTCTTTGACCTCAGGGTCCATTCACATACCTTCTATCTATATGAGTATTTCATAAGATTTAAAGGTGCCACCTTGGCTGGGATCCCTTTGTTTCTACGGAACCGGTCACACAGAGTCAGAATGAACAGAATTCATAACCCAGGAGCGTGGTTCGAATGGTTGAATTGCCACAAGGGATGTGGATTCGTAGTATTCGATTCAATCAAAGGGGGTTGGTTTTATGCTTACGGTCCTTACACAAGATTTGATATATTAAACAAACAGGGATTTGCCATAGTTTGCTCATTCAACAGAGCTCAACTCTGCAACTTCTCTTGAGGCTATCAGAGAGTTCGTCCTGGTCGTGCGTGTTTTGATTGAGATTAACAATTAACATTTTTGAATAAATTAAATGTTACAAATAATGAAATACTATTTATAGTTTAAATATATACAGAATTATTTTATTTTTAATAATTATTAGTTAGTTGATTCAAAACTCATCAGATTAGTTACCTTATTTTATAAGTAATTTTATTTAAGCTTAAAAAAAAATTTTAAAAAAAAATTAAATAAATTAGAAATAAAAATATAAAACATGTAAAATAAAAATAAAAATAAAATAGATAAATAAATAAATTAAAATAAAATAAATAAATAGTTAAAAATTAAAATAAAAACGAATAAAATGAAAAATATAAAAATAAACGAATAAAAATAAAATCAAAATCAAAATCAAATATATAATCGGTCCATATCCATTATGCATATTTGGTCACATTTCAATATGTATATACTTCAATTGATTTCTACACTATGTGGAATTCCAACCTCAAAATTAACATTTCTAAACAAAATCTTGATATTATATTGTTTTTACATCAAATAAAAATACCTTGTAGAACTAAAAACTAAACTCTATATAAGATTTCAAGTAATAAGCTTGTCTTTTATCCACTGTATACTTCCATGAATATGTAGAATAGTGACTCCAATAGTTGAGATTATATGAAACATTGAAATAAATGTTTAATTAATTATAATATTAAGCTTATTATCCACCGTATACTTCCATGAATATGTAGAATAGTGACTCCAATAGTTGAGATTATATGAAACATTGAAATAAATATTTAATTAATTATGATATTTTTAATATTAATTATGGTTCAAATAAATTTAAAATTATTAAAAAATTTATTAAGCAAAATTGTTTAAATTTCTATTAGAAATTTTATTAAACAAAGTTGTTTAAATTTCTATTGATATTAAAACTTAGATAAAAAAATTTTACCAAAAATGTTGGTGATAATTTTATTAAACAAACTTGTTTAAGTTTCTATTGATATTAAAACTTAGATAAAAAAATATTAGCTAAGAAAAGTTGGTAAAGGAATTGTTAAAAAATAATTGGAAAGAATTACTAAAAAATAATGTTATTGGAGTTCTGTATAGTGAATCATGTATTGTTTCGTATTTGGAAAGAATATAAACATTTTATAATGTGAAATTACACCTGGAAAAAAAATGAAAATATGAATGAAAAAGGAAACCCTTGATCCCTTCTCAGTAAGGTAAGGTCCTTCAGGATCTTGCTGAATTGGGTTGGTCCACATTAAATGAGCAAAAACAATATCCATCCTCCGAAACCTGGCCGAAATGCGCAAGAAATATCTGATATAATGTGGACTATCTGAGAAAATGGGACAACATGGATACAACCAAGTTGAGGATGAGGGTAAGGCGATCAAGAAATAAAACATGCGAGAGTTAAAACTGATACCGGAGAACATTTTAACCGATAGAAACCACTGCTACGTAAACAAATGAATTCGTGTATCAATGGCCTCTGTAACGTCATAATTGTGATTACAATGTCGAAGTAACCCTGGAGCCCAACGCTCAAACCCTTGTGCATCTCTACGGATAATGAAATCGTCTTAAAGATCTGTAATCTGTAAATAATCGACGAATTCTGTCGATTGGAGCAGCCACGTTAATCTCAGTAGGGCGAAATCTGGTTCGAATTAGTGCCGATTAGCGACTCGGAGGGAATTTGGTGGCCGTTGGAGGATTTTGGCCGAAGTTAAGTGGAACCCTGAGCCAAAAGGGCGAAACCACGAAGTGAATAGTGAACGTGGTTTAGAGCTAACCGGCGGTTTTGATCGCACCGGCTTTGCACGGTAAGTGGTATTTAAGAAATCGGAGCGATGCCATACACTAAGTGACGCATGTCCCTGACCGAATTTAGAAAACCGCTTTCATTGCGCGCCATCGCGCATTATCGTTCGTGCAAGTAACTCGTGCGATATTCGTTGGATCAAATGAAGCGAAGGGAAGTGATAACAACCGTTGGATGGGTGCATGATTCGCTGGCGATTTCTCCACGAATTTGCTCGACCTTCTTGGCGATTTCTGAATCGAACCTTACAGCGATGGATCCACCTCAGCTTCCAAGTCAGTTCCTCATTGATTGATTGTGGAAGGAGGGGGAATCAGGCCTTTGTTAAAGGTCATCAAAGAAACAATCACAGTAGAAGCGCGGGAAGCCGCCGCAAAATCCCTGGGCGAACTGGGTAAGGATCCTCAAGACGTTAGCCACATGATTCAAGAGGGTGTCTGCTTTGTTTTTGCCAAGGTATTGAAGGACGATGCTTCCATGTAAGTCCAGACCATGGTTGCTTGGGCTTTGTCTCATTGCTCTCTAGTGACCCTAAATGAGAGGAAATTTTTGCCCAGGGCGACATCATTACGTCACTGGTTGGGCATTTTAGCCTTCGAGACTATTTCCGATCACAACAACTATACCATAGCTACCGAGGCGGCCATGAACATGCATTCTGTGGTCAGTATGGCAACAAAAGATAACAACCTTCTTACTCAGACTCATATTCATACCAAAAATTCCAACAATGATCTTGGAACACCCTCATTATCAGGCCTCAATATGAAAGGCAAGGAAGCTGAGGATCCAATCATTAAGGCCTCAATGAAAGCAGAAGCTGCTAGGGCTCTCTGGAAACTTGCAAAGAACAACATAAATACTTGTAAAATTATAACGGAGTCCAAGGCTTTGCTTTGTTTTGCAATGCTCTTAGAAAAGGGAAAAGATGAAGTCAAGTATAATTCAGCCATGGCAATAATGGAGATTACTGTTGTAGCAGAACACAATACCGATTTGAGAAGATCTGCTTTCAAAACCAACTCTGTTGCTGCCAAGGCACTGGTTGACCAGCTTGTCAGGATTACACAAGAAGATGATCCCGAATCTGAACTTCTGATTCCTTGCATTAGATCCATTGGGTTTCTTGCTCGAATCTTCCCTGCTAAAGAAACGAGGCCAATCATATATGTAATTGTTAGAAACGGATTCTCGAAAAGCACTTGAAGAATTCTCAATATCTTCTAGCTCTAATTCTAGTAGTTTAACACACTTACAAGCTTTTATTTCAGTTTCATGCAATGTATTATTTTTCTTCTGCAATTCCTACAAACACTCTTCTAGCTCATTAGACTTGTTGACTAATGACTGTCTTAGAGTATTGCGTTCTTGAACCAATCCTTTCCCTTTAGTGATGGCCAGACTAAGCTTTTCTTTGATTGATGACAATTTGCTTTCTGTCTGCTCAAGATCAGTTCTCATTTTGTTGTTATCCATGCTCATTTCTTTAAGATTCTGATCAAATTTATATAAACAGTCCTTCAGTTCCTTAATTTCTTCTTCATGCTGAGTTTTAATTGAATTCATTACATTTACTTCTTCATTTAACTGGTCTACTTCCTTTTCTTTGTAACTAAAGACTTCTCTGAGGAACACATCCAAAGATTTTTCCAACAAGTTTCCATAATTAGAAGCAAGCTCAAGTAAGCATTTATGAACCAGGTTCACTTGTGAAAAAGCTATGTTGTACTTCTCAAGAAGCAAAAGGAGGCTTGTCTCCAGATAAGACATTCTCTCCGAGCAAGGAACAGCTGCCAAAGTCTCATCTTGAATGACTTCCTCAATGGCAACTATTAACTTCTCTATGGTTGTGTCAAACTGGTGTTTCAAGTCAGAATGAAATTTTGAAGAGGCTTTCATTAATGTTTCCTTTTCTGAAAGAGATTGCCTAAGGGCATTTACCTCCAAATGTAAGGAATCTCTTTCATTTTCATTTTGAGCTGCTTGAAAAGCCATTTCATAGCATTTTTCATGCAGTACTGTGCACTTACCACTAATCTCTTCAAGTTGTGCACATTTCTGAGATAGGTCAACAAACTTAACATTCATATCTTGGATATCTTGGTCCTTTGAAAACAAAACAAACTCAAGTTCTCTTATAGTGGGTTCAAACTGCAATCTTTCATCCAATGCTTTCTGCAATTGTTTCACGAAGGTTCGAACAGTAAAAGCAGGCAAATTCAATCATTTCATAACTCGGAATTCATAGTCATTCCATAGGGACTGCATCATGAAGAGAAGGCTTCCTTTGGCTTATGTACTGAGTGTGAGGGGTTTGTATTCTTTAGCCAGCTTGCTTATTTTGAAACTCATGCCATGGGGATGAACCAAAGCACAGAAAAAATTGAATCGTGGTGGACAACACAACACTCCCTCGCATATGGTTAGGGGTGGGTAAAACCACATCCCTTTAATAATTCAAAAGATTGTTTCATTATCTAGCTTGGCTTTTGTTGATGAGAAATTGTGTGGCTACACCCCAGCTTGGACTTGTGAATGGATCTGTTATTTCTGTCCAGAAATTGGCTAATTTTTTGGGGTTTTTGCCTAAAATGCATGTGAGGAAGCAGAGAGCTTGTTGTTGATAGCGTATGGAATGATAATGGGACTTGGTTTATCTACAAGCATTTCCATATTAACTGGATTGCTGAAATTGGAGGTGAAATTTCAGAGTCTCTCTGTGGTTGTTCTGGCCCAAATATGGGTCATCAAAATAAATTCTTCCCATATCTGTTCTAGAATAACTCCATTCTCTCAAAATTATGACCAAAATGAAGTACTTCATGCATAGATCCACATTACCTAAATACTACATATTGGTTTCAGTTTCCTTCTTTAATTTCAAAGATTCCCAAACTAAAAATAAAAAATACTAGCAATGCCCAAAAGTCCTACAGATAGATACACGGCTAGCAATTCCTGTTTAGCAAAATGGTAGAGCAAATTCAAATATTACCTATACAAAGCAGGCAAATTGAATTATTTCATAACTCAAAGTTCATAGTTACTCCAGATTCTCAAATATTCTTCATATAGATTTGACCAAGAACAGATGTTATGCAGACAGAAGTTATGAACAATTCCCTCAACAATATATATATTTTCATACAGGAATTGGAAATTCCCACAAAGTCTTATTTTCAAACTTTATGCACAAGGATGGAAGGTATTCTCCATCCATAACTTAAACAGCAAATACACAATAATGCTGAGACTATTTCCTGATTTACACAGTGGATTAACTTACAAACTGACATCTTGAAAAAGGAATAAAAAACCGCAGTATGAGATAACTTGTGATGGTAAAAGAAGTTAAGAAAGATGAAATGTAAAGGAAGATTATAAATTGTTTCATTGTCAGCCCTTTGACCTTAATGGGTAATTGGGTATGCATGGAAGTGCAACCTGTTAGTTAATAAATACAAGGCACATTTTGTCCACAAAAGGCATCATCCCAGAGAAATATTTCATTGGATAAAGTTTGATCAGGATCAACATTTCGGTTTGTAAAATCTTATTATTGGAATTTACTGGTTAAGGCACAAGTTTTACAAGTTTTAGGCACTATATCAATCACCCCAATCAGTTTTAAAAGAGATGGCCCTGTTGTAGTTTGCTATAATAGAACATAATTCGACTATATGCTATTACAACACTAGGAAAATTACAAATATTGCAAGATAATTTGTTGGTATTACAACACTATGACAATTACAAAATTTGCAACATAAATTGTTGGGAACTGAGAATTGGTATATACAAAGAGGTCCCATAAAAAATACAAAGAAAACTCTTCAAATTAGACACAACTGCAAGAAAGATCATGATATGATCCAACTAAAGGTTCTGATTGATCTAATCTTCTATTTCATGCATGGTCACACTTGCCCATGGTACATGCAGCAAGTCAGACTGTGAAGATTGCAGGTTGTTGAAGTTTTATGGGAGAACTGTCACAGAAAGACATGCCAAAAGTGCTTGTTTCCTGGGTACATTAAACGCATAACTATAAGAAAGTTGAAAAGCTACAAAGGAAAATATAAAATCTTGTGAAATGTAAAATCCGAAGTTTGCATATAGGTGACAAAGAGTACAACATGTACACAATAGATGATGCATGCAGTCACCCAGGGCACTATCACGACTCTTTAAATGTAATAATTAAAGTTAGAAAAAAAACAGAAACAAGACAAATGCATATCGATTTCCTAGCGTATGCATAAGATTATGATGAGAGAAACAGATATGCATAAAATTGCAAAGAGAAGATTGACTTTAAAGGATAAATGTGACATGTGAGTTCCTTGATGATTTATATTATTAACATAGATAGATGTAAATATGAAAACAGTAAGATGATGGAAAACCAATACAAGGACAAAGTTATTGAATATATTTTCATATATGCATAGTATTGCGTTTAGGGCGTGGACATAACATACAATGATTTGTGAATAACCTGAAATATGTTTCAGATAGTGGGAATCTTGTTACTCTGTCTACAATGAATAATGTGAAGCCAACTGAACATCAATGTTTGTGTCCTGTGGATCTTCCCCCCTCTGCATTGATCTGAAGTTGCTACTGCAAGGATCGAACAATAGCACAACAAAACTATTAACATAAGTCTTTTCTGCAATGTTCAGAGTGTATGCATATTCCACATAGGAAAAATGGATCTTAGTACTCAACAACTGAGAACAAATATATACATGGAAGTATAAATGATATGTGAGAAAGGTTAGAATCCATAAGTATAAAGGCTATGAAAACCTTGAAAAAGAGTCATCTATTCTGTGTGAAAGGTGCAAACTAGGGAAACATAGTAGCAAGCTGAACATACCAGGAGCAATGTAGCGATCGATGCTTGCAGAAACTATTTTAGAATCATTTGCTGCACAAGTTGAAGAAATTAGGCAATGCCAAAAGCATGGATCTTTGCACTTCTGCCTTTATCAATTTGTGTATGTCATTTTGGTTAGTTTTGTTGATGCTCATTGTGAATATTCGCTTTACTGGTATACTTTCATTGTTCTGCATTGAAAATGTCTTTTTGGCTTGTTTGGCCTGATGAGAAATGGAGGAAGGCCCAATATATTGTCATTATCATTTGTGCCAAAGATGCCTTCAAATGCGAGGACCTGCAAAATGTAGGCATAGAGGAAGGATGAATGCAATATTTTGAAGAAGCTGTTGAGCAATAATTGTAGAAGTGCTTAGGAGGTGTTTAGTTGTACACAAGTTGATTTTGCATAAGCAGTTTGGAAATAGTATTTTGCAATATTTAAGATTGCACTGGTGTACGAAGAGTTGTTATTTTTGTATTATACTATTTTTCCAAGTAAGGGAAAGTAGGGTTGTTTTTTTCTGCGTAATGTAGTTATATGCAATACATTAATAGATGGATTCTACAAGGTTGGCCTATTAGAGAGAACTCAACGGATCTTCACTGACATGCCAGAGTAGACTTTGAAATCTGATATTTTTTCCTTACAAAACGTTGATAGTTGAACTCTAGAAAATTGGTACTAGGGAGGCAAGAAATATACTTCAGTAGCTAAGTGATAGTGGTGATGTCCGTAACAATAGTACATATGCCACGCTGATGGATGGATGATGCAAGGAAAGCATGGCCACAGAGAGGAAGAAAAATTTTATCTGAGATAAAGGGAAAAAAAAGTTTTGATGGTAGCGTTGTCATATATGCAGCATTAAAAAATCACTTCTACAAAGTAGAACAGTTGCAGGAGCCAGATAAGTACTGCACAAAATGATACAAGGGCTCCTATGAGAATGGC
Source organism: Pinus albicaulis (assembly GCA_034641835.2). Classification (NCBI taxonomy): domain Eukaryota; kingdom Viridiplantae; phylum Streptophyta; class Pinopsida; order Pinales; family Pinaceae; genus Pinus; species Pinus albicaulis. Next base: position 847,392,152 of record CM076577.1, on the reverse strand, counting down.
ATTACATTTTGTAGCCATAATTACGAAGTTGTCAAAGAAATGTTTGCAAGGGGTTACAACCCATCGAAATCACATTCTCTGTTTTCATGGACACTCTTTCTAGTGACAGTGATTTGTTCTTTCTATTGTGAGCTGCTTTATCTCATTTTGGAAAAGCGCAGAGGACTAATGAAATCACATTGAGGATGTTTAACATCCCATGGATGGACTGTGCAAACAATGATGTTGAAAATCCTATGGATGGACTGTGCAAAGAAGGTAAGCTACCAAATTCTCAAAGAAATGTTTGCAAGGGGTTACAACCCATCGAAATCACATTCTCTGTTTTCATTTCTAGTGACAGTGATTTGTTACCATTGTGAGCTCCTTTATCTCATTTTGGAAAAGCGGAGAGGACTAATGAAATCAGATTGAGGATGTTGAACATTGCTATGGATGGACTGTGCAAAAAAGGTAAGCTACCAAGTTGTCAAAGAAATGTTTGCAAGGGGTTACAAGCCATCGAAATCACATTCTCTGTTTTCATTTCTAGTGACACTGATTTCTTCTTACTATTGTAAGCTGCTTTATCTCATTTTGGAAAAGGGCAGAGCATTAATGAAATCACAGTGAGGATGTTGAACAACCCCATGGATGGACTGTGGAAAGAATAATGTTGAAAATGCTATGGATGGAGTGTGCAAAGAAGGTAAGTTTGAAGATTGTAAGCAAGTAGTACATAGGTTAAATCCTAATGTCATTGCAGAAAGTACTTTGATTGACGGTCTTTGCAATGAAGGCATGATCGATGAGGCTAAGCAGCTGTTGTATGAGATACGTAAGAAGAATACATGTTCTAATGTTGTCAGATACAAAGCCAAAAGTCATACAGTTTGATTGATGGTCTTTGGAAGAAAGGCATGATGGATGAGGCTAAGGAGGTTTTGTATGAGATGGCTAACAGAAATATATGTTCTAATGTTGTTAGATACATGGCAAAAAGTCATACAACCAGACAGTGAAAAGGCATGGAGAACATGTTGGTGTAGATTGTCTTATTTTTAAGATTACTTTGGAAGGCATGCCAGGTTAATGTATTGCACTCTGAGCTTTTGGATTGCATACTATTCATGTTCCCTATGATAGGAATTAGAACATGAAGCAATCAATGCACAGCCCAAATAGATTTTATATTTAAAAAATTGGATCTTGTTAAACATGCCATTGTATCCACTCTAAAATTCTACATAACTGAGCAATGAGTTCATACAGAGGCATGACAATTTGAATATGATAAAGGCAGCGAGTTTGTGTTAGCGAAGGGAACATATAAAATGAATATAAATAACTATCAATGAAGTGGTAGCCTGAAATGTGGACAAGAAAACTACATTCAATTTCAACGCAGGAAGTTTCTTCTAGGGAAGCAAACATATATCAAAACTACATTCAATTTCAAGGCAACAAGTTTCTGGTAGGGAAGCAAACATATATAATGGATGTAAATGATTGCCAACGAAGTTGCAACATTAAATCTGTTGAAATGTCGACAACAGAACTACATATATTTGTTGAGTTGAGTTGAAAAATGAACAGTATTTTTCTAATTCAACCGATAGTTCCCAGAACAGGAGAGAAAAGCTTGAAGAAGAATATTTACTTCCAATAGAAAAATTACATCATGAGCTTAATGAAAGGAATTTTCATTTTGCAACTTAATATATGTTTTCAATATTTGGTTGTAAACAACGATCTACATATCTCAAGCATTGAGGATAATGTTGATGTAATAACAAACATACTATCTACATTCAAATTTCGAATAACAGCTTTGTGAAACTAAATTCATAATAAGGATGTCATTTTTAAGGAAACCTGAGCTCAATTCAAGAAATTAGATAAAGGGAGAACCCTTCATATTAGCAGTTTGCAAGCAAAGGTGGATCAGGACAGAACTATGAGTAATTCCTTGATAATATGAACAGAGAATTTGGAAGAAACAGTGCAATAAGCAGTATTTCCTGCTCTGCACTTAATAGGTCTTGTGTGAATATGGATCAATGTTTAGCATCCTTCCAGTTGTGGTATACATCATAGGTGCTAAAGAATTTTGTTACTCAATTGTTTGAATGAAACATAAGGATTAGATGACTACAAACTAGGCCACTTGATGTTCTATCCATTTGCTTGACAAGTCAAGAAGAAGCCTACAGAAGTAGTAAAAGATCACTATAAGACATTGGTTACAATAAAACAAGATATATTGTTTGTAAATCAAATGCTTGAATAGCTAGATAGATAAATAGCATGAGTGGAATCATATGCAAAGGATACCCATGCTAACTTATGATTTATTTTGTGGTGTGATTGTTGTTCTATTAAGGAGAGACAGTGATCTCTCTCAAACCCCAAGATATATACATGTTGGAAAAGCCACAGAAAGGTACAACAATAAAACTAAGTTTCTTTTCAAATGACCCTACATGAAGTTATGTGATTACATTCACTGTAAGCATGTTGACACCCACAGCTTCTTATGTGATTACATAGCTTCTTTCTCTTTGACACAAAATTGCAGCAAATCAGTCATTCTGCTAACAAGAAAAGACCATTGTGGATATTTTCTTCATGATACTGAATGCCTAAATTTTAAAGGGCTAAAAAAACTCTTAAGACGTGGCACAAGCCAACCACATGAATGGGTTATGTCAAGCTGTGTAGTCACTATATCTGCACATGTACTAAATTTTAAAGGGCTAAAAAAAAACTCTTAAGACGTGGCACAAGCCGACCACATGAATGGGTTATGTCACCAAAAGCACAAAAAATAAATTAAACAACCAAATCAAAATTTACTGAGCATCACAACTGTTTCTGTATCTGTGGAGTGCCTATATCTGCAGAGGTACGCTTTAATAATGAGCCACCAAAAGCAAAAAAAATAAATTAAACAACCAAATCAAAATTTTCTGAGCATCACAACTGTTTGTGTATCTTTGGAGTGCCCACCGATACTAACATCCTTGACCTTGGTTAATAAATTCTAACCTGGTCAAAGAACACATAAAAACACCAATTCTTATTTGATCTTATTGCCACCAATGGAAAATTTGTTGTCAAGCTTTGGTCATGTAATCTATGCGTTCAGAGTTACCTATTTCTTTATCCGCAGATACAAAATTGTAATAACTTCAAATTTCTAGCCATATTTTGATTGAAATTTGGTTAAATTCAACTCTCAATTCTAATTCTATTATATGGCTATTTCTTGAGCCTGATATGTTTTTGGCATATTACAAATGTCTATACAAACTTCACATCTATTATTACTTCTTGTATACTGTAACTAGTTTTCTTGCATATACGCATTCGAGAATTTGACCCTCGTACACTGACCACTTGCTAACCTCCTGATTTCATTGGTTATTTAGTGGAATACCGCAGGACAGGAGTGGTTTAGGACAATAACAAGCAACTATTACCGTGGAGCTCACGGAATCATTGTAAGCAACAATGAACTGTATTTGGTATTAGATCTTTCAGAAACTGCAATTGTGTATAAAGTTATAAACTAAAAATATGCCTTTGCATCCAGTGTAAAAAGCTACAAATGAGTTCCATGGAGTGAGAGTCATTATGCTTAACTAAAATTGTAGCGAAGTTATATATGTAGCAAAGATAAAGAAGCTGATTTATAAATGCAAGATGGTAACATTAGTGCAATACTTACTTGTCCTGTAAGCAGGGATCTTCTGATGGAAATCTGGAGCAGGGATCTTGCAGAAGCAGCCACAACCAATAGGTAATTTCAGCTAAAAAATTTCAGAGGCAGGTAACAGCAAAGGAGTAAGGTCTAGCAACAGCAAATTTCAAAAAGCATAGCAACAACGGATATAAATTTCAATTCCACGAGAAGAATAAAGATGTAGATCAACAGGCTAAATAGAAGAGTACTCACAGATTACAAAGATAACGCATAAAAATCTGAATCAGATCTGATTTTGGAAGAACATTGAAGATTATGGAGTATAGTTGATGAGTCACGCAGTGGTGATAGGCAGGTGACATAGGGAAATCTGGCAAGGGATGGTTGTAGAGAACGACGAATCTCTACAGTGTCGCTACCAAAAACCCCACAATAGAACGCCTATCGACGTAATTAAAAAAACCATTATCTGGTGGAATGATAATTAAGAAGAAAGGAAAATATATTAAAACAATATTAAATCTTATTTGGGCAAAAGTATATGAATATTTTATATGGACGAAAGGATCAAGCGATGCCTTGTTTTTGGATTTTTTAAGGAGGGCAAGAAATTATTTGTTTTTGGATTTTTTTAAGGAGGGCAAGAAAGTATTTGAAATGAGTCAGACATGCTTTCCTAGTTTTTGGAATTTTATGGAATTAAATATTCGCTGAGTTGGCGCTTTATGGAAAGGCAAACTGACGACGAATGAGTGCCAAACTTGAGACAGAGCCACTCATAAATTGAGCTGAGTGCTATAAATAGCTGTAGACCTTCTCCCTTTACAAACATAGAGTTTATTGCTAGTGCTTAGTGCTTTGATATGGGTTTTCATAATTTGCATCTGTCTCTACCTGCGACATTCACAGTCGCTGATGGAGGGCCTCACATAGCAACTATTATGTGTCTACTCTGGTCTTTCTTCATGATATGATTTTTGCACATGAAGAGAAGAAGTAGTTGTACTACTGCCACACTGCCACCAGGACCCTATGCATGGCCCATCATAGGAAATCTCCACCAATTAATACTCCCCGCTCACCGTTCTCTTAGAGGTCTGGCAGACAAATATGGTCCCATTCTCTTTCTCTTTTTGGGCCCTGTTCCTATCGTCATTGTTTCTTCTTCTGAGGTAGCCAAACAGTTTCTCAAAACTCATGACTTGATTTTTTCCAGCTGGCCTCCAACAGCTACTGGGAAACTAATTTTTTTTTACTCTAAAGATGTGGTCTTCGCTCCTTATGGAGACCACTGGAGGAAAATGAGAAAAATATGTGTGTTAGAACTATTGACCGCCAAAAGAATCGAGTCGTTCAAGAGCGTGCGAGAGGAAGAGGTGTTTGCGATGATCCAATCAATATGAGAGGAGAGTGAGAAGGGAAGAATGGGCGTGAATGTGACCAAGGCCCTCTGTACTCTCACCTCCAATATTGTTTGGCGAATACTAGTGGGGAGGAAGTTTTCTGACGATGATTTGGGTGGCGATTTCAAAGGGTTTAAAGCCCTCATGGCAGAGTTGATAGCTACAGTGGGAGAGTTCAACATTGGAGACTTCATTCCATATTTAGATTGGCTTGATTTGCAAGGTATCAAGCGACGTATGAAGAAAATTCATAAAAAGTTCGATGAGTTTGCAGAGAAAATAATAGACGACCATGTTAATGTTAATGTGAAAGAGAAAGAGGCAGAGTCGCATCATGTTCAAAACTTCGTGGATGTGCTGCTCCACATGGCTTTGACCGACACCAAAATTACAGGGGAAACCATCAAGGCTGTTGTGCTTGTATGCCTCGACACTCATTCTTAAACTTCAGTTAGTGAGTAAGCATTTTTTTGTTGTTGTTTTTGTTGCACTAATTGGATTTGTATTTGTGCAGGACTTGTTCGGCGTTGGCTTGGATAGAATTTCAATTTCGTTAGAATGGGCAATGAGCGAGCTACTCAGACATCCCCGTGCAATGAAGAAATTAAAAGAGGAAATCGAATCGATCGTTGGCCAACACTAGATTGTAAAGGAGTCCGATGTAGCAAACATGGAATACCTCCACTGTGTGGTGAAAGAGACTTTGCGACTATACCGAGCAGCACCCTTAGCGATTCCTCATGAATCTACAGAGTCTGTGATGGTAGGAGGATACTTTATCCCTAAGAAAAAAATGTTGATGGTGAATGTGTGGGCGATAGGAAGGGATCCTAAGGTGTGGGGGGTAGATGCTTCTGAATTCAAGTCGGAGAGATTCATGGAAGACGAACATGCCAATGTAACAGATCCATCAAATTTCAATATGATACCGTTCGGTGTAGGAAGGAGAGGATACCTAGGGGCATCCATGGCTATTCCTAATGTTCAGCTTGCATTGGCTCAGTTGTTACACACATTTGATTGGAGACTCAATGGTGATCCATCCCAGTTGGATATGAAGGAAGCATCTGGATTGATGATTCCAAGGAAAGTTCCGCTCTTTGCTTTTCCAAAGCTGAGCAGCGACTTTCCAATGTAATAATACCTCGGAGGATTTATAGTCCACCATGCCTTTTCTTCGTTTTTCTTCATTGGTTATGCCTTCTATGTTGTAATAATGGAGAAATCTCTAGAATATTCTCCTAAAATTAATACCTGTTCGTGTGTTGTTAAAACTGTTGGTCTTAATTAGACTTTCTTGGTTAGCTGGAAATTCCTATATTTTAGGAATTTCTTCAACCATAATCTACTCTTATATATATGTAATAGTTTTGTGGTATGGTGATGCTCCTATGGTTTGGTGGCTTCCCCTACGTAAGTAATAGTTTAGTGACCTCTTCTATACAAGTGAGTGTTGTGGTACAATCTCTCTATGCAATAATTGTCTCACTAGATAATTGGGTCCTTTTTCAATTCCATTTTGGAAATTTCTCTTCTCTTTATTATTAATAGTTTTCAACTACTACAATTTCACTATATTAACAAGATTTTTCCACCATGTACTTCATGATTTAAGAACACCAAAATCACATGGGATTTGTGTGGTGCCCATAGGTCGTATCAATGCACCGGTGTGCAGTATTACAAAAAGGCACCGAGATTTATAATTGGTATCGGTATTCGTGCAATTTCCATAGGTCATACAAATGCATCGGTGCTTATTGAAACATGAATGCCCCAGTGCGCACTATCACACAAACGCACCGAGATTTATAATTGGTATTGGTATTCGTGCAGTGCCCATAGATCGTACAATGACGTCAGTGCGTATAGACACATAATTGGTTTTGGTGCTTTTTCGGTGCTCATAGGTCGTAGAAATGCACCGACGTGATTCTTAATACAAACGCACATGTGTACAGTTACTAACATGCACCAATTTTCATTTTTTATTTTTTTAAAATATCGACATGTGACAGTGCAATTATTGTGATTGTTTTAAATTCATTATTCATCAAAAGTTGACAAATCTTATAACAATATTCATATTAATTAAATTCTTATTAATTCATTTGAATATGATGTTTGGATTAATTTGTTATATCATATCATAATTATTGTGGTTTTTTAAAATTTATTATTCATCAAAAGTCAACACATGTATATCTCATAACAATATTAATATAAATTAAATTTTTATTAGTGCATTTGAGAACGACAATGGAGAATGCAATAGAATAAATTAAAACAGGAGTGGCTTGTCAGATCGAAGTTTTTGTTTTGGCGTGGTGTTTTATGACACACCAGTGCGGAAACATTCTAAAGCACCAGTGCATCGGAGTAATAAGACGCACCGGTGCATGTTATGATGAGAAGCGCACTGGACAGGATAAAGTTTTTTTTTTTCTATGTAAGATTATAATAAAATAATGATAATTCTAAAGTATATTATTCTAGATTTATTATTTTACAATTATATACAAATTTACAAATTTAAATATTTTAATAAAATCATTTCACATTAATACAATTAAAATTTTACAAATATTTTACATACAATTACAGTTAAAATTACAATTACAATTACAATTTTACAATTTCACATACAATGACGATTAGAATTACAATTACAATTTTAATTTTACAAACAATTACATTTACATACAATTACATTTAGAATTTTACATACAATTAGAATTACAATTACAATTTTACAATTTGTAATATATACAATTACAATTAAAATTACAATTACAATCATTTCACAATAAATTAAATATTACAATTACAATTAAAATTTTACATCAAATATTTTACATACAATTAAAATTAAAATTACAATTAGAATTAAAATTACAATTACAATTACAATTTTACAATTTCACATAAAATTACGATTAGAATTACAATTACAATTTTAGTTTTACATACAAGTACATTTACAATTAAAATTTTACAATTGATGATGATGATGATGGTTAACGTTCACTGAGACCAATTTTTGTTCTATCAGACCTAAAGAAAAGAGTTATTTAATTTGATTTAAGATTTTATTCTTATGCTGAAAAAGCTTCGAGAGAAGCCTCCCGAACTCACTATAATTTTGACATCTTGAAAGGCTAGGAAGGTCAATATTGCAACAAAGATTATGAAATTGAGCTCTAATGTGGTTGTACGCGGGGCACTCTAAGAGGAAGTGATTTTCATTCTCAATGTTCATATTGTCACAGAGATGGCAGATCATTTCCATTACAATAATTTCACATTAATACAATTAAAATTTTACGAATATTTTAGAATTAGAATTACATTTACAATTACAATTACAATTTTACAAATATTTTACATAGAATTACAATTACAAATACAATTACAATTTTAGAATTTTACATACAATTAGAATTACAATTAAATTTTACAATTTGTCATATATACAATTACAATTAAAATTACAATTACAATCATTTCACAATAAATTAAATATTACAATTACAATTAAAATTTTACATTAAATATTTTACATGCAATTACGTTTAAAATTACAATTACATATACAAATACAATTTTACAATTTTACATACAATTAAAATCTAAATTTCAATTACAATCACGACATAATATTTAATAGATATCATGATTATTTAATGTTAAACTAATTAACAAACATCACGATCATGATAACCATCGTACAAACATCATATTCGACTAAAAAACACATTCTAACATCTAATTAACATTATATATTAACATCATCACAACACAAACATCAAATATAAATCTCATGTCAAATAACTCATGCTATCACATACACATCTATCTGCAAGCTAAACATTAAATAAACATATCTAACATGACCTAACAATATTCACATCATGATGATCACCAACATGTAAATTAAGTATAACTGCAACATGAACATAAAATACATGGACTATATATATATATATATATATATAACGAAATAATGTTAAAAATATACAACTGTAATATAAATGTCATGGATCAGCTGGTGGTAGTACAACATCAATAGGCATAGGACTAGTGGAGACCTGCTCAATCAATGATGCAACTTCGACGCTCGATGGTAGAGCCTGCTCATGATCATGACTAGTACTGATGGATGGATCAACTGGTGATAGTACAACATCAATATAAACAGTACTAGTGGAGGCATGCTCAGTCAATGGTGTAGCCTCGATGCTCGATGGTCCAGCCTGCTCATGATCATGACTAGTACTAATGGCTACTACAGGCTGCTGATGACTAATCGTGGCCAATGGTCCAGCCTCATCTCCGTGATGATTGCTAGATGCTAGTGGAGCCTCATGCTCATTAGGTGCAACGCGAGGTGAATGGTCATGAGATGAGTCACTGGTAGCAGACTGTCCATCACGTGATGTGGCTCGACCACGCCTATAACGTGCAACAGTCCTCGTCTGTCGCATAAGAGCTGTCATAGCTCCTATGACATGCCGCATCAAGTTTTACATGTCACACGACATGCCTCTCCACATCCATATTAACCTATCATCAGCTTTTATGTCTCTGTAATGAGAGGGCTTGATGCCCGCCTCAATAATAAATTCACTCAGTTGGTTGCCCAAATCCATCCTATATTTAGTATGAAGTCGATCATGCCTAGAAAAAGGCGGTAGCGACACACCAGCATGACGATTATGTCTCTCCCCACCGGCCTCCTGATCATGATCCTCGGCATCTGCCATGTCCTGATCGTCATCAGAATCCACACCTAGATTATGTGGTGGTTCCGGCATCTCCTCGCCATTAAAGGAGCCAATGTCTACAAAACATATATAAGTACACAACAATAATTAGACAATTTCATTACACAATTTAATAAAAAAAAAGTTAAAGAACATGTTAGAATAAATATAAATAAAACATTAATATTACCTCTATCATCTGGTGGCTCATCATCTGTGAAGTGGATGTTGGCACACCCTCGCCAATCCAATCTAGCATAAGGATAGGGGACCATAACAAAGGGATGTAGCTCGTCAACACTGGCTAGTAAGTCCATTGCATCATGCGATATCCTAGTTGGAAACATAGTCTCTCCCCTCTTGGGCATCATCTGCCCCCACATGTGCATCCAGGCCTCCAACATTGGCCTACAAGGCAACTGAACAAAAGCGGGCCTCATCTCTAGAAACCTCTCAAAAAATAAACAAAAAAGCTCTGAAGTAGTTTAGATAAAATTTGGTTCTTGGAATCATTGGATTGAATTTTGTATTGTAAGTGGAAAGAACGTCTATACATTCGTTCCACTAGATCCCTCAAACTTTTGTAAAAGTTTTTCCCCATTTCGTTAACTTCCAACACCACTCCAGATGAGCTAAGGAGCTATTCATTTTCGTTTGCATGTTCTATTTTTTTTCTTTTCTTAGAACAACATTCCTTTTCTGAGTTGTTGATCCTTGTAGAAAATTAAACATATGTGAATTCATAGACTGTTTGACACATGTTATCTAAAAATTTTAAGTATATTATTATTGATAATTAAAAAAAGAAACCCATATTGGATTGATAGTATTTTTTCATTCACCTGATTCATCCTTTTGCAATTTTTCCATCAAGCTTTTACGCTCATCTGGTCCTAGATCAAAAATAATATTATCGAGCTTCATCATTTTGTGGCTCTGCATGATACATAGTAAACAATACATATTAGTTAAACTTACATATAGTTCAAAAACAATATTTTTTACAAAGAATTTACAAAGAACTTGCCTTTTTCTCTTTTATTGATGTGTTATCAGTATTTTTGTTACTTTATCTCTTATCAGTCATTTCTTTATCAATCTGAAACCTATACTACATCATTCATTAATATATTTATAAATAGATTGTCAAATTTTCAGGTAAAAAATAAATCTCAAGACACCGGTGCGCATTTCTTGTTGTATGCACTGTCGCTGGTGTGTGGGGGTATTACCAATGCACCACAAAACAATATAATAGACCGTACAGTGCATGGGGTATTATAAATGCACCGCAAAAATAGTGTTATAGACCGTACGGTGTGTGGGGTATTATAAATCCACCGCAAAAATGGTATTATAGACCGTACGGTGTTATCCTCGTAACATGGAGCACTAGTGCCCTATTTCAGATATGGCACGCTGATTTAAAAAAAAATTCAATTTTTTTTTTTACATGGTACTTTCGTGGTGCACTTTAAAATAAAGCACACCTGGGCGCTAGGTTACATCAGGCGCACCGATAAAAAAATCCATTTTTTCCAAAAAATCACGCAATGGCCAAATGGATTGGGGTCCAACTATGCAAGTCGTCCCATGGGTTAGATGTCAATCTAAAATGAAAAGCCCTAATTCTGAAATCACAGAAATAGGGAAAAGAAAGGGAAAAAACAAAAAATTAAGGGTTTAGGGTAAAAATGGATAAAACTATAGAAAAAGTAAAAAAACTACAAGAAAAGTAAAAAATATAATCAAATTTAATCATGAGATGGTTTTAAATTCTATGATATAGGGTTTGAATCACCAGAGGTTGGATTTCTGATTGTCTGAATACTTCTATTCGAACATATTTCGCTGCTCCACAGTGCCCTCGTGCTCTTTTGCTCCAGGTATGTCTCTCTTGCCACCCATTTTTCAATTTTCCGCTTGTTTTTTAATTTAAAGAAAATAGAGTTGCACTTTTTTTATTTGCGTTTATTCGTCACTGGTGCGTCACTTAATAGCACCTCACCGGTGCGTCATTTTGTAACATCGGCAATAGTGCGGTTATATGTACAGTAGCACCGATTTGCAGTTAAGGCACCGAAATGATTTTTAGGTGTGTACACCAAAATTTAATGAACTCCAACCATAGAAATTGAGAATTATAATTTTGTTTATTCTTGAGAATTAGAATTAGAATTAAAATTGAGAATTGGAATTGGATAAATTCTTGATGGAAATAACTATTCTTCCAATGCATTTTGTTTATTTCAGGAGGTCCCCACTGATTATGTGGAGAGAATGCAATGTGGGGCGTGTGAAGATGCAATACTACAGGGCCCAAGTGGGAAATTGTGGCATGTGAACCTATTATAATTAGCATTTAACTATTTGCAACCAATATGTTTTAGAATTATATAATCTGCAGATAGATGGATGACCTGCCAGCAATTAGTACATATAATCTGCAGAAGGGTAATGTTATGGGAGCAATGACAACGAGTCCTTCATTCTGCATTTGTTAGCAGAAGAAGATCGATTTTCGACTAGACGATGCAGTTATTACATGTGGAGGCAATGGTTTCCCATATAAAATGAGTATACGGTTCAGAAGAGGAAACACGTTGAAAAATAGGGTATTACATTAGTGTTTGCAATGGGAAACCGAATTGCAGGTGGAAATATGGTAGCTGCAGGTATCTATGCTTTTCTTCCCACAGAAATGGTCACTGGATTTCCATTTATAATACAGCAAGAATTTTCACAACTTTCATCCACAAGACCAGAACTCCGACAAGTTAGAGATGCCATTCAGGTTTAATTGAAAGCCGAAGATGTGATTTTATGCGACATCAACTTTGTTGGTAAAAGTTTATATAAGCCAACTGAAGCTCGAACAATACTCCGAGGTGCTTTTAAATGCATTCTGGAGAATCTCTCTTTTCAAACCCTTGTCTTTTCAAACTCTCATCTCTCCAAACCCTCATCTCCTCAAAAAATTATTTCCTATGATTCAAACCCTCCGCTGCTCCAATACTGCAGTTTACAGAATAACCCTGTTCTGGTGTGTGTTGTTTTATAGGTACATCGGGGTAGTTTGTAAGATCTAAGTTTTTGTTTTGGCATGGGGTTTTATGACGCACTGGTGGAGAAGCGTTCTGAAGCACCAGTGCATCGGAGTAATAAAGTGCATCGGTGTGTGTTATGATGAGAAGCACACCGGACTAGATAAAGTTTTTTCTTTTGTATGTAAGATCATAATAAAATAATGATAATTCTAAAGTATATTATTCTAAATTTATTATTTTACAATTATTGACAAATTTACAAATTTAAATATTTTAATAAAATCATTTCACATTAATACAATTAAAATTTTACAAATATTTTACATACAATTACAATTACAATTACAATTACAATTTTACAATTTGTCATATATACAATTACAATTAAAATTGCAATTACAATCATTTTACAATAAATTAAATATTACAATTACAATTACAAATACAATTTTACAATTTCATATAAAATTACGATTAGAATTACAATTGCAATTTTTATTTTACATACAATTACATTTACAATAAAAATTTTACAATTACAATCATTCACAATAATACAATTAAAATTTCCAAATATTTTAGAATTAGAATTACATTTACAATTACAATTACAATTTTACAAATATTTTACATAGAATTACAATTAAAATTACAATTACAATTTTACAAATTTTCATATATACAATTACAATTACAATTACAATTTTACAATTTCACATAAAATTATGATTAGAATTACAATTACAATTTTTATTTTACATACAATTACATTTAGAATTAAAATTTTACAATTACAATCATTTCACAGTAATACAATTAAAATTTTCCAAATATTTTAGGATTAGAATTACATTTACAATTACAACTAGAATTTTACAAATATTTTACATAGAATTACAATTAAAATTACAATTACAAATACAATTACAATTTTACAAATTTTCATATATACAATCACAATTAAAATTACAATTACAATCATTTCACAATAAATTAAATATTACAATTACAATTAAAATTTTACATTAAATATTTTACATACAATTACAGTTAAAATTACAATTACATATACAAATACAATTTTACAATTTTACAAAAAATTAAAATTTCAATTTCAATTACAATCATGACATAATCTTTAATAAATATCATGGTCATTTAATATTATATTAATTAACAAGCATCACGATCATGATGACCATCGTACAAACATCATATTCGACTAAAAAACACATTCAAACATCAAATTAACATTATATATTGACATCATCACAACAAAAACATCAAATATACATCTCATGTCAAATAACTCATGTTATCACATACACATCTATCTGCAAGCTAAACATTAAATGAACATATCTAACATGACCTAACAATATACACATCATGATGATCACCAACATGTAAATTAAGTACAACTGTAACATGAACATAAAATACATGGACTCTCTCTCTCTCTCTCTATATATATATAACTGAATAATGTTAAAAATATACAACTGTAATATAAATGTCATGGATCAGTTGGTAGTAGTACAACATCACTAGGCGTAGTACTAGTGGAGGCCTGCTCAGTCAATGGTGCAGCCTCAATGGTCGATGGTTGAGCCTGCTCATGATCATGACTAGTACTGATGGATGGATTAGCTGGTCATAGTACAACATCAATATAATTAGTACTAGTGGAGGCATGCTCAGTCAATGGTGCAACCTCGATGCTTGATGGTCCAACCTACTCATGATCATGACTAGTACTGATGGATGCTGCAGGATGCTGATGACTGGACGTGGTCGATGGTACAACCTCATCTCCATGATGACTGCTAGATGCTAGTAGAGCCTCATGCTGCGACGTGAGGTGAACAATCATGAGATGAGTCGCTGTTAGTGGATTTTCCATGACGTGCTGCGGCTCGACCACACCTGTAACATGCAACAGTCCTCCTCAGTTGCATAACAACTATCGTAGCTCCTACGACATACCACATTAGGATGTACATGTCACGCGGCATGCCTCTCCACATCCGTATTAGCCTATCATTGGCCTATATCTCTCTGTAATGAGCAAGCCTGATGCCCGCCTCAACAATCAATGCATTAAGTTGGTCGCCCAACTCCATATTATATCGAGTATCAGGTCGACCGTGCCTAGAAAAAGGCGGTACTGACGCACCAGCATGACGAGCATGTCTCTCTCCACTGGCTTCCTGATCATGATCCTCGGCATCTACCATGTCTTGATCGTCATCAAGATCCACACCTAGATCATGTGGTGGTTCCGGCATCTCCTTGCCATCAAAAGAGCCAATGTCTGCAAAATATATACAAGTACATAACAATGATTAGACACTTTCATTACACAATTTAATAAAAACAATTTAAAGAACATGTTAGAATAAATATAAATAAAATAGTAATATTACCTCTATCATCTGGCATCTCATCATCTGTGAAGATGATGTTGGAACACCCTCGCCAATCCAATCTAGTATAAGGATAGGGGACTATAATGAAGGGATGCAACCCATCAACACTTGCTAGTAAGTCCAATGCATCATGCCATATCCTAGCTGGAAACATAATCTTTCCCCTCTTGGGCATCATCTGCCCCCACATGTGCATCCGGGCCTCCAACATCGACCTACAAGGCTGTTGAACAAAAGCAAGCCTCACCTATGGAAACCTCTCAAAAAATAAACAAAAAATCTCTGAAGCAAAAGGGAATTTGACCCTCCCTTGTGCATGAGCATGACATCTATCTAAGGCCGTACAAAACTGCTGCAAAAAATGGTAGACCACCTGACAATTCATGGCTCCTGTACTAAAGAATCAACATAATATAGAAGCGGGCAACTAATGCGTTTCCCATCACTGGTGTTGTGTGAAATGGTAGAAATGAGAAGTGAGAGGCACTGCATGTCCTGTCTACCAAATGAACCAATATGTATCTGACCTCCAGGGACCTGAAACTCTGAAGGAGACATTACATCTACTCCAATGTATCTCTTGGAGTAAAATAACTGCCTCCCTGCTACAGAACTGGCTGGAACCTCTCAGAACGAGGGAAAATCCACCCCTCTCCTCGATAGCCCTGTATTCAAATAAATATCCTCCTCAGTGGGTGTGTATCACTGGTCAGGACCAACCTGGAACGCCTGTCAGTGGGCATTCCACCTGCGGATAAGATGTCTAAAAAAGACACTATGGGAATTTAGGGAAGTAGCCTCCTCATATAACTTGAGGAGGCCAGCCTGCCTTAGGAGTGCCTGGGTATCTGCTATAATAGGGCGAGGGTATGCATCTCTCCCTCTCTCATGCCTCCCACTAGCAAAGCATGTCATACTATTCCACCTGTTGTTGCTGCTATTCCTCCTCTTCTCTTTGAATCATTGACATATTAAATACTTTTTTTTATTAAATCATAAATGTATTTAGGAATATACATATATAATTTATTTTGGAAAAAAAAAATAGACCAGTCAGGGTGTCACAAAAACAATGATGCACTGGTACTAGTGCGGCTGTTGTTTATAGAGCACTGGAGGCAGTGCCCCAGATGACATAAAACACACCGTATGCAGTGTACCTGAAATTGTTTCAAGCCTCATTGACTATATATGGTGTGAAAAGAGTGGTGAGCTGACTAAAATATACGCCCCGGTGCATATAGTCATGTTAGCGCATCGACTTCCTGACAAATTATATAGTCAACAGTGTGGTCTTTTACCCAGCCGCATCGTTGACCTTGTTGGAATGTCGAATGCAGTGCACTGATAGATACTGGGGTGGATATATTCATCAATGCACCACGTTGCTATTCCAATGGTCAACGGTGAGCCCAGCTAAATGACCGCACCGCCAACCTTTTTTTTTAATTTTAAAATAATGCGGGGTGCCTTTTGGTACTGCCCTAGAAATGGTGTAGATACTGTTAGCACCGGTTACAGTGCGGCCTATAAATTTTACAGGCAGCACCACTTACCGGTGCGAGCTGAATGGCTCATGCATACTGCGCGACAAATATTTTTTTTCTTTTTTAATGGTTAATTTTAAGGTTATTTCAAATTCTAATCTGTTATAAAGTTTAATTATGGAAAAACTAGAAAAATACCTGTACATTTTGCCATCGAGGAGGCATATTGGTTGTAGAATTTGCAAAAGAAAATTTTCCCACCATTTTGCAAAATGCAAGCTAGAGATTGGTGGCCAATGCACAGTACCAGTGCATGCAATGGGTGCAATGGGAGCACCGATGTCAGGGAGGCTTAGAGAAGGAGAAATTACACTAGTGCTTGAGAGCTCTGGAGTACTGAGAAAAGTGAAAATGCAGTTTTTTGTCCATAGTTTTTTTTTATTTAACCCTGTTTCAGTGCACAGGGTTTTATAGACACATAGGTGCTATTTATTAAGTACGCATTAAGTAGTTTTAGATTTTGCACGTTGTTTTATGATGCACCGGGGTAGTTACAAAACACCGCACCGAGCTGTTTCAGTTTTGGCTTAGTGTTTTATGACGCACCGGGGTGGAATAGTCCTAAAGCATCAGTGCTTTACAGTAATAGGACACACCAGGCATGTCTGTATAGAGCACATGGTGTCCATTGTCCAATGTTTTGTGTGACCGATGCTTTCTCTTGTAGAGTGCGCTGGTGATTGAGAGCAGAAAAGTGAAAAATGTGGTTTTTTGGCCGTAATTTTTTTTTTACTTAACTTTTTTTTGGTGAACGTTTTTTATAGGTGCACCGGTGTTGTTTTATATGAACGCACTGGACCACTTCTGTTTCGGTGTGGTGTTTTATGATGCACCAACGTGGAATAGTTTGTGCACACCGGTGCGTTCTCTTGTAGAGCGCACTAGTAATTGAGAGCTCTAGAGCAATGAACAAAGTGAAAAATCTGGTTTTTTTCGTAATTTTTTTTTGTTAACCCTTTTTTGGTGCGTGTGCTTTATAGGTGCGCCGGTGCATTTTATTAGGAACTCATTGGTCATTTTGTGTTTTGACACATTTTTTTATGATGCATCGGTGCTGGTTCTTCATACCGCACCTAGCGTTTTCAGTTTTTGTGCTGTGCTTTATGATGCACCGACACGGAAGAGTTGTGATGCATTGGTGCTCTACAGTAATATGACGCAATGGGTGGGTGTGTACGGAGCGCACGGTGTCTGGTGTGCCAATTTTTTGTACGCATTGGTGCTTTCTCTTGTAAGGAGCACCAGTGTGATGTTGAATGATATGCATCACCGAGCAGAAAACATCCGCAAATCCCTCCGCTCGCCAACCTCCTCTAGTAACCTCCCCTAGAAACAGATGTATGGGGTATTTTTATAAGGGCTTCCTCAATAACATCTGCTAGAGGATCTTTTCCTTTTAGTGTTTGGTGATTTTTTGTGCATCAATTGTGGAAAACTTTGTGTGTAATAAAAAATGGTAGCCTACATGGAAATCTAAAATAGCCTTGAAAAAAATGATTAACAAATGAATGATACGATAAATACATTTAGGTATTACTTTAAAACCAAATGGTAATTTCAACATAAATACATAAACCCATCCCTTAGGATCATTGTAGAAACTAAATCTAATGAAATGATATATTTTGAACAATATTTAACCTCAATATCATACATAAAACCATAACTTACTCTGTATTTGTTTTTTCCAAATTCATCAAATTCACCCCTATCCAAAACCCTCCTACTACCATTATACCCTTTGGCTATGAAACTTCTTTCGACCAGGCCAACCCTGTTCTATTTGGAAAATAGCACAACTTTCCTCTTCCCATTCTTAAATGTGTCAGAATGTGAACTTCCACTCAAGATTTACCCCAACACATGTATCATTGGCTAGATATAGGGAAAAGTGGTATCAATCCTCCCATGGTTTACAACACAATATGATTTGGAAAGCATTGAATAATGCCATTTTTGGGAACTTTCAACCACATGATGTAGGGCATGATTTATTATCTCATAATGTGTTAGAGTTTAACATGTTTCTTAATCTTCCAATTCATTCAAAGAATGTTCCCCTCCTCCTCCAAGCACTTTAATATTTTGGGAACTTCAAATTCCTGTCAACAAGGATAAAAAAAAATGGTCTGTTAGACTTTAACATGTTTCTTCATCCTCCAATTCATTCAAACAAGTTTCCCCTCCTCCTCCCAACACTTTAATATTGTGGCAACATCCAATGCCTATTAAGAAGGACACACAAACAACAATGACTGTCATCAATGCAATAAAAATTCCTGCCACCACCCCAAAACTCAGTCCATAATGCCTCTGAACTTGAGTTCCTACACAAGGTGCAAGAGGAGGCCCACAAATTTTTTTTCCTGCAAAAAAATCATTGTCAAAACACTCTGAAAACATCAGAATGCTTCCAATAATATTTTTAAGAGCCAAATTAAAACTTGGTAAATTCAACTCGACAAGAGTTTCAGGTATTGTACCACACAAATTGTTATTGCTCAGATCCAACTCTTGCAAGCCATGACACTATCTAAGAAACAGAGGCACGGGCCCTTGCAAATTGTTACTTCTCAAGTCTAAAATCTGCAAATTATTACATGTTACATTAGGAAAATCATGTTGTGGTATGTAATCACTCAAATCATTACCATCTATACATTAGTACAAAATTTCTAATTAGTTACTAAAAAATGACTAAAATTTTCATATAAATGACCATTTTTCAGTCGTTGACCAGTATTAGCTAATTTACAGTGTCTTATAATGCGACCAACTTTTAGTCATTCTTAGCTTATTCATTAATTGGTTGTTTCAATTTTATTGTCTAGTAGTATATTTAGTCATAAATTTGGTGATCAATTTAGTCATTGATTTAACCATTATTTGTCATAATTAATGACCAAATATACAAACAAATATATGACTGTATGATCACCTCAGAAAACCAATTATTGACCCAAATTTTGGTCGTCTTATAAATACTGTAAATTAGCTACTAATAGCTGTCGCATATATGAAACATTTAGTCATCATTTGTAATCACAAATTTATCATTTGCAATAGTCATTTATATTTTTTTGGTAGTTTCATATTCATTATATAAACGTCTAATTTAGTAGTTTATATACATTTCATTTAATTTCATCAATAGTAATTATAAACAACTAATTTAGTAGTATATTTGTTTTATTTTTGTTCATCATTAATGAATATAAACTACTAATTTAGCAGTTTTAGATTGATTTTATGTGTTCATTATTAATCAACATAAATTAATTTGTATGATTTTTCAACAAAATTAAAAAAAAAATCATACAATGTGCATGCTCATCTAATATAAAAACACAAAATTACATATGTTAATTACAATACTAAAAAATATCAAGTGTAACTATAAATAATTTCAGCCACATAAATTATATTATATAAAATGTCAAATATTACAATATAAATTTCCAACTTAATATTGGTTGGACTACAATTTACACATGAAATTGTGTTTCATCACTTCAAAACATTATCATTGTGTTGTCAAAACATTGCAAGTAAATTCACCAACTCTCAAGACATGACCATCAGTCTCTATGTATGTCTTATGCAGGATTGGGTCTAAGGGTATCACTAGACCGATTCTCTTCTCTCTCCCTTTTTGCATTTGTCTCTCTAGTGTTATTTTTCTCCTCTTTCTTCAATTCTTTCTTTTTACAATCAATATTGAGTTATGAGTTCCTTTTTGAAAACAAAAGAAGATACGGTGCAGATTGTTAGACATGAAAGATGATAACAGTGTAATATAAACTAAAGTAGACAAGAAAATATTTATACAACATATACCTCAACATTAGAAATGCCAAAGCCATTTTTCCCCATAAAAGAAATAAACTCGAACAAGTTTTCTTCAGTTGGGCAATAGTGGCCTCACCATTGTCTTAGAGGCCTGGCTGAGAAATATGGTCCCATTCTCTTTCTCCATTTGGCATCTATTCCTACCGTCGTCATTTATTCTTTTGAAGTAGCCAAAGAGTTTCTAAAAACACATGACTTGATTTTTTCCAGCCGACCTCCAACAACCGCTGGAAAATTAATGTTTTCTAACTCTAAGGATGTGGTCTTTGCTCCTTATGGAGACCACTAGAGGCAAATGAGATAGATATGCGTGTTAGAACTACTGACCACCAAAAGAATTGATTCCTTCAAGGGCGTACGAGAGGAGGAGGTGTCTGAGATGATCCAAAATATATGGGAGGAGAGTGAGAAGGGAAGAATGGGCATGGATATGAGCAAGGCCATCTCAACTCTCACCTCCAATGTTGTTTGGCGAATATTGGTTGGGAGGAAATTTTTTACGATGATTTGGTTGGAAATTTCAAAGGGTTTAAAGCCCTGATGGCAGAGTTGACGGCTACAGTAGAAGAGTTCAACATTGGAGACTTCATTCTATATTTGTATTGCCTTGATTTGTAAGGTATCAAGTAGAATATGAAGAAAAACCATAAAACGTTCGATTAATTCGCAGAGAAAATAATAGACGACCATGTTAATGTGAAAGAGAAAGAGGCATCCACAAACATAAAGCCTCATCATGTTCAAGACTTCGTGGATGTGCTCCTCCACATGGTTGACACCAACACCTAAATCACATGGGAAACCATCAAGGTTGTTGTTCTTGTATCCCTCAACACTCATTCTTAAAGTTCAGTGAATCATCATTTTTTCTTTTCCACTAGTAAGATTTTTGTTCGTGCAGGACTTGTTCGACGTTGTCTTGGATAGAATTTCAATTTATTTAGAATGGGCAATGAGCGAGCCTCTTAGCCATCCCTGGGAAATGAAGAAATTGAAAGAGGAAATCGAATTGGTTGTTGGCCAACACTGGATTTTAAAGGAGTCCGATGTAGAAAACATGAAATACCTCCACTATGTGGTTAAAGAGACTCTAAGACTATACCCAGCAATGCCCTTAGTGATTCCTCATGAATATGTAGAGTCTGTGGCAGCAGGAGGATACTTTATTCCCAAGAGAAAATTTTTTATGGTGAATGTGTGGGCCATAGGAAGGGATCCAAAGGTGTGGGGAGTAGATGCTTCTAAATTTAAGCTGGAGAGATTCATGGAAGAGGAATGTGTCAATTTAATAGATCCATAAAATTTCAATATGATACCATTCGGTGCAAGAATGAGACGATGCCCAGGGGCATCCACGGCTATTCCTACAGTTCAAATTTCATTGGCTCAGTTTGTTACACACTTTTGATTGGCGAGTGGACGGTGATCTGTCCTAGTTGGATATGAAGGAAGCATGTGGATTGACGATTCCAAGGAAAGTTCCACTCTCTGCTTTTCCAAAGCTAAGTAGCAGCTTTCCAATGTAATACCTAGGATGATTTATAAGCCACCATGCCTTTCCTTTGTTTTTATTCGTTGGTGATGCCTTTAATGTTGTAATAACTGAGAAATATCTAGAATATTCTCCTATAATTAATACCTATTATGTGTTGCTAAAATTATCGGTCTTAATTAGAGTTTGTTGGTTGGCAGTTCCTATATTTTAGGAATTTGTTCAACCATAATATACTTTTATATATGTAATAGTTTGGTGGTCTGGTGATGCTCCTATAGTTTGTTTGTCTGCCCTATATATGTAATAGTTTGGTGGCTTCTTGAATACAAGTGAGTGCTTTGGAAAAATCTTTGTATGTAATAAATTGTCTCACTAGATAATTACATCACCTTTTCAATTCCAACTTGGAAATTTATCTTCTCTTTATTGTTAATAGTTTTCCACTACTACAATTTCACTATATTAACAACAATTTTCCACCATGGTCTCATGATTTAAGAACTTGATTTTCTGATTTTGTAGGATTATTATAAATATTATAACACACATAGCCTTATTGGGAGTAGGGTTTTCAAATTTCAAATTTTGGGACTTTATTTTGATTGAGTAGATTGAGTTTGATTGAGCCTATAGGATCGTTTTACAGCCCACTATGATGGGATATGTAATTTTGTCTCTCCATCCGTCTAATTTATATCGATATTGACTTCCTATATATCTAGAAAAAAAAAATGTTGTATATAAAAAAATCTGCGATGTGGGTTGTCAATAAAAAACATATTATAATAAAATATTTTAATCGTTGTATATAAAAAAAATATTTTAATACGAATTAGTATTCACATGTACCTACAAATATATTATTAATAGGACCATTTTAATTTGCGTGATGGATATACATGTTAATTAAAATATTTTGATTATGTATATGTCATGAAAAAAAAAATTATGGTTAAAATTTTTGTTTGGTCCTATATATACTCTATTTTGCACTCTAAAAAGTTTGCACGTGAAGAAATTTGATCCCTCTCGGATCATGTTAGATCTGTACTTTAAATGGATCTATGCTCGTAGAATATTTTTGGTAGTATAATCAGAAAAATGGTTTGGATTGATTTCAAACATTAATCATGTAAATTACCTACTTTAACAAGTGGGAGTAGGGTAATCCTAGCCATTGAAATTATTGACTATGTTGTTACAAAATTTGCATATAGAAGCTTCTACCATGATACATATAAAGTATACTATGAAATATTTAAACTGATATCAGTATACTATGAAATAGATTAATATATATTAAAATGATTATTCTATGAAATTGTTTTACAAAACACAATTGTATTCATATTTATATGAAAAAGTTCGACAATTTATATTTTCCTTAAAAAAACAAAATCTTGTAAGCAAGTTACGAAGTAGTAATTTTGGTAGGGCTTATTGAAATTATTTTTACATTATGTGCACATGCAACTAAATGAATGTCACACCTATATTACAAATTGTTTAGTAAAATGCACAATTAAATAGCATTTATCTATTGAGAATGTCACTTAACATGATGTTAAACTCTGACCTAGGCAAGGACTACTAACGTGAAAATTGTGAGGGATTTTCTTGCATTCATTTCTACCTAATCATTCAACCAATGACCATCTAATAACTTTCTCATGTTTTCAAAAATAGTTTCATAAACAATATTTATGAATTCTTCTTTGAGTTTTCTATATATTATCATACATTGTCTAATAAATTTGAAAAGTAATGGATAAAGTATGAATTCAAGTGGAGCGGAGAAGAGCTACTTTTTAATTATATGAAAAGTTCATTGTAAAATTGATGATTCCAATAAATGATAAAATTAGAAGTACCATTCAAAATCAAAAGTAGACTAGAAATGAAATAAGGGTGTCCTCTATTTGATTTATAGACTTATATATATATATATATATATATATATATGGATTTCTTAGAAAATTGAATCATAATGAATAAAGGAAGTATGCACACGAATTTTGTATTTTCAATTTATGTGGATGATGTTATATTATTAAGAAATCATAAAAATAATTGTGATAAAAATATAATCATTTCATATAATAGTGTCATTTTATTTTTAAGGTAATATCATTATTATTATTAAAATTCTTGTGTAGATGATAAGATAACCATGAGAGTGAATGTCCTCTATTCTATACATAAAAATAAAAATAAAAAGATTAAGAACAACACCTTTATATGGTTCTTGTTTGAACTAAAGTTAGCTAATGAATCTAGAAAAAGGGTTATATACTTTATAAATAGTAAACGAACAAATACTAAAACAATAATTTTAATCATAAAAATAAAAATAAATACAAATAAAAATTATTTACTCAATTTAAAAAATGTTATATATATCTCACATAGAGTTAGGAAACATATAAATAAATATCAACTAATAACACACACACACACACACATTACAAACCAAAAGATATAAGAGCACAGTAAATGTAAGGTGACATGGTACTATAAAAAATAAAATGAAAGATAATCAATACAAATATAAACAGTTTTTTTTTCTCAATCCCACATATCTTTATTCTATATATCCATAGAGCATATATTGTTTGTCTTACTCCAAAAACTTATTGTTAAATATAAAATGATCTACTATTCATAATTCATTTTGCATGCAGATTCAAGGGTATGGGACTAAAACAAGTGTTGGAGAGGTGAATCCCCTCTGCGGATAGAGGTGATCCCTACTAGCCCAGATCGGGTCTAGCAACAACCGAGTCACTCTAAGATGCAAGTTCCTAATTGCAAAAGACCAAGATGCGAGAAAAGGCCTACCTTAAGTCCTACGCTGTTGTCGTTTGCGAAGAAGATGGTGCTTTCATCCCTCGTTCTGGCAGATCACAATTCTCCCACTCGATGAGATCGAACACCTACACGTACAAGGAGGGACAAGAAAGAAGCAAGCGTAAAACCTAATAAATGCAATTATGTATCAGTCACAGAAGATACAACTCATAACATGAAACATGAACATCTGAGTGGAACCATAATCAAAGTCGTTTATTATTAATCATAACAAAGAAAGATACAACCTAAGCTCTAACACCAGATCTTCCTTCGGCGGGTTGACAAAGGAGTACGTCTCGTTAAAGCTCGTCAGGAAAAGGACAAGTCTCTCTCTCTTCGGCTATCTGACGATAATCTCCTTACAATTGATTCAGCTCTATTCAGGCTAGCTTGCAAAGGGAAATTGACAATCTTATGTAGATGGTGGAAGGGGAGTTGGGATCCCTACAATGGTGGGATTGGCCCTATCCTCAAGGAAGCTTCCATGATAGGTGTAAAACCACTTCCCCTACATGGAGATCTGGAGTCAAACCTCCCAACTCAATTTAGAGACCAGTTCAGGAGTTGGTTGGAATCAAAATTTCACCATTTATTTTTTTTAAAAACTCCTTATTAAGCCTAGCGCGAGTGATACATTGGGACAGAGTGTCAGTTGGCGCACCCTCTTTGGTGGATTTCCCCCATTGGCGCGAGGGCTAAACTGTCTAGTCACACAAAGGCTAAAAAGGTTATTTTTAGGGCTTTTCACAGGAAATTGTCTTCAGGGAAATGATTGTCCTTATCAAGGGGAATGCCATGAAAGTGGTTTTAGGTCATGTCACTGCTCACAGGTCATGGAATAAGCCCTCCAATGTGTGGGATGGGGGATTGCAGGGATGGTGGAAAATTACTGTGTAACAGATGCCCGCTAAAGCATGAGGCCCGAGAGAGAGAGAGGGGTGAAATGCTTTACAAGAACGTGTCCAACTGAAAACACTGTCGTCGGAAAACCTGTGTAGACAAGTACAATTGATATCTCAAATACATGATATATGCGGTATGGGCACAACCATCCATAACAGAGTATACAATAATCAAGATCCAATGCATGGATGCAGCCATCCAGTGAGGATCGATAAATAGACTCAGGTATGGTCGCAACCATCCAATCAATGAGTCATGTAACCAATCATAATAATCCACAAAATCCACAACCTGGATTCCAACAGAAAAAATCCAGGGTCTTGCGCTCCATCTTGACCCGAACAGAGTACAAGTTCAAGCATGTGAGTATGTGAGTTGATCCCTACAATGGCGGGATTGGCCCTATCCTCAAGGAAGCTTCAATGATAGGTGGAAAACCACTTCCCCTACATGGAGATTCAGAGCCAAACCTCCCAACTCAATTTAGAGACTAGTTTAGGAGTTGGTTGGAATCAAACTTCCGCCATTTATTTTTAAAAAACACTCCTTCTTAAGCCTAGCGTGGGTGATACACTAGTACAGAGCACCAGTTGGCGCGCCCTCTTTGGTGGATTTCCCCCATTGGCATGAGGGCTAAACTGTCTAGTCGCGCCAAGGCTAAAAAGGCTATTTTAGGGCTTTTCACAGGAAATTGTCTTCAGGGGAATGATTGTCCTTGTCAAGGGGGATGCCATGAAAGTCATTTCATGTCATGTCACTACTCACAGGTCATGGAATAAGCCCTCCAATGTGTGGTATGGGGGATTACAGAGACGGTGAAAAATTATTGTGTAACAGATGCCCCCTAAAGCATGAGGCCCGAGAGAGAGAGAGAGGGGTGAAATGCTTTACGAGAATGTGTCCAACTGAAAACACTATCGTCGGAAAACCTGCATAGACAAGTACAAATGATATGTCAAATATATGATATATGCAGTATGGACGCAACCATTCGTAACAGAGTATACACTAATCAAGATCCAAGGCATGGACACAACCATCCAGTGAGGATCGATAAATAGACTCAGGTATGGTCACAACCATCTAATCAATGAGTCATGTAACTAATCATAATAATTCACAAAATCCGCAACCTAGATTCCAACAGAAAAAATCCAGGGTCTTGCACTCCATCTTGACTCGAACAGAGTACAGGTTCAAGCATGTGAATATATGAGCTGAAGTCGAACATGCAAGAACATCGCCTGATTACTAGCCAATGATGAAAGCTGTTAATAGACACGAGAGGAACCACCAATGATGACAATGGCCCTCAAGGTACTATAGGTACAATCCAGAGAATGTGAACAGTGAGCTAGCGTCAAACATCCACAGAATCATCCGATCGAAGGCCAATGATGAAAGCCTTGCGTCGAATGCGAAGAACCTGTCATTGAGGCATGCAGGCTCCAAGGTACCGGAAGGGAGTCTCTAGATCAAATTCCTACATAATGAGATGAAGTCGATAGGAAGTGACCTGATCGAAGGTGGGCCATAGTGTTTCCCACATCATCAACGCGAGACAGAGGAATATAATGTTGTGAATCAGGATCAGATGAGAATCAGAAGAACGTTGAAACTGCAGAGGTCAACTTCTCTTGAACATATCGGTGGCACGATAGTGGATTTGGCAGTATTTGACATCAAAATATCAGAGGTCATGATGACGAGACAAAGGATAGATGAGATGTCAAAAGGGATTACCCAAACCCACAGAGGCAAGCAGAAAACAAGATGAGATGTTCCCAACCCAACAAAAATGCAGACAAGTGCCATGTTCAAGAGTGACATACTGTCGACACGACGACGATGCTGGTTCCATTTTTCTCCACCATTTCTGGCGAGTACCCAAATTATTTTTGAAGAAAATATTGAAGGGGATAGCATATGCTTGTAATATCAGTTCGTCCTTCGGACAAATCCATCCTTGTACATTTAACGAGCTCTAGGAAGGAGGAACTCAAATATCGTCATTACGATGGAATCCAATGTCATCAAGGTTTAACGAGTCTGACAAAGGAAGAACTCGACATATTTTCATGTTTAGAGAGTTTGGAATGACAACGGAAAAGTAAATTCCAAAAGTCTGTTTTCGTAAATAGTTCCTCAGATCTGAAAAGGTACAAAACTATGTCTAAGAAAACCTCCTAGTCACGATAGGCTAGGGTATTCCTTTTTCGTAAATAATCTATCCTAGCCCAAAAAAGGGGTAAACGTATATTGGGTAGATTTCGTTTCGTAGCCACTTTAACAAGATCAAAATGACAAGTGACTCGACAATCTTTTCATGTTTAGAGAGTCAGAAAAGAGTTGAAAGATGACTCCAAAATGACTTTTTCGTGTTTTTACCGAGTCTGAAAAAGTATAAAATACAACTCGTATCACTGTCCAAGTTGCATAAAAACCTGTTGCTACACATGAAAGCGAGCGTAAAATCCATTTTTCAAAAAAATATATTGGGAAAAATGACTTTCAAAACCTAATTTGACTTTGAAAAGTTATAAATATGCCACAAATAGTAAAAACATATTTACTTTTACTTTTTACCTCTTTTGGAGAGCAACAGTGAGCTTTTGCTGTGTGAACTTGCGGCGGTGATTGCAACCAATCCAGTACATCATCCGGATTCTTGTTCGTTCCAGGTAAGAGGTGCTCCCGTTAGCTTTGTTTTGATTCATATTTTGTAAATTTCCATTGTGTATTTGACCTCTGGGGAAACCTTTTTCAAATTTAGGGCTCAGCCAATTGGCGTGGGTGTCGGGCACGAACCCGCACCAATTGGATCCTTTTTGGAAAGGGGTCGCGCCAATTGGCGTAACTATTATCAAAACAGTCACGCTAATGGCGCAACTAAATTTTCCATGTTAATTAACCAAAATGTGAGCCACTCAAATGAATTTTTAAGTGTTGCAGAGAACTAATAATATATTTTTGACCATGTTGGTGTAGATATCTAGCCACAATGGTCATTGAGTGGAAGGAGAGAGAACATGGGGAAGAGGACGAAATGGCCATGGAAAATGATGCTTACATGAATGCCCTCTGAGACTGTGGTCTCAAGAAATTTTTCCTCACACCATGTTTGAGAGCTCAACCTGAGCTGTTGCAGTATTTGGTTAGCATATGGGACAAGAATGAAGAAGTGTTCAAAATCCGAGACCAATTACTAGCACTCGAAGTCTCTGATGTTTATTTCATAACCGGATTGTCATACAGAGGCCCAGTGCCAATCATGACAGACAGTAGACCTTCTGGGGAAAAAATGGATATGGTAATGGCGAGAGTGTGCCCAGGGGCACAAACAAGATCAGGTAGTGGGAAAGTAGACATCCACACAGTCCGCGATCTAGCACTCCGGGTAGTGCTTCACACCATTACGCAGGTTGTAGGATCGCAGGCCCCACATGAGGCAACCAAGGAGCAGCTCCTACTAGCTTCTGAATGCATGAATCCTACACTTTTTGATTGGGCCACTACTATGACAACAAACATCAAATGACAGTTGACAGCGTGCAAGAAGGAAAAACTAAAATAGTTTGGGTATGGTTCCATTCTAGTGTCGTTCATTCTGGAACGATTACCAATTTTCCAGGGCCAAGGGGCGATAGTTGCTGAGCCGTCATTGAGGGAGCCGAGAATGGCTCGATGGGCAGCACTTATGCCCAGGTCAGGAGGGGGCCAACATATGTCCTGGAGGCCTGAGTTTTTTCTATGGTTACAACATCAGCTGATTGTGGTTGAGGATTGGCCCTACGCATGAACCGACTTCACGGGAGACCTTGATCTCCCACTTCCAGAGGGGGAGGATTGGGACGAGGAGTTGGGTATGAATCTTTTGATTTTTTATGTATTTATGATTTTTCTTTTCTTTTTTTGTGATACATGCCTATTCTAACAATAGTTCTATGTGTACGCAGATTTTGGCCCAGAGAGGCCCGCGGGAATGTCGCCCATTTCACAGAGAACCCCTCTCGCATATGACCCTTAGGCTGAGGGCGGCAAAGGGAGTGAGCTGAACCAGAACCTAGAGGGCATCACCCGGGGAATCCCGGACTAGGCACGGCTAGCAGATGTCCTGTTGGCTTACCAGCGACACACTGTGGGGGTGCCTAGTTGCCTCCATCGACTTCTGAGGTGATTGGTGCACGCAGTGACATGTTACCACGAGCACCATGCTGATTAGCTATCTAGGGCTTTCATATGCATATTTTTGAAAGACATGTTGTCTCTGACTATTATTAGATAGACATGTATATTTTTTGATTTTATGTGATGTACACAAACTGCAAACTATTCGACATATATATCTATATATATATTTCTAGATGGATCTTTTTACATGTGATGATGTTTTTTATAAGTTGCACAAATGTCTATCTAAAACCAAATTAGTTACTGCATCTATTAATGCATTCATGTGTCTGGGTATATGTTGATATGTAATGTAATCAAAATTTCTTTCCAGTAAACGAATACGTAGATATAGATTTAAAATGGATGGGTTTCTAACTGAATAATGACTTTTAAGTTGTAGTACTACAAGCCGTGAGTCTAGATACACAAGTAACGCATGAATATTGAGGTTTACAGCCTCATTTAATCATTCCAAAATGGCACTATACTCTACGACGTTATTTGTGGTAGGCCCTCGACAAACACCTTGCAAATTAACCAACTCACCAGCAGGATCATAGATTACCCAGGCTGTCGAAGACAGATTCCTGGTACTACGGGAGGCACCATTCACGAAACCGACAAAAGGAGTAATAGAAATCTGCATAATC
The DNA here is from genome assembly GCA_034641835.2 of Pinus albicaulis. Taxonomy (NCBI): domain Eukaryota; kingdom Viridiplantae; phylum Streptophyta; class Pinopsida; order Pinales; family Pinaceae; genus Pinus; species Pinus albicaulis. The sequence continues at coordinate 847,361,358 of CM076577.1, read as the reverse complement.
AGGAAGACCCAATCAGCAAAAAGATGCTTACAAAGCACACCACACCACACATGCACAAAAATGAAAACACTCACTTATGTACACACAGACCACACAAGAATAACTCAAGCGTAGTACTCTCTAAGGTACAACCCATTCCTAGGCTGCGCCAGGGGAACTCCTTCGTAGTCGATAAGCTCATAGGCCCCATTTTTTAATACTCATTTAACTATATAGGGGAATTTTCTTGCTTCAATTTTATTGTGTGCTTCGTGATATAGGAGGACGAGGTCCCCTTCAATGAAAGAACGTGGAGAAACCGATTGATCAAAGTGGGCTTCGACCCACTTTTTCTGTGCCTCAATAACCAAGGCAGCTAAGCGTTGAGTTTCAACTAGTTGTTCCAAATACAACAGATGTTCTTCCTCTGGAGAAGTGTTAGGCAATAGTTCCACAGCTAACTTTAGGGAAGGAATTTGGCATTCAACCGGGAGATTCGCTTCTAGACCATACACCAATTGGAAAGGTGTGAATTCGGTTGTGTTCTTTACAAACATTCGATAAGCCCAGAGAGTTGAGAAAAATTGGAGATGCCAGTTGGATTTGTGGATACCAATTGTTCGTTGAAGCATCGTGACCAAACCTTGTTCACAGCCTCAACCTGGCCATTCGCCTGGGGGTAGTATGGCATTGAGCTATCATGGCGTAAGCCCAACTTTGGCATCAACTCAGCCATCATGTAATCCCGAAAATGGGTGCCATGATTGGTAACAATGGCCTGAGGGACTCTGAAACACATAATAACATGGTTGAAAATAAATTGGGCAGTTTTCTTACCGTCGGCAGCTAATGTAGGCATCGCTTCGACCCACTTAGTAAATTAGTCTACGGCAATGCTTATATAAGCATGCCCCAGGCCAAGTGAGGGTTACATGTCATAAAATCTACACCCCATTTCAAAAAAGGGCCGATGGTAATGACAGGATGCAAGGGTAGGGGTGTTGCACACATATTGTGCTGAAAGACCTGGCACGCGTGACATTTGCGGACTACGATGATAGTCTTTGAATATATACGGCCAGAAGTAACCCGCATGCGGAATATTCTGGGCGGTGGCATATCCAGACATATGACCGCCACATGTGCCACTGTGAAAGTCATTCAAGACTCTCTCAACCTCTTCTAGGGTCAAGCACCAGCGGAGCACGAAATCAACTTTGACACGGTACATGGTATCTCCTATAATGCGGTATGGTTGAGATTGATGCCGAATCCGATGTCGAGCATCCTTTGTCAATTCAGACCAGAATTTGGATGTTTGAAGATACATGATAATGTCACCGTACCATGGGTCACGAGTGTTGATAAGAAATAGCGTTTCATCTGGGATATGATCCTCGGATTGGGATGGAACAGAGTCTGTCGAGAGAGAGAAAATCAGATGAGCGAAAACCAATGATTTCATTGACTTAGCAGTGGTGAACTCTAAGTTGAACTTCTGAAGGATTACAATCCACTTGGATTACTTGCCCCCCAGCAATTGTCGAGACAATATATATATGTCATGGGGTTACAGTCAAAAACCACGGTTACAGTACGCAATAGGATGTAATGGCAGAATTGCTTAATGGCCTGAACCGCAGCGAGCACCAACTTCTCGACATGAGAATAGTGTGTTTCTGTGTCGAGAAGATTCTGAGATAGATAATAAAATACGTGTTCATTTCCATCATTTTCATCTTGTACTAAAACCATAGCTATCGTGCTAAACACAGTGGCCAAATAAAGGGTGAAATCACGATGATAGTTGGGAGGACGTATTAGCGGAGCGTTAATGAGCAACATTTTAAGCTTATCAAAATATTACTGAGCAATCCTGTCCCAATGGAAGGGAACGTCCTATTTCAAAAGACGTGTAAATCCCTTGGCCACTTCCACATAATTCAGAATGAAGCGTCGTATGAGGTTAGCTTTCCCTTACAGACTCTACAGTTGATGTAACGAGGAAGGGGATGGGAGGTCGACAATGGCCTCGACCTTGAGGGGGTCAAGGAAAATTCCTTCTTTGGAGACGATGAATCCCGAAAGACAACTAGAATCCACGCAGAAGACGCACTTATGAGGATTGATCTTGATATTGTAGTGTCTGCAATGGAGGAAAATCTGGCGGAGGTGTTCAGGATGGTCCTCATGCCAAGCTAAATGGGCCGGAAAATAATCCATATACGGCTGAACAATATGATATATGTTGTGGAAAGCATAAGACATAGCATGTTGGAAGGTGGCCCCAGCGTTTTTTAGACCGAATGGGAGCTTTTTGTAAGTGAAGGTACCCCATGGACAGATAAAGGCAGTCTTTTGTTGATCAGTGGTAAAATATTGATTTGATTGTACCCAAAAATGTTGTCCATAAGGGAATAAATCTCACTCCCCACGCATTCATCAATGATTTGATCTATAAAAGGAGTGGGGTAATTGTCCTTAGGACAGGCCCGATTGATGTCTCGGTAATCAACACAGACGCGTATAGTGCCCTGCCTCTTATCTACAGGGACAATATTTGAAACCCATTATGTGAGGGGAATTGGATAGATAAAGCATACGTTAAGAATTTTTTCAACTTCTGCCTTTATAGCTGCAGCTTTTCGAGGATGCACTAGACGTAGCCGTTGACGCATGGGTTTCGCACCTAGATAGGTAGGAATCTCATGCATGACTATGCTAGGATCAATCCAAGGCATCTCTTCATAGGACCATACGAAAATATCTCTGAATTCGCGAAAAATATCTGTATAAACTTGTATCTCTTCAGGAGAACAAGTCACTCCCACATCAATATTCTCAAATACCCCTGGTTTGATGGAGATGTCGATCGGCATGGTTTGAGTGATATTACTCAGGTTTCCCTCTGAAAGGACCTCATGAGTCAATAGCAGTGTTTGAAGAGGCAGGGTGGGAACCTGAGATGCGAAGCACTCTAGACAATCAGACATTGCCACCAGGCCAGGCATGAATGAGGAACGATGATTTCCATCGCTCCATGGAAGATCTTCAAGAGACATTGTTTCAACAATAGCTTCATCGGAAGGGAAAAATTATCTTAAAGGGTCAGGTGAATCTACGTCACCGAGCCAAGGGGATTGAGAATATATATCTAGAGCCATGCTTGAAGGAGCATGTTCAGGAGGAGGATCAGATGCGGCGACGATTTCGCAATAATTAATCTCAACTGGAGTTAACGGCATTGATTCTCCAAAAGAGGTCACCTGTTCAGGCGAAGGGATGATCCAAGGGTCGTTGGACCTAGAGACCATATTAACCTGAACGGTGTGCGGTGGTGGTGCAGGAAAAATACCCATGAGGATGGGGTCCTTGAAGAGACCCGGTCCTACACTTTCGGGGGGATTGGGGATCTGATCCTACACCGTTTTTTGGTCATCTAACACATTATCATTATATGAACCCAAGTACACCATGTAAGACCAATTTTACCCTAGTAAAATTTCTTTCACCACCTAAAATAACTTATTCATTCATACTTCCCGGTCACATTTAACCCAAAACAAGGAAATTAATTAAATAAACCCTTATTTATTTAATTATTTCCTAAGAATAAGTTATTTAAATCATTATTTATATAATATTCTTAGTTAAATTTGACTAAATCATCCATAAATAATTAAATAAATCATTATTTATTTAATTATATTCCCACCATCTCCCTAAAATAATAAATAAATCATTTATTTATTTATTGTTTATAAATAAAGGAATTGACCCAAGTCAAAATACCTTTTCCCTCCAACAAATATAATAAAATATTCCTAAAGGGTACTTCTAGAATTCGATTAATAATATTTTATTCATGCACTGAGTTTTAGATAACCCTAATATTTTGTTATAAATAGGAGGGTTTTCCCCATTCATTAGTCACCTTCATTGCATTAGATCACTCTAGATCTTCTCTTGGTCACCATTTTCCATTTTGGTTTGTGAACTCCCATTGAGTTCTATGTTTACTTTTCCACATCCATAAGAGAGAGAAATGCTAGATCTGAAACACTGAGGACTTTCAAGAACCCATCCCACTCAGGAGAACTGGAAAACACCTTTCTTGTTTTCCTCTTAGGTGCCCCATTCTTTAATATAATACAAAATTCTTTCATATGCATTCTTCTTACCTTGTTCATTGGACCTATGGAGTTATGTTATTTTTTATCTGCTTAATATCTTTTGTGCTTAGATCTGAGTTTGTGTTGCAATCTTAAAGGTATTTTGCAGCCACAATAGAGGTTAGGGCTATTTTTTATGCGTAGCTAAAGTGATCTTTTATGATGAAAGAATCATAGTAACAATTGGCGACTCCACACGGGTTTTATTTTGCGACTGCTGTCGCTTTATCTATTCCTGCATATCCAGCTGTTTCAGACCCTAGGGTTTCTCTTCCATTTTTTTTCTTCCTATTTTTATGGTGATTTTCACCCCTAAAACCCTTAAACAGTCAAATTTTTAACTTCCATGTGTTTCTGGCCTTATTACGCAGGTGACAGACATCAGTCGCAGCTGAGACGACAAATTTTTCTGAAATTTGCCGCCGAGAGAGCCGGATCTGCAGGTCACACTTATCGGCCCAAAAAGTGCGACCTAAGCCTCAGGACACACTTTTCTGCCCCAAACCTACTACCTGGACTAAAAACAGGTCAGAACCTGTGACTTGCAATTTTTCTGCAAAATTTTCAGCACTTTTTCTAGGTTTTTTTGAAGCTTCTGTCAGGGTTTTCCAGCCTCCGTCTCTGCCCGTTTGGACCTGTTTCTGATCTGCTTCACTCAACTAAGAGGGAATATTTCCCCTTAGGGCTCTAGTAACCTCTACCTTTTGTGGAAAAGTCTTTACTGTTTCAGAAGTCTGAATTTCTAGATTTTCAACCCTCTTTTTCTCCAATCTGATACCTCCTTTTCAGATCCCTTTAGATCAGCTCTTCTCCCTCTCAACACCACCTCATATCATTTTGTTTGGGTTCATTTCTAAGTCCACTGCCTTGTCTCTTCTATTTTTAGCTGATCTCCTCCTGTTTAGCAGCAACCTTGCCTCTTCTTATTTGCTATTCTCTGCACCACTTTTCAGCAGATTTACCCTTTAGATCCCAGTCCCTCCGGACTTTCGATCTATTGGCCTCTTTTTAGCATGCTTTGCCTAGTTTTTCCCCTCTTATAGACTAGTTTTGAGAGACCCGCCTTCTTGGGTTAGATTACTACATTCTTATTTGTTAATTTTCTATTCTTTTAGTCTAATTTACTGCAGATTTCTTTTCCGTTACGCAGCACACTCTTTCTTTTACTCTCAAAACATCTGGGTTTAAACAATTAAAATTAACGCACACCACACACTGACCCTAAGTGAAGAAGCGTCTGGTTAACACCGCCTCGCAAAGACTTTAAAATCAATTGTCACTGCACCTTTCTACCCTTGACCTCACTTGATTTTGTCCCTCCCTGCCCTTGTCAGTTTTCTTCTTCCTGTCATCATTGTGCCCCCAAGGCACCTCTCCTAGAGACTTCTTGGCCTTCATGCTCAGTTTCCAATTGGTCGACTTCCTCCTTCCCGTCGTCATCAAGTAAGTCTTTCCTAGAGTCCGCACTTTGACTCTTCCTCTAATTGTTCGGGTTCTCCCCCTCCTGGTTCTCCCCCTGTCACTTTCACCATGTCTACTTCAGGGCCTACCACCAGCAGTAACCCCAGTATTACTGCTGGGTCTGTTTCCAGTGGAACCACCTCGGGACCTATCTCGACTGTCCCATTACTCCCTTATATGGCTGGCCTTAGTCTCCCTGAATTCAATCAACTGATTAATGATCCTATCCGCCATGATGTTAGTTGGACCGCTATGCCAACCAACCTCCCCTTCGACATTCCCAAGTTCGAAGGCCTTGCTAGTGAGGATCCCTCCAACCATATCTGATCCTTCCATATGTGGTGTTCCTCCAATTCCATTACTGACGACTCTATTCGTCTTCGATTGTTCCAACGCACGCTTACAGGCGAAACTTCTAAATGGTATGTTGAACAGGCCACCTCCTCCCATAACACTTTTGCGACCATTGCCCAAGCCTTTTTATCTTATTTCTAGCTCCCTCTCCGATACGACACTGGTACCGAGATTTTGACCTCCTTCCGTCAATCCTCCTCAACCCGCCTTTCTGCTCATGTCCAGGAATGACGGCATAGAAGAAGCTTATGTCGAGCTCCCCCCTTTGAAGATCAGGTTTACATGGACTGGTTCCTTCACTCTCTCTTACCTCCCATTGGCAAAGATGTTGCATCCTATTTCCCCAAACCGAAGAAGCCGCCCTCCAAATCGCCTTGAAGTATGACGTTATCTACGCCCAATCTGGTTATGTTTGTACTGTCCTTCCTAACCTTCCCAAACCCGATGGCCCTAATGCCTCGGACGCATCTCAGTTTGCCGACGGTATCGTTGGAGCCCTGTCACATACCTCTGACCAACCGCCTCCGGGCCATGTTTTTCCTCTAGGGGCCAGCCCCTCCAGCATTTTTTCCCCTCCAGGCAGCATGTATTCAAGCTACGGCATGCCTCCTCCTTTTTCCCACCCCACTGCTTACCTTACTGCTGCCCACCCTACTCCTTATCCATATCCGCAACCTGGTGTCCCATCTCCTCCAGCATTTGGACCTCCCACTCCCTTGCCTTCTCCACCCCCACAACCGCACTTACTACCCCATCCAGGGCAAGTATTTTCATAGCAGGGTGCACCTAATTTTCCTCCTTCTCAAAGAAGGAGAAGAGGCAATCAATCCGCTTCTGGTAGTCATGGACCCAACCCTTCCAATATCGACTCTACCACTGCCAACCAGCCACAGGGCTCTCAGCCCAAGCCGGACAGGCCACTTCGCACCAATAAGCCCTATTCGTGTTGCGGTGCTTATGGTCACTACACTCACGATTGTCCCTTATTAGCACAAATGCGACAACTTTGGGATTCTCAGGCCACCGTATGGGGACAACACTCCTCCCCTACTACCCCTCCCACCCCCGTTACTTCTCAACCTGCTGTGTTTACCGATCCTTTCCCGCAACAAGGATTCATGGCCACTCAACCACCTCACACCCCGGTAACCACTCAACATTCCCCTTCTGGTTCCTCTGATTACTAGATTCTCATGATGGCTTCTGACCCTCCTCTCACTGTCGACCTCAACCTTCAAACTTGGTCTCGTCAGTATTCCACACCTTCTGTTTCATCTGTCTCTGAGTCTCCATCGTCAGGTCCTACAGAACATCTATCGATACCCAATGGTCCCTTACAACTCCCTCTGCCCAAAGCCGAGGTTCATCCCAAGCCTCCTAAGGGGCCATTACGTCGAAATGCTACCTCTGGTCAGGTTGCCCAGTCATACTGCATAGTAGATGATCTGGCCCAATCTCCTGCTGCCATTTCAACACTGGAACTCCTCCAATCATGTCCTCAAAAGAGGGCTCTACTATCTGCCGTGGGCACTGTAGATCCTGCTGATGACCAATTGATTGTTTTCGACGCCCGTCAGTTAGACCATCCCCCTCTTCCTCCTTCAATTTCTTTCCAAATCCCAGTCAAAATCTGAAACGCCAATGTTGCTCGGTGTATTATTGATGAGGGGGCATCTACCTGCGTAATGTCCACTTCAGTTTGGAAACAAATCGGATCCCCTGAACTGGCCCCTTCTACCATCACCCTTCATGCATGGGATGGCCATGCCTCCCAGCCCATTGGCCTATTTCGTAACTGTCCTATCACCCTTGCCGGCAAGACTGTTTGTGTTGACGTTGAAGTTATCGACGCCGCTCTTGACTACAACATTATTTTGGGGCGTAGTTACACCTATGCCATGTCTGTCGTCCCATCTGCAGTCCACCGCAAGATGTTTTTCCCTCATAATGGCAATATTGTCACCATTGACCAGCTGACCTACCACGAACCAAAATCTTAGACCTCCCCTGAGTCCACCATTTCTACTATCACCAATAAACCAACTGTCGATTCTCTGACCAGTGTTTCCCCCGGCGTGTATAAAGACTCCTCTTTGCTTGGAACTTTTACCGGTCCTCCCCCTCCTCCTGTCTCTGACCCCAACTTAGTGACTATTTGCATGATGCAATCATCTCACATTGGCCTTTCCCAGCCTACTCCAGCTATTCAGCAACCTCAATCTCACCCTCAGCAACCTGCTCCAAGCCCTTCGCTTCAGTCACCCGAACCTTTTCCACCCGGCCCTTCCCATCATACTCAGGAACCTCCCTACCCTCCTGAGTCAATTCCCTCAGGTCTCCACCATATGGGAGCCATCCCCCCTGGTCATTACCCCACCAGTTAGATACCTTTCCTTGGTCCCCCTCCCGCCCCCCCCGGCGTCTATTCGGTCCCTGTCATGGCCACCCTTTCCCTTCCTAATCTAACCTTGGGAATTCTCATCTGGTATCTTACTCCTCCAACCGAGACCCCACCAGGCCACCCTAAACCATACATAGCAGTGACACCCATACAACTGATCCCCTTCGCTCATTCTACCACCACAGTACCCCTAGCCCCTTCGCAGAACCCTCCTCATGCTACAACAGCTACAGGCAAGAAACAAAAAACTCGCAATGGGGCATCCAATGACAAGGGCACCGCACCTGACCCTACCCCTCCCCAACTCGCCAAGCCTTGTTCCCTGTGTGATGGTATCGGTCACCCCACCCATAATTTTCCTGAGTTGCCCCGTATTCAACCCATGGTTAAGGTCACGTTCCCTGAATCTACGGTCCCTGACACCTCTGTTTCTTCCTCATTCGTAGCCAAGAACTCAAAGACTCTTCGCACCAACAAACCCTGTGCTCTGTGTGGTGTCCATGGCCATTACTCTCACCATTGTCCTCACCTCACGCACTACTGAGCCTCTTTAGAGGTCATCCACGAATACGATGTGGAACAAAATCAATCTTCCTCTCCTATACTTGCTCAATATGCGTCCGATCTACTTAAGGATCCCCCTACTACCATTGACATTCCTCCCCCTGATGTTGAAATGTCGAAACCTGCTGCTCCCATCCTTTACCTATCATCATCCGCATAACCCGTGGAGTACATTCCCTCTGAATCCACTCCATCTGTTTTGCTTAACCCTCCTTCAGACAATTTCTCGGGTTCCTCATGTTTTGACCATCTTTTTACCCGTTCTTCTGACATTCCCCATGAGGACCCGTATCTACACCTCTTTTCCCATACTGATGATTTAGGTACCTTTGCAGCATCATATAGTCTCCTTGACCCTTCCATTCCCTCTCCTAATTAGGATCTTCCCATCCGTATCTTTGATGTCCTTCGTAGCCTGAGTGCCCGCTCTTCATCCCATAGTTCTCCTTCAATTCCCTCTCATCGATATATGAGTCCTAGACTTCCTACCCGAACTACTACCTCCCGTAGCCCTCAATGGATGTATATCCTCTCCTCACGCTGCCATTATTTTCCTCATCCCTCCCATTCCTTGCCTTATGACATTATTACATCGGCCCCCTCGTCCACCCATTATCTTGGCTACGCCGATGGGGCAAGTCGCCATTCCCACCATCTTGCTTCAGCAACATGGGCCATATTTACCCCCTTACATTCCCTGGTTATTGAAAATGGGGTCTGCATTGGTAATGCCACTAATAATCAAGCTGAATATGATGCAGTTCGTGGTCTCTTAGCCGCTGCCCTCTCTCATCACATCCTCCATCTGCATGTTAATTTGGATTCCCTGCTTATTGTCTTACAACTTAATGGTGTCTATCGTGTGCATAACCCTATCCTGTTTACACAATATTTACGAGTGAAACTTTTGATCTGTGAATTTAGATTCATTACATAGATCACTACGTAGATCAAATCGCAAATCATGGTCTAGACTGGCATTTATCACACACAGCACAATAACATTTAACACCATAAACCAAATGTAAATACATCATATATATTATATAACATGTGTTTTTAGATTCCATCTACTCTGAAACATACAACATGCCCATAGCATGTTACAATAACAAAACTACAAAATGGGGGGCACCACTCGCCCCTACCTAGACACTAGCGGGCACCACCTGCCCTACATCTAATCACTCTCTGGAGGATCCCAAGCCAATGGCTCTGCTCCCGCAGCTCGTAGATCACACACAGCCTGACCGGCCATCGCCATGCGTCGCATGATACCTCGCCACTCTGAGGGTAGCCCAATACATAACTCTATGTACTGGTCGTCCAAATCCTGCCAACCACGCTCCGACACACCGGTCAGCAGCCCCTCACATCTACGACGGATGTCCTCCACTAGAGCAGCCATATCATCATTCTGTGCTGTCCTTGATCCACTTGCACCTGTAGTCCCCGCTGCTACAGGTCGCCCATATATCCGGCCGGTTTTACAGGAGCTATATCTGCATTCCAGACAACATCAGAATTAGTACCATGAATACTAGTCACAAACTATAAAATGCACACAACAGATTAGTTACTTGTCACTCACCATCGGGTCCCCATACTCGACCAGGCGGAAGCGGAAAGTCCAAATCTCCCCAATAACTCATCCCACTATAGGGATAGTCATCTATGTATAGTGGCATCTGATCCCAATGGGCGAAGAACTCTGGTCGAAACACCTGTCCGACCACCCCTTCTCCTCCTCTACACAGTAATCGTCCCCACCGACGCATCCGTGGCTCCATTGGCCCACCATCAAGTAACTGCACACGAGGTTGTAAGGTCAGGATATTCTCAAAGAAGAAAGAGCTCAACAATGTCCCATAGGCACAATCATGATTCACTTGTCGCTTGCATAGCGACAACTATCATTTCACCGATACCAACATCATCTGGGCCCACCCATAATAGGTCCCACTCAGCAAACTCTCTACAATAATCATCTGCCCTCCAGTGATGTGATGGAAGGCCTGGCTGCCAAAGATCCGCAACACTGCTGTGGCCACTGCCCGGGTCTCCCACCTCTCTAGATCACCAATGGCTATCCGAGTCCCTTTGACTCAGACACCTGGGCGACAATGTCGCTCAAAAAAATCCATAATGTTACGCCCCCGTGGTAACACTGGCTGCGTATTTCCCACCATCCCCAATGGTGGGAGACCAGTCAAGAAATACAAATCCTGGACCGTAAGCTCAATCCTGTGCCCCTGCACTACAAACGCCTCCTGATTTGGATACCAATAACTGATAATCCGAGCCAACAAGGGCTCTCCAGTCCTCATCAAAGGGTTGTCCAAAAATTTCAGAACCCCATGTCTAGCCAGTGCATGACAGACACCCTGATCCGCCTAGATTTTCGTCCGTAGTGTACCTAAGTCTCTCTTTCTCCACTTTATCCATATATCTGACATATCTACACAAAACCACCATTTTTGTCAGCCTTCATATCAACAAAACTGCATTCTAACAAAATTTCAGCCCATAATAGCACTGAAGCCTCCACACCTAGCAGGTCGCACTTTTTGGGCAAAACCTGGGCCAGGTCGCACTTTTTAGGCCAAAACCTTTGTCCTAGGTCGCAGCTTTTGCCACAAAAAGTGCGACCCGACCGTAATGAGGAAGTAGGGGTAGTTAATGGAATTTAAAACCCTAATCTGCAATTTCAATCCATCAAAAACAAAGCTTAGGATTAGGCCTCTTACCTGCAATTGACGGTTCACAATTCCAACAGTCGGTTTGTCCGCTACGATCACTGCAAGAGTTATGGCCTTCTCTCCTCTCCACATTTACCTCAACTACATAAGCAAATGAATGATTTTGGAGGGAAAACGCCCTATTAGAAGAAAACCCTTGTTTTTTCTTTCGCCCGCTGCGACCAAACCGTAGCCCCGTTTGACACACCATCCACACCGTTGGAAAGCTCTCACCGAGCACTCAAATGGGTATCTATCAGTTTTTTATGTTTTTATACTTCACCAGGACACATTTTTTCCATGAAGGGCCTATTCACCTCTTCCCAAAATCGAATTTCTTCACTTACGACACTTGTACTTGGAGCACCACTTTGCCTCCTTACTCATATTCATTCGTGTTGACTTTCATCATGAGCTACCCCATTGTACTCATGCTTTTATGGTTCCCCATTGGACCCATACTATGAGGCAGCACCATTGAGTCGCCCTTGTTTAGAGCATCTGAGTCGAGTCACCAGCACATTCATGGAGTCTACCCCGAGTCCTTTTGTACCCTGCCATGGTTCTCCATCCTATACTACTTGGCCTCTCTCTCATGTCACACATTATGGCCTTCTATACCCCTGTCCACTATCCCTCATGATATGGTGCTAGTCGCTGCCAAGCCATTTATACACTTTATGCTCTAACAAGGGAAGTCGTCCAACTGCTCTTCCGCTTCTCTCATTCCATCATCATCAGTAGCATCCACTTGTTCGTCGCTCTACTATTTTCCCCCATGCCTTAGTTGGGGTTCCCTTATTTCCTCACCTGTGGCGGACCTACTTCTATCGACATCAGCCCATTTACTCCAGAAGCCAGGTCTAGGGGGCAGTGTACCTTGGTTCGAGCTCTTCTGCGCATGATCGTGATATATACACTCGATGGTCCAGTGATGCAGCAGCAGCTATTGGTGATTCCCAGGCATGTGTGAGATGTCTCAACCCTCATGAGGGGGTGGCCCTGCAGGTAGCCCCCGACATGCCCGGATGACTTCTTCATTCCTGCCCTTGAAGCAACTCCTCTCATTTGATGATATCGGCCTCAACCGCTTGCAGCGCCTCTTTGATTTGCACACATCAGTCAGATTTTATGAGCACTTCCCCACGTGTAGGGGGCATTTGGGTGTCTTTATATCTCATGTACTACCATATTATTGTATAAGTCCTGACGATTATTCCAGGCATCGCATGTATGTGGGATTCATCTTGTTATTTATTTGGCTCATGTTTCGGCCAACACATGCTTCATTATTGTGTTCCGTGGTTTTCCGGGCACCTTATTCTTTGTACACATTGCGTTCCGTGGTTTTTCGAGCGCCTTATTCTTTGTACTTTGTCTCGGCGGGCATAGGTATGCCTCCCCTGCCACCTTTAGCACAGGTACCACTTCATAAACCCTGTAAGTCTCGTCTCCTCAGGGTCTAGTCCTTTAGCATGTTAATCTACCTTACATTCCTCTCTCTCATTTCCCTCTTATTGTCCAGTGATTGAGCTCTTACAATGTACTTTGCTCATATGATTTGCTCCTAACACTCATACGTTGTGGGGCAATCTGTTACACCATTTTTTGGTCATCTAACACATTATCATTAGATGAACCCAAGTACACCATGTAAGACCAATTTTACCCTAAGTAAAATTTCTTTCACCACATAAAATAACTTATTCATTCATACTTCCCGGTCACATTTGACCCAAAACAAGGAAATTAATTAAATAAACCCTTATTTATTTAATTATTTTCTAAGAATAAGTTATTTAAATCATTATTTAAATAATATTCTTAGTTAAATTTGACTAAATCATCCATAAATAATTAAATAAACCATTATTTATTTAATTATATTTCCATCATTTCCCTAAAATGATAAATAAATCATTTTATTTATTATTTACAAATAAAGGAATTGACCCAAGTCAAGAATCCTTTTCCCTGCAACAAATATAATAAAATATTCGTAAAGGGTGGTTCTAGAATTCGATTAATAATATTTTATTCATGCACCGAGTTCTAGATAACCCTAATATTTTGTTATAAATAGGAGGGTTTTCCCAATTCATTAGTCACCTTCATTGCATTAGATCACTCTAGATCTTCTCTTGGTCACCATTTTCCATTTTTCTTTGTGAACTCCCATTGAGTTCTATGTTTTCTTTTCCACATCCATAAGAGAGAGAAATGTTAGATCTGAAACACTGAGGACTTCCAAGAACCCATCCCACTGAGGAGAACCGGAAAACACCTTTCTTGTTTTCCTCTCAGGTGCCCCATTCTTTAATATAATACAAAATTCTTTCATATACATTCTTCTTACCTTGTTCATTGGACCTATGGAGCTATGTTATTTTTTATCTGCTTAATATCTTTTGTGCTTAGATCTGAGTTTGTGCAGCAATATTAAAGGTATTTTGCAGCCATAATCGAGGTTAGGGCTATTTTTTATGCGTAGCTAAAGTGATATTTTACGACGAAAGAATCATACTAACATAAGAAACGTTGTTCTCAGAGGATGAGGTGAAGAAAGACAACTGATCCACAGTGATGATTTTACCCTCATGAGGGAACTTCAGAAGCTAAAAGAGGGTGGACAAAATGCATAGCATGGCGTGAGAGTCCAACTGCGGCCAAGAAGGAGATTGTAGTTGAGCTTGGCATCAACCACTTCTACTTCTACATTGACTATCTTCCCTTGTAACGTGATCAAAAAACTCTCAAGAACACCCAGGGGTTTTGATTCCTGACCATCGAATGCTTCTAAGGCATTGACAGATGATGAAAGAGTCAGAGAGCCAATGGCCTTCCAGTAGGCAGATGACATAACATAGGTGGAAGCACCTTCGTCCACAATGGATCTATGGATGTTGAGGCCGTTGATCCTGACTTGGATAACAAGAGCGATTTGATGTGGAAGTCGGGGGACAAAATTTTCTAGGTCGAAGGTGAGAAGATTAGAATCGGTGAGATCGATTCCACCGATTGCAGAAAACAGAGATTTCCGTTGCGATGGGAAACTTTGAAGCAGTTCTAGTGCAGAAATTGCAGAAGGCGCCTATGCCAAATCCTCAACAATACTATAGTGCTGAGCGGCACGGGTGTTTGGGTTGTAGGAAGATTTTTGCAGAACACCTTTAGAAGGTGGCCTCACAACAGGTTCAGCACTGGGCTTCTCTATTTCTAAAGGACCAGAGACAGGTGGGGGAGGCAGACCATCCACAACTTCCTTTCCAGCTGCCTGGCGGGATCAAGCATAATCCTTCGAACGTGTAGCAATCAAAACAGGTGCAACACCATTCATCATAAAGACCTGGGAACGCTGCTCAACCATTTTTGTCTGCTGAGACGGGAAAGGTTCTTTGAGAACTGACAGAGTCCCTTTGGAGCCTTTCAGAAGTTGACTCACTTCATATCGTCGGGGAAAATTTTCGGTATAATGGTCTCCTTCACAGATAAGGCAGGGGTACTTCAGTTTACATTGAGAACCATCATCAGTATGAGGTTTAGAATACTTTTGTTTCGGGGCATTAGGTTTGGATTTTCCTTTGCCCTTCTTCTTCCCTTTGGAGGCCTTTTCTGTAGGATTAGCCTGAACGGCGTTGAATTCTGCAGTTTTACTAGAATCCGGAGGGGCGAGAAGAGCATAATTATTGGAAGAATTGGAATTTTTCTTCCCATTAGAGGATTTTTGAGAATTTTGAGAAAAAGAACCAATGACACCATCCACCACTGGGGTAGGTGGTGCCTTAGAGGTTCCTGGGTGTGGAGCATCAGTAAAAATATCATAAAGTGTGTTGGACTGAGTGTAAATCAGATCAATGTACTGGGCACGCGCGATGGCTTGTTCTTCAGTCACACATTCCCCCATAGCAATATCTTGAGCGATTTTGTTAACGAAGGAGGTGGTGAACCAATGAGTTAGTAGCTGATCAGGTATATCAAACTTGATCAATCTATGACGTCGTCGCCACTCATGAATATGATCAAATTTATGGGTGGCTTTATCCTACTTCAAAGAAGTTAGGAGATAGGTCTCGGATTCGTAACGAACCAGTAACTGGAAGTGCGTCAGAAAAGCCATGGCTAACGTATTGAAATCTTGAAAGATGTCGTGAGGTAGCTCAATATACCACTTAGTGGCAGCTCCGATAAGATTTTTCTGGAAGAGACGTAGACGAATTGAATCATCCACCCAAGAGTTGGACGAACACCACAGATGATAGGTCATTACATGAGCTTGGGGTTCCTCTCCAGCTTTACCTTCAAACTTAGGGCAGTCGCTGGGCACCTTGGTCAGAACCAGAGGCCAATAAGGATTGTGAAAAATTGGATCATTGGTTAATTTAGAAATGTCCGGTAATTCCAAGGTGGCCAAGAATGGCAACTGCGGATTGAAAGGCATACCAGGCCCTCGATAAGGACCTGTACCTGTACTCCATCCTAGCTGAGCATAACCTTACCCCCATTAGTTTTTTCCTGGAGGATTCTAACCATAGGGGGTGTATGCCATATAGTTAGACTGATACGGTTGCTGGTAACTAGTGTAGGGGGGTTGATAACCGGGGTATGGACCCTGATTATATGTTGGCCCCATTTGAGCAGTATACGGATTTGGCTGCTAAGTATAGGTAAAGCCCGATTGTTGAGGATAATAATTAGAACCTTGGGGTGGGTTGTAAACTGGTCGCGATTGACCTTGAAGATAATAACCGCCTTGGGGTTGAGCGGGCTGCTGATAGGTGGGGCCTTGCTGAGCTTCATAATTAGGGCGCACCTGCTGATTCGATTGCGGCATCGAGTAAATAGGCTATTGAGCAGGGTTGACAGGATGTGCAGGCTAGCCTAGTTGGACAGGTTGGCTTGGCTGAACGGGTTGCCCTGGTTGAACCGGTTGACCTGGGTGAACAGGTTGCATAGGTTTACAGGTTGACCTGGCTGATGTGGGACACCAGGCTGTGCCGGATGGGTCGGTTGGCCTAGTGGTGGAATGGGGCCAGGTTGTGCCTGATAACTAGTTTGACCTGCAACAGGACCATAAGAGGGCCCTGGCTGTGCAACATTCAGACCAATAGGAAACTGAGGTTGTAGAGGTTGCACCATGGGTTGAGAAGGTTGGATTTCCCCCCCAGGACCGTACAACGATCCTGTTTGGTACCCCAGTTGACCTGTGGGTCCTTGAGGTTGACCCAGTTCGACCACGGGGTGAGGCTGCATAGGTTGACCTTGAGGGTTGTAAGACTGTCCTTCTGGACCGTATAACGACCCCTGCTAGCTTGAAGGCTGGCCTTGTAAGGGTTGTCCTTGCGGGTCATAAAGATAACCAGGCTGGCCCGAAGGTTGGCCCTGTGAGGGTTGTCCTTACGGGTTGGAAGGTTGCCTAACCTAGGCAGATAGAAAACCTTGGACATGTTGATAAGCCTCTAGAGCATGAAAATGTAGAGGGTTTCCCTGCTCATCGTACTGATATGGAAACATGTAGACGGGTGTACCATCCTATGCATAATGTGAAAAATAAGGACGGTTGGGATCTTGGGAGGATGGACCAACCTCGAAGTTCGATTTTTGTAGGGAAAACCGATACTCCTCAGGAGAGATGTTCTCTGGAATAGCAGATGCTATATAGATGTCTTCGAGAAGTGACATAGTCCTTACAGACTGAGTGGTAACAGCGGGTGTAGATGCGGCCACACAGACAGTGGGCCTGACAAGTACTGAAGTGACCTGAGGGGATGACGTGATTGGTGTCCTTGGAGACATCCCCAATGAAGGAATAACAGGCTTCATAGAAGGAGTTGATATGCCCATAGAGGCGACAATCGTCATAATCTGACTTAAACATATTTACCCCGCTGGAAGTGAAGGACCCAGCAAAGACATGACAGATAACTCGGGGTTGTCTTCTGGGAACAACTAGTAATCTTCACTAGACGTGGGGATTTCCTCGCTAGGAGAATGGCTGGATGAGCCCGTATCTAAACCTACTGCTAGATCTGCTATAAGACGACGAGGACTAGGAGGAATAACAACAGCTATAAAAGGTGAACCCAATGTAAGAGGAGGGAAATATTCCCCTACTCCAAATCCAAACCAAGCGTTGGATAAGGGCAAATTGAACTCAACTAGTCCTCCAAAGGGAAGCTCAGATAGAACCGGTCCCCCGTCGGGAAACTCGGAGACAATAGGCTGCTGAGGTTCAACAAAGGATTGAGAGACCTCTGATGAATCATCTGTATATGGACTACCAGTAGACGAAACTGAGGGTTCTGCCATTGTGACAATAATGATAAGAAGAAAAGATCAAACACAACACATGGGCTAAAAAATCAAGGAACACAATCAAACGGCCAACAAGAAAATTCTAACAGGGCATGTGATCGCAGGTGATTTATTTTACCACGTTGAAACTTAGAAACTTCACCGTTTCATGTTTTAAGAGTCGAGAAACGGATGAAAGGTGACTCTATCTCTTTCAGTTTTGAAACAAGAATGAAAGGACAAGCGCTTGATGATCCTTTCAAATTTAAAGAGTCAGAAAAGATCAAAATGACTAATCAGGTAATCTATGCAAAGGGTGTACCAGATATCCGTGAACTGCAATATACACCTTGGTTTCAAAATGAAAGAGAAATTAACCAAGGACTTAACGTACATGCAGGCAATCTCCCCGAATGTTGTGTCCGGTGTCTCATGGGTATAAGGCGACAGACTCGGCTTCCTACGGATAAAGGATAGCAACCTAGTGGGGTCTCCCTTTATATGCGCGATGGTACAGGGAGCACAAGTCCGTACTAGTGTTGTCTAAAGCCAAGAGGCGAACGATAGCTACTAGGTTTAACGACGTCAGAACACATCACTAGCCTAGACCTCTAAATATTTCGTTAATGTTTCAATGCTGCCTTAAGGTAAATTGAATAAATTTTAATGTTAATCTTCAATTATGTTTCAATTTCCAGGCCCTACCAAATTTTATGCCTCAAAATCTCCTAAATGCACAGTACATGCCACAATGTATCATTTCGTTCGATGAATAGCTAACTACAGGAAGGTTGAGAGCTTTCACAAAATCACAAAATGATCACAAAAAAACCACTAGTGTCTCTAATGCACGCTAACGAAAACTAAAAGCTTTTCTTTCAGAGTTATAAATCACTAATAACACAGAAAATATTTAATTCAAATTAACTAATCGAAAGCAAAAGAGATTTTTTTTTATGTATTTTCAATGTTTAAGAGAAAAGTGCACTAACCAAAATGAAAAATAATGAAAATAAAAATTTGAGAAGTGATAGCAAAAGAGCAAAAACAAGCAAGTTTCACTCAATGCCAAACACACAATCAGACCTCAAATTGATAAAAAAGTCCCTCAAATCAAAAAGAATCCCAAAGACTCAAATGAACCGTTTAATCTAGGCCCAAAACGAGACCAAGCGGAATTCTAATGAAGAAGAAGCCAATCACTCAAATAACACCACGAAACAATGCAAAACCACCAAACAAATGCAAAGAAGAAATAATAAAATGGACTAATCAAACAAAGACCAAAAACTCCCACGGGAGACTCGACACACTATAGCACCTAGATGCCCTAGGGTTAGAAAGTAAAGTCAATAGAAAAAGGTAAACAACCAAAGGATGAAGGTCCCAGTCAGTCAAATAATGCTCCAGAACACTTAGGCAGTCGAATAAGTGACACCAAAACCATAGACCAAGCTCAAAAAGCTCAAAAAGAAGCAAACCCTAGCACCTTATGGAATTGGCGCGACTGTCAGGCTGCAACTAGCGCAGAATAGGATTGGCGCGGGTGATAAACTGGCAACATGTGCCAGCTGGCACGACTGTCAAAGCAAAAACTGCGCCAGTCAAGTTTACTAATGGAAAAGATAAAAAATTGCAATCAAGAAGCAGATCAGGGATGGTGAGGTTAAACAAAAGCTTAACACTAAAAAAGAGTGAACCACAAGAGTTGATCAAGCAGGAAAAGGCCAAAACCAATCGAAAAGACAAGAAAAACTCCAATAAATGTCTCCCTAGCGGAGGTGCCAGTTTGTTGGAGAGGTGAATTCCCTTTGCAGACAAAGGCGATCCCTACTAGCCCAGATTGGGTCTAGCAACAACTGAGTCATGCTAAGATGCAAGTTCCTAATTGCAAAAGACCAAGATGCAACAAGAGGCCTACCTTAAGTCCTACGCTATTGTCGTTTGTGGAGAAGATGGCACTTCCGTCCCTCATTCTAGCATATCACAATTCTCCCGCTCGATGCGATCGAACACCTGCATGTACAAGGAGGGACAACAAATAAACAATCGTAAAACCTAGTACATGCAATTATGTATGAGTCAGAGAAGATACAACTCATAACATGAAACATGAACATTTGAGTGGAACCATAATCGAAGTCGTTTATTATTAATCAGAACAAATAAATATAGAACCTGAGCTCTGACACTGGATCTTCCTTCGGTGGGTCGACAGAGGAGTACTTCTTGGTAAAGCTCGTTGGGAAAAGGACAAGTCTCTCTCTCTTCGGCTGTCTGACAATAATCTCCTTACAATTGATTCAGCTCTATTCAGGCTAGCTTGCAAAGGGAAATTGACAAGCTTATGTAGATGGTGGAAGGGGAGTTGGGATCCCTACAATGGTGGGATTGGCCCTATCCTCAAGGAAGCTTCCATGATAGGTGGAAAACCACTTCCCCTACATGGAGATCCAGAGCCAAACCTCCCAACTCAATTTAGAGACCAGTTCAGGAGTTGGTTGAAATCAAACTAACACCATTTATTTTTAAAAAACACTCCTTATTAAGCCTAGCGCGGGTGATACAATGGGAAAGAGCACCAGTTGGCGCGTCCTCTTTGGTGGATTTCCCCCATTGGCGCGAGGGCTGAACTTTCTTGTCACGCCAACACTAAAAAGGCTATTTTTAGGGCTTTTCACAGGAAATTGTCTTCAGGGGAATGATTGTCCTTGTCAAGGGGGATGCCATGAAAGTGGTTTTAGGTCATGTCACTGCTCATAAGTCACAAAATAAGCACTCCAATGTGCGGGACAGGGGATTGTAAGGACGGTGACAAATTACTATGTAACAACAAGGAAAAAAGATTTGGAAACAACCAAATAAATATTTATTAATATTACTATGAAATTTAAATTTTGGTAACAAAAGGTTGATCAGAATGGGATAAGGGCCTAAGGATTAGGTAAAATTTCAAAGTGCTAAAAAATTATTCAAACTAAGACTAGAGAATAAATCTCGTCACCAGGATTCCAACGCAACCCGTTTCATCAAATTTTGAGTTCGTATGATTGAGTTATGGCCTGTTGTTCACTTTACAAAACAGGTTCAGAACCAGATTGACCAGTAGATTGGGATCAGAATTGGTGGTTGTCATGGAGTCTTGAACTCTGCATATAGAATTGAGGATTTCACAGCCACATAAATGTTGCAGGTGGAACGGACAGCCGTGATCCAGTCAACAACGAGGGTTGAACAGTGGCGATTAGATCGTAGTAGCAGCAATGTGATATCAACAGAAGAGATCTCATTGAAATGGAGAAACATCACACATCATACAGAATAGAGTTTCACAAATTTAAATTGTTTAACCTGTAATGAAAAATGAGGAGGTGGAGAGATAACGAGGATCATTGGATCAAGAAGCAATACAACGGTGGAGATCGTAACACACGGGAAGCGACTTCACAGTTTGAAAGGAATAAGGTTTAATGGTATAAATTTAAACTTATGAACTATGATGAGTTATATGTGTAATAAGCTGAAGAGTTATGGGTCAATATTTCCAATATGTGAAATCTAAACCCTACGATCTGCGAAAATTTATTTCGGCCGAATTGATGTATCGATGCGATCACAACTTCGCGTCGACACTTGTATTGTTTAAACATTAAGGGTATTTGTTATATTTGGTGACATGTGATTTTCGAGATTGTATGTCTCCCGATCTATGATGTACCTTATATTACAGTTGTGAATTTTTTTGATATTGCGAAGTTCCATAAAAGGGATCCGATGTTGATCATGAACGTATGTATGTTTAATGAAACTTCAATATTGTATTCCACTGTTTCCGCTAACGTATAAGCCACTTAATGGTTGGGGGTGCACATATGGCCACCACCCTAACCATAAATTTTAATGCACAACTTTATTGGCAGACCGGATAAGGGCGCGGAAAATTTTGTGGTCGGCCTAATCTAACTCCAGTTAACTGGAGTTCTCCACATTTAGTGGAGTTTCTTAGGAGATATTGGGAAAAAGTGTAGAAGGCTCAATTTTTGGCCATTCGGAGGGAATGAAGAGTCATTCTTGACTAATTAGAGAATTTTAGAGCCATTGGTGAGGTTTTCAGATCCATTTGAAGACTTTTGAGTGTGATTTTTCTTCATATAAGTTGCAAGGGCCACTAGGAGCCACCAGGAGAATGAGGCCTAGCCAGGGCAGCTAGAGGCCATTCTCAGGAAACCAATAGTCATTTATGACTATCTTGAACCTTATGAATCCAATGATGGGGTTTTCAGAATAATTTGGAGACTTCTAGAGCTGAATAAGCCACAGGTAAGTTTCAGGGAGCCAGGTGCCACCAGGTGTTAGAGGCATAGAACGGGGAGCCTGAGTTCATTTTGAGTGAATTAAAAGCCTATTTTGGATGATTTATATGTGATGGAGATAGTTAAATAGGTTCTAGGAGCATAAGAGGACTTCTAGGAGAGTTTTTACCGCAAAGAAACTCAGGGAAGCTCAAGGACACCGACTGAAGAGGTCAAGCCCAAGGGAGACTAGGTCCATTTCTAGAGATTGAGCAGTCAATATAGGGGTATTTTGGTATTCTAAACCCATTGGTATAGTCCAAACAACCATTTGAGTTGAGCATCAACTTGTAATATAAATTTACCATCTTAATCCCAAAGAGCCAAGTTCAATGACGGAGGCTCAAGGAGACGTAGCCCAGGGGTTGAGGGTGAACTCCTTTGTTATGTTCGATGTTATGTGTTGTTGGTTAATTTGCTACAATTTATGGTTGTTGTACATACTTTTAATCAACATAAAATAAAAATAAAAAAATTCTCACACATAAAGCCTTAAGCCAGCGAAAAACACATACACTTGAATCAAGAATTCAATTCTGCACATGCATGTATAAGAAAGATCCTTAATTTGTTTTAATTGAATGGGAGGTGTTTGTATAGCAAATCAAGTCAGCATCCCATATCAAATCAGGTTGGTATGAGAGTACTAGGTTGCTTTCTTGACATAGAAATAGGTTTCTTGCTTGATAGAGCACTAGGTTGCTTTCTTGATAGAGCACAAGGTTGCTTGCTTGCTCGTTTGACTTGAAGGGTGTTTAATAGTGCAAAGAATTTAACTGTTTGAAAATTCAGTGATGCTTATAAGTTTGATATTGTTAGAGGTGAAGGGGAGCTACTGCTAGCTAAGTCCGGAAGAGGACATGAAGGAAGAAGGCTGAAAGCATCCTCCTTACCCAAAGGACCTCAAGGTAACCCTTGAAGAACAAGAGGGATTGTTTGCAAAGGAGGCTGCTTGAAGAAGAGATACAAGCTATAGGGAGGAGCTTGAATCTACCACCAATTTTTTTTTTAAGCTTTGTCAATTGTTTTTGAAGCTTTTTGAATTGTTGTTGAAGCTCTTTCATTCATTACAATTTTGATGGCAACTTCATCAAGTGATGTTTCTAAATCTTCCTCCTTTTCAAGACTCTTTGATAAAGAGATGAAGCAGGAATTTCAGATGATGAAAGATATGGTGCAACAATTGCATGAATATGTAAGGAAGAGCACTAAACTTCAAGAGCAATTGGTTTCTATAAAGGAAGATAAGCAAGAAATTCTTCAAAAGATGCATGAGATGGAGATTCAGCTCCATGATGCCAAATAAGCCTTAGCCAAGCATGTGTTTGAAGAAGAGTTAAATATTTCAAGTTTTTCTTAAATTTCCTCTCAAGATAAATGTCTACGTTCTTTTGAAAAACACACTAGAGGAATAGGGTGCAAATTGATGATGAAAATGGGCTATGAAGGTCAAGGATTAGGAAAACATGCACAAGGCATAGTTGATCCAATTATGGTTAAGGAAAGGCCTAATTATTTGGGTCTTGGCTATGGAAAACTTTATGGAGAAAGTTCTAAAGCCATGAAGGCACTTGAAACAGTTCCAAGGACTTTTGTTGCAGGTTCAAAACCTAAAACATGTAAAGTTTGCAATCAAGATGAATGCAATTGTTTGAAACCAATGTTGCAACAGGATTCTTTTAAACATGTAGGTTATGGTGAACAAGACAGTTGTGAAATCTATAAGGACATGAACAAGGTTTTTGGTCTTCAAAAGAAATCTGGAACCTCTTCAAGTTCATCTTCTCAATAAGGTGAGAAAGATGAACATTCAAAGCAACATTCAAGGTATAATTCTTCCTATAATCATTTTTGTTATGATTATGTTAAGCATGAAAAATCTACATGCATGATTGGGAGAAAGAGTTGTTGTTCCTATTGTGGCTTTTGTAACCATGAAGATTCAAAATGTTGGAAGAGAATGAAAGCATACAGGAAACAGTCAAAGTGAAGGCGACTTGCACAGAAGATGAAAAATATTTGCATACATTGCTAGAAAAAGGGACATCTCATTGCTCAATGTTGGACACTTCATCCAACCACTCATTCTAAGAACATGAAGCAAGAGGATAAAAATACTGGTGAGAATGTGACCAACGATTCAATCATCAATGCGAGTCAAGATGATTCACAAGAAGAAGATGTTCAATAGGAAAAACCGCCATTGAAGTGGGTTGGCAAGAAATGGTTTGATTTCTTGACCAAGTAAGGCATGCATTTACTTTGTACACAGATGAAAATTTCAGCCTTATATATGCCTGAATTTTTGTTGAAAGTATCACAAGTTACAATAGATTATCACAACTTGTATGATGCAAGATTGCATGTGAATGCTATTTTGTTGAAGGCATTTCCATTTGTTGCAAAATTTTGCCAAGGTGGTGTAAAATATCGGTATGTTGCTCATTTATGTTGCAGAAATTTATCATTCAGTTCATCTCTTATGATCACTCATACGTTTTGGGGTTATGTACTTATTTGTACTTTAAAAAGAGATTTGAGAATTGTACATATGCATGAGATTTTGTATGTGTAAGTAGAGAACTTGTGATAAGTTCATTGTAAATAGATACATGCACGAGTGCTGTCAATATGTATCATGTTGTATATCGACTTATGTCAATTGTGTCACACACATGTTTGATGACTTGTGTTTATTGTGTTGCACACTTTTCATATCATCTTGTGTTGATTGTATTACACATTTCATGTATACTTGTTGTCAATGTCGCATGTTGCACGAATTATGTTTTAGTCGAGGGTGTTTTTCAATTGTTAGTCGATAAATGGATACACCAATGTGAAAGAGGAGCACGATGTATGTGATGTTATAGGAAGGTGACAATCAACGCTTTGAAGAAGCAAAAAGAGGTGGTCTTCATTTCAATTCTTGCATAATATTTTCTTTTCAAGATTGATCATGTGTTCCTATGACAAGATGTTGCAGGAATTTTTGGTCCATTTAGTGAAGAAGTGGACAATATGCAAGGTGTTTTTCAACCATTTTAGAACAAGCTGTTTTTTTTATGACAAGAGTTCACTCATCTTGCGAGCTTAATTTGGAAAGTGGATTTCCAAGACAGATTTTGAATGCCTTTGTTGCAAGAGGGACTTCATTCTCAGTGGGAAGGCTAACAGTTTGACAATTACATAGAGAGAAAAGTGTTACAATAGGGTATGCATCAGTTTACAGTAGCCAACAATGTTGAAGTGGGTCAACAATAGCCAGAGAGAAGTGGTCAAGAGATATAGCTAGTTGCGGTCTAAGGCATGTTAGGGTGATTGCCAAAGAGACTTGTCAAGAAAAATCAATAGATATAACTTGAAAGAAACATAGTGTTGAAGCTCAAGGAAGATAATTATCTACTTTTGTGGGTCTAAAAGCCTGTCAGTGGGAAGGAGTGATCATATTGGGATTAGGGCCTAAGGATTAGCTAAAATTTCAAAGTGCTAAAAAATTCTTCAAACAAAGACGAGAGCATAGAATTCGTCACCAGGATTCCAAAGTAACTCATTTCATCAAATTATGAGTTCGTATGATTGAGTTATGGCCTGCTTTTCACTTTCCAAAACAGGTTCAGAACCAGATCGACCAGTAGAGTGGGATCCAAATTGGCGGTTGTCATGGAGTCTTGAACTCTACATATAGAATCGAGGATTTCACATCTGCATAAATTTTGCAGGTGGAACAGACGGCCGTGATCCAGTCAACAGCGAGGGATAAATGGTGGTGATTAGATTTCAGATGCAGCAGTGGGAGATCAACAGGAGAGATCTCATCGCAGAAGAGAAACATCACACATCACATAGAACTGATTTTACCATTAAAGAGTTTCGCAAAGTTAAATTGTTTAACCTGCAATGCAAAATGAGGAGGTGGAGACATAACGAGGATCTTCCGATCAAGGACCAAAACTACGGTGGAGATCGCAGCGCATGGGAAGCGACTTCACAGTTCACAAGGAATAAGGTTTAATGGTATAAAGTTAAATTGTGAATTGAAACGAGTTATATGTGCGATAATATAAAGAGCGATGGGTTAATATTTCCTATATGCGAAATCTTAAACCTTGCGAATTGCGAAAAGGTATTTCAGCCGAATTGCGATGTAGCGATGCGATTGTAACTTTGCGTCGGCACTTGTATTGTTTAAAGGTTAACAGTATTTGTTATATTTTGTGATGTGTGATCCGCGAGATTGTATGTCTCCTTATCTACGATGTACCTTGTATTACGGTTTCAAATTTGTTTGATATTACGAAGTCTCGTAAAAGGGATCTGATGTTGATCGCGAACGTATGTATGTTTAATGAAACTCTAATATTGTATTTCATTGTTTTCGCTAACGTATAAGCCACTTAATGGTTGGGGTTGCACATGTGGCCACCACCCACCATAACTTTTAATGCCCAAATTTATTGTTCAAGTGGATAAGGGCGCACTAAATTTGGTGGTCAACCCTAATAAAAATGTAGTTAACTAGAGTTCTCCACATTTAGTGGCGTTTTCCTAGGAGATATTGGGAAAAAGTGTAGAAGGCTCAATTTTCAACCATTCAGAGGGAATGTAGAGTCATTCTTGACTAATTCAAGCATTATAGTGCCATTGGTGAGGTTTACAGAGCCAGTTAAGGAATTTTGAGCATGAGTTCGCTTCAGATAAGTTCCAAGGGCCACTAGGGCCATGTCGGAATAGGGTCCTCCAAAGGTTGTCAATTGGGGTAGTTTTGAAAATTTTTGTGTATTTTTTGGAATATTTTAGTCTAGTGCAGGGGTTTTGGGGTGGGTCAAAGCCCCAAAAGCATTGTAATGGGTCAAAGGGTAGACCTGGAGTTCGCAAACCACGGTTTGCGGACCACAAGAAAGATTAGGCTAAATCGTTATAAATAGAAGGACATTTTGAGTCAATAGGATAGGCATGAATTAAGATTGGTGCGAATTACGAATTGGTAGATCTGTTTGGGTTATTGGGGGAAAGGACTCCTATTGGATGTGTGCACGGAGATCCTCAGTCCTGCTATGTGCGGACCCTGCTGTTGTGTGCGCAGGTTGGGTTTTGGGTATTGTAAAAGGATCTGAAGGATTAATGAAAGTGGAAGGTTGTTGGAATATCTGAATCTTTTAATGCGAATCTATGATATCTATTATGTTATGCATGGTTCTATGCTAAGCTCCGAAAGTAACTATTTTATTTTCTTATGCTGCGATGACATATGATCTAAATCTGTTTCTTATACTTTATGCAAGAATATCTATGATAGTTGCATTATTGTTTTGTATATGTTGTTTACTGTGATTATAATTGGTATTGCGCATGTGGATGCAAAGGGATCTATAGATCTAGTTTTTTTGATATACTATCTGGTAATTGTGAAGTCGAATGCAGCTCTGCTTGACTTACCTACCCTCTCCCAGGGTGTGGAAACCTAGTTCCAACACCCTCCCATACTGCTTCGGGTGAGAATTTGGCCTGCGCAAGAAGGTCACTACCAAAAGGGCCAGTAGTATAGGGTCTATTGGCAAACCTTAACCTCCAAACCTGGGTCAGGACCCCTCGAGCCAAAAAATGGTTACATTGCCAGGACCAGGAGCATTTTGAGAGAGGGATCGAGTAATTCGAAGGCCGCACTAGAAACTTGAAAGAAACGAAATTGATGAATGGCTTGAATAGCAAGTTCAGGAATTCGCAGTAAAAGAAAACCGTAGTAAGAGGTTGACCATCGAAGAATGAAATAATAATTATATTTTCACGGAGATCTACGAGCTCTTCTTTGTAAAAATTTCAATCGAGCTCCAGGAGTGGCTCGCAAGGTTGGTCGAATTTCAGAAGTGTTGGAAGGACGAGCGGGTCACGCAGTGGACCCCAGAATTGATCCAACAGCTAGAGAAGACTGATAACACCATCACTCACATGGTGGACCACTGGGTGGACAATATGCTAGGAGGGTTCATGACAAAATTTTCCATTGATCAGTTCATCTCCTACTCTAAAGTAGAGTAGAGATTATTCAAGGGATTTCAGGGTAAGCTTCTGAAGACCTTACCATTGTTGATTAAGATATTACTGTGCAAAAAAAGCATTCTATGTAGCCACACTGAATGAATGACTTCTGATCTAGACGGAAGTACGACACGAAGTGGCAAGTACTATCGAACCAACCAAGAAGGAGACAGATCTATCTAGAATCTGGTAAGAGAAGCAGATGCGCAGAGTCCTCCAGCCACACCACTTTCGAACCAGCATAGGGGTAAGAATTCACCTACACCTTCACCACCACTGGAAGACGACATGGCTGTGCACATGAAATTTCCTACCTTTAAGAGTGTGGGAGATGAAGACATCGATCAATTTTGGTTTGTCACAGAGTCGGTATGGACTGCGCAGAACGTAGAAAGTGATGCGGTGAAGAGGGCACAACTGTCCCTTGCCTTCGAAGTGAGAGCTTTGGACTGGTGCATGGGATACATCAGCCAACATGTGAACAAAACCATTGAAGAGATTAAGAACGCCTTGAAGCAATAGTTCAATAAGCCTAAGTCTTACTCTCAAATAGTGCTTAATCTAAAGGATTTCAAGCAAGGGCCTTCTGAGTCTATGTGGGAGGTCGATCAACGATTGAAGAAGGTGAACAGAGAAGGATTATTTCAGTATGATGATAGAAAACACACAGAATGGTTCATTGATATGCTCATGCCTCACTTGCATGTACCTATGGGTCACCAAAATTTTGAATCGCAGGAAAAAGGCCCAGAAGTCACTATGAAGTTAGAAGTTGCGCCTATAAATGATACTCAGCTAGGCATCCAGCAGATCCAAGGACAACTGGAGGCGATGCACATGGATATTTAGAATCTTCAAAAGGGGCAAGGAGCAGAGGCTAGCCCTGAAATATGGTGCATACGATGCACGATGAATGGTCACAACAAGGATAACTACCCTCTGTTAGCAGACTATATGCAGGCTGGGGGACCTAGTCCTTTGTGCACTAGGGAAGTTGCAGGATCAAGTGGGCTGATGCTATGGTGCGATGATTTTCGTGTTGTGGGGTTGCACGACACAAATCACTATCCCCGCCTTGTTGTGTATGTCCCAGAAGTAAAGCATCAATGGTGCAGGTTCTGCAGGTCGGTAGGACACGATGAAAAAAACTGTCAGACATATGATTTGATGATTGATTGAGGGAAGCTCTATAGGGTAGAGTCAGATCCATCCTCACCAAGATCCCTCTCGAGCACAGGTGGCTCCCCAGCCAGGGGCAAGGGAGGCGGAAGAGGTAGAAGCATAGGTTGGGGACGAGGGAAACTAATCTGTTATAACTGTGGAGAAGTAGGACACTTTTCTAGGGACTGTCCAAACCCTACAAGTCAGTCCTGCCAGTATTGCAGACAACTGGACCATGTGATTGAAGACTGTCCAATCTTCATACAAAAGATGCAGGAAAATCAACTGACATCTACACAAAATGTGCAGAGGGTTAAGGCTGAACTATGAGACAAATATCCAAGCGTGAATGTCGTAACACACAGTGGGATGGACACCAGGGGGCCTGGGGAGAAGACTGCAACTGAACCTTTGATACGACAAGAAATTATCAAGCAAGAAGGTCTGGATCTAAAAAAGGAGAAATAAACATTTGTCATAGCTCGCAAAGACTTTGTTGAGGCAGAGGCATCTACTTCACAGCCGCCGAGATACCTCAAGGCAGATGAGGAGCTCAAACCCTTTTTACAGGCATGTATGAAGCTGCTACACAACCCAAAGGCTATGGAAAATATTTAGGCATTAATAGATAGCTACGCAGCATGACCTAGCCTCCCCTTAGAAATCAAGGATGTACACAAACTATTAAGATATAAGAAATGAACTGGTAGGGAGATCAGGTTGACTACGCAGATCGATGATTACAAGATGGATCAGGTTATTTTGGATCTAAGGTTAGATGTGAATGTATTACCTAAACAGACTTGGCAATGGATGGGGGAACCTAAGTTGGAATGGTCCACTATCTATCTGCGTATGGCTAATCAGTAGAAGATCATACCCTTGGGGAGACTATTGAAGATCGTGGTGGATATCACAGGGGTCAAGGTCCAGGCTGATTTTGAAGCAATTCAGATTGTAGAAGATGCGTACCCCTACCCTGTGCTCCTAGGCTTGGATTGGGCCATATATATGGGAGGCATCATTAACCTAAAGAAGAGAAGCATGGTATTTGAAAGTAATGGTACAAGGGTAATAGTACCCTTAGATCCTGCGAAAGGCGAACGATACACAGAACCAGTGTGCGATGAAGAGGATGTGGACCACATATATAAGCTGAGTGTGTAGGATGAATATTGGATCAACACCACGATGGATCGAGTACTCTGTTGGGAAAAGGATAGTGAATTATTCTCTGGCTCCAATGGGGAGTTAGAGAATTGGAAAAATCGATTACATGATGTCTCTGCGCTGCGATATCTTCAGGTCACAAAGGACTTCTACTGTGTTTCCTTAGAGGTAAGTGACCTACCTTATTTTGATGGTTCTGGTAATATTAAGGAATTTTTATGAGCATTCGAAACTGCGGTTCCAAGGGAACGAAGGCTATGGGCCCTTAAGCTAGCCATGCATGGAACACCTGCGCGATGATGGGAGACGCATGAGGAGGCGTTCCAGGATTGGGAGGAGTGTCACGATATGATGATCCTATGATTTGAGGCCCCAAATGACGTACGATTCAAAGCGTTCCTTAGGACAGAAGACCCATGTGAATATCTATTCGCTTGGACGGAATAGTGGTGCTATAGGAATACCAAAGAGTGGGTTCATCTATTTATTCCTGCCCTGGGACCACTTCCCACTGCATGGTACTTAGATGCAGAGCTCCATCACCGCACCTGCCACTGGGAGACTTTGAAGGAGGAATTTTTGGGAACATTTGGGTTAGTAGCTAGGATAGAGGTGCTTGACGCAGCTCTGCAGGACATTGGCACTATAGCATGGGGTGAATCGCACCTGTATGTCGCACCTGAAGTGCCCACATAAGAACCGTGGATATTAATCATGGTCAACTACCACTTCCTAGCCCCAAAAGAAGGTACGGATGATCCACAAGCTGTTTCTGACTTAGAATTGGATGAGATGTGCACAGTTACCAAACCACTCAGGCTGCGAACGAGTAGCATTGAGACACACCCCACGTTGGCTAAGATTGGGGGTGTGGATATAGCAAGTAGAGTTATAATATATCCGATAAATCCTACAACAAGGGGACAGTTGTGTTCAATTCTCGGCCACACAGGTTATTACAGAAAGTTCGTTTAGGGCTATGCACTGATCATAGCACTGCTGAAGGACTTTCTTACAAAGGAGGCCCGGTTCTGTTGGGATGACATATGTATGGCAAACATGTCTTTGGTTTTAAAGTACCTAGGGATCAAGCCTGTGTTGGGGGAGGATGCGCAGGAGGCACAGGTGTTTAACCCAAGCATAGCAGGTATGCCAAGTGCACAGGAGTTCCAAAAACTATCCGTTAGCACAATAACATCTGGTAATAAGCAAACGTTACCGTTAAAAGGAGCGGGCCGCTAGCATTTAATGGGGCATATTTTGGGGATTTTTTACCGTCTACCTGATGATAAGTTCCAGGTCAATTTTACCCTACCGTTGGATGCTCACAGGCACTATAAAAAGGGCAGGATAGCTCAAACAAGGGTTCCACCTCACTTGCATAGCTTGTACTCATCGTCTTTATCTCGAACAAACTTGAGCTGTAGGGTTTTTCTAGTCTGCACTATCCCCTTTATGTCTGATCAACCTACCCCTTTTGACAATAGCCACCCAAAGTTGGGATTCATTTTCCACGCTAAGATGATGGCCGGTTAACCCTGCTAAGCCCTCAGCATCCACAGCCCTAGAAATTGAGGAAGTAATGGAGATTGGGTCTGAGGATGAAGAAGTGCTCTCGACGCTGGTCAGAACGAAAGGCAACGAGCAAGCACAGGGCTTAGGGAAGCCCTTGAAATATGCGAAATGGGTTGTGGGGAAGCCTAGCACTTGCACAAGGCATGCCAACTCCCCGCGAGCAACGCCTCAGACTCATGCTGCGTAGGAGGAAGCCCAACCTGTCAAACCGATCAACTGGTTACCTCCCTTAGTTTGACCATGCAGGCCCTCGACGCGCACACCAAAGAACCTCGACGGCCTGATTACCTATCTGCAGATGCCACTAACCTAGGGAGAGGTCCTTGTCCTTAGTGACCCTTGCGGAAATCTCCATGAGGTCAAATTCGACAATCACAACTTGGTGAATTATGAAGCCTTCCTTGAGCTGACCCCCGCATTGTACTTCGACATTATTTATGTGGATGATGGGGTCACATTCATTCCTCAGCGCTGGGTAAGTGGATTGGCTGGATCTGGGCTATTGAACCTACGATGGATGCCCCATTTTGGCCACTACAACGTCACAGATCGGCTGGCCTGACAATTTCTCGCCTTAATTCATGGTGGTTGCCTATGGATTCAGGACAAAGTCCCCATTGATGTTGCATTGGTTCACATAATTAGGGTCTTTCCCATGAACGAGTCGCACCCTCCGGAGCATGTGGGCAAGAAATATGAGGGGGAAACCACTAAATATGTGCGTCATACCTACCATGTGGAAAGAAATATGTGGGGCTTCGTCATCAATTCTATCAGTGACCCTGCTATGAAGATGGGTACCATGTTATTAACATGCAAGCTAATACGAAAGTGGCAGGTCGCAAGCGTCCCTGCTTATGTCATTCGGTTAGCAGGTCAGTGTGCAAAGGGGGTCTGCCTCAATTGGGCCCAATACTTATGCGATGAGTTCTTAACCAACGTCCATGAATCTTAGGAATAGGGAAAATCCTTTTTCTATGCCTGGCTACTGCTACTTATAGCCCTAGTTGCCTGGGAGGCCCCCTATGAAGTTGATCATCCCCGAGCTCACCAAAAATATGTGTGAAGCGGCTTAGTATGCCCATTTGTGGGATTCCAAGGACACGCAATGCATAGAGGATAACCAAGTATTATGAGTCCTCTTCCATAGTAGTGTGGCAGCAGCCATCAATTCTCGACCTCGGTTGTCCCCAACAGTATATGACATATACAAAAGTATTGCAGCATTCCAGGTTACCATGCACAACATTCAGATCCGCGACCACAAGGATAAAATATGGACGTCACTTCCTTATATGGTAGCAGAAAAAGAAATTGACAGTATGATTGCACTATGGCCTCCTGCCTGGAAGATAGGCTTCAAAACTAGCGCAAGAGACATCATAGGTACTAGCACGACAAAGGTGCTCCCACCTATTATCATCAAGGAGACTAGAGGAACAAGCAATAGTACAGGTAAGGACTCACACATAGCCACGAAAAATGACACGTAGCCAAAGCAGACCACCATGAAGGACACCGAGGCCGAAACCCAGGTCGATTCGCAGCTAGATCTGGGCACAAAGGAAGTAAACATCGGAGGTACAAAGTGAACAGGTGATCCTGTCAAGGGGCCCCGAAAGAAGTAGTGTGCCCAGCGGAAGGAATCAGACGAGACAATTACATTGACTGAGGGAGATCTCAAACAAATTGCAGATGCAGTCACACTGGCCACAGAAGACAAATGGGTATCTTTAGAGGAACAACAGAAGGATGCAATCAAAACTATCCAGGCCAAGATTTACACCCTGCAGTTAAAGACAGAAATGCTACAGACTAGCATGGTCCAGGGATGGATTCCCTTGGCATCTAGGAGTACAGCACTGGCTACGGAGGAAATTTGTCTCTGTGTCCTTACCTAGAACTGCCCTTGTGACCAGTTCACCAGAAAAGGGAATACAACTCCAAGCAGGTGTAGGGGTGTAGTTGAATCTAGACAAGTTGCCCCATGACGCATTACAGAGTATCCACACTACTGTATTTCAAGAGATTCACCATCGGGACCAGCAAGTACACCAACAACTTGGTGTGGCCGAACAAACCATCGCACAACAGAACGCGGAAGTGCTCCTCGCTGTCGCACAGCAAGCAGAGCTCAAAACCTTGATCAACCAGCTCTGCACGGAGGTTACATAAGAGATCCTGGCTGTGGCCACCCCCCAGGCTAAAGATCAAGGATTGGTTGCAGCGTTGAAGGGTTCCAGGATGGAAATGCAAGTCATTAAGACACAACTAGAGTAGCAAATCACTGACTTACAAGCCAAATTGCAGCCTGAAACACCCCTAGAGGTACGAGCCCAGCGCGTTGCGGCGGTGACCACGGCCACAAAAACCATTACAGGGTATATTGCTTAGGGCGCCCAGTTACTAGAGACAACCATGAAGTTATGGACCAGGGTCCAGCGCGATCCAATCCTTTGGCAAATAAATCAGGACTTGTGCCAGAAGGAGGAAGCTTTTGAGAAAATCGAGGCTACATTACCCACCTTGGTTCTTGCACAGTGTTTGGCATGATTGAGGACAGGCAAGACCCTCCAAGATGAGATTAAGGAGCTCCGGCATACGAAGCACGTCATCGGAGAGCGCTTGAAGCCTTGGGTTGTTGCAACCCTCCAGCTCTCACACAATGTTGATGTTGTTGTTAAGAGACTAAAACAAACACTGGAGAGTGTCACCGTTGCGACAGAAGGACCGACATCACAGAAGCTTATAGATATTGCACAGAAAGTTGCTGCTCAGAGTCAAGAAGTGATGCCCCCACTGGTCATTGCTGTTAATGCACTACGTGCGTAGGTGGAGACTCCACCACCACAGTGGCTCGGGACGAGTCACAAGATTGTGTTGGGGGACTGTTAGAACAGGGTCCTCCAAAGGCTGCGATTTGGGATAGTTTTGAATATTTTTGTATATTTTTTGACATATTTTAGTCTAGCACAGGGGTTTTGGGGTGGGTCAAAGCCCTGAAAGCATTGTAATGGGTCAAAGGGTAGACCTAGAGTCCACAAACCACAGTTTGTTGACCACAGGAAATATTACGCTAAATCGTTATAAATAGAAGGACATTTTGAGTCAATAGGATAGGCATGAATTAAGATTGGTGTGAATTACAAATTGGTAGATCTCTTTGGGTTATTGGGGGAAAGGACTCTTGATGGCTGTGTGTGCGGAGATCCTCAGTCCTGTTGTGTGCGGACCCTGTTGCTGTGTGCACGGGTTGGGTTTTGGGTATTGTAAAAGGATTTGAAGGATTAATAATTTTTTTGGAATATTTGAATCTGTTAATGCGAATCTATGATATCCGTTATGTTATGCATGGTTCTGTGTTAAGCTCTGAAAGTAACTGTTTTATTTTCTTATGGTACGTTGACATCTGATCTGAATCTGTTTGTTATACTTTATGCAAGAATATATGTGATAGTTGCGTTATTTTTCTATATCTGTTGTTTACTGTGATTATAATTGGTATTGCACACGTGGATGTGAAGGGATCTATAGATTTTGGTTCTGTGATATACGATCTGGTAATTGTGAAGTCGAACGCAGCTCTGCTTGACTTACCTACCCTCTCCCAAGGTGCGAAAACCTGGTTACAGCACCCTCCCATAATGCTTCAAGTGAGACTTTTGCCCACGCAAGAAGATCACTACCGAAAGGGCTACTAGTATAGGGGTTTTTTGGCAAACCTTAACCTCCAAACTTGGGTCTGGACCCCTCAAGCCAACAGGCCACCAAAAGCCAACAGGAGAATGAGGCCTAGCCAGGGCAGCCAGAGGCCATTCTCAAGAAACCAATAGTCATTTATGACTATATTAACCTTATGAATCCAATTATTTGGTTTTTAGAAGAATTTGGAGACTTATAGAGCTAAAGAAGCCACAGGGAAGTTTCAGGGAGCTGAGTGCCACTAGTTGTTGGAGGCATAGAACAGGGAGCCTGAGTTCATTCTGAGCGAATGAAAATCCTATTTTGGATGATTGATATGTTATGGAGACAATAGAATAGGTTTCAGGAGCATAAGAGGACTTATAGGAGAGTTTTTGTCATAGATAAGCTCAGGGAAGCTCAAGGACACTGACCGAAGAGGTCAATCCCAAGGGAGCCTAGGTCCATTTCCAGATATTGAGCAGTCAATCCAAGGGTATTTTGGTATTCTAAACCCATTGGTATATTCCAAACAACCATTGGATTTTAGCATCAACTTGTAAAATGAATTGATCATCTTAATCCCAAAGAGCCAAGTCTATTGACGGAGGCTCAAGGAGACGTAGCCCAAGTGTTGAGGGTGAAATCCTTTATTATGTTTGTTGTTATGTGTTATTGGTTAATTTGTTGCAATTTATAGTTCCTCTACATGATTTTAATCAACTAGACAAATGATTAATTTCTCACACATAAAGCCTTAAAATAGTTAAAAACACATACACCTGAATCAAGAATTCAATTTTTCACATGCATGTATAAGCAAGATCCTTAATTTGTTTTTCTTGATTATTTATAGCTGACCCAATACATACTCTATTGGTGGGAATGGTGACCAGTCATGAGAGTATATGGCCTAGGTGGCTGCTTCTAAATTTTGTGACCATTGAGAGACTCCATCAACACATCCAAAATAGTGGATGGACGGAAGATCCATTTATGACGCATGAGATTTTTTTTTAGAACAATTCCATGATGATTGTGATAATCATAAAAAAATATATTACATTCATTTTATCTTTATGGCATTGGGGCTTCCCGCCTTATAGGTGAAATTTCTTGAGGTAGAGCCCATTGACAAGATTAGCTAGGCATGTACTATCGAGCTCGGACATAATGTATGCTCCTTTGAGGAGACAATGTTTGATTATGTAAGGACCCTTCCATAATGTTTCGAACTTCTCAGTTCCTAAGGCTTCTTTTATGACATTGTAGCATAGGAATAGCTCCCCCTCAGAAAATGAGTGAGGGGTGATGTTTCCATCGAATGATGCTTTTACTCTTTTCTTGTGAGCCTCATTATGTTGGAGAGACTCTAATCACTATAATTGTACCAACTGTTGCTCTAAAGGATGAGTATCAGTGAGGAGTTTTACTCCTACATGTAATTTGGGGATTTTTCATTCAATGGGAAGCACAGCCTAAACTCCGTATACCAACTGGAAAGGTGTGAACCCTGTTGAGGATTTGGCTACTATGCGGTATTCCCATAAGGCTGAAAATACCATATGGTGCTAGTTATATTTATGGTTTTTTACCATACGGTGTAGCGTTATTTTGAGTACTTTGTTAACAACTTCTCCTTGGTGTTTGGATTGGTGGTAGTATGGTGATGCAAACTCCTACATAAACCATAGGTTATGGGATAGCTCCTGGAATATTTCATTCTCAAAATGCTTTCCATGTTCAGAGACTAACTCCTTAGGCACACCAAACCATGTGATGACATGGTTGAAGAGAAATTGAGTTGAGGTTTTTGCAGTGTTTTCGTATGTTGGCATGGCTTCTGCCCATTTGGTGAAATAGTCAACGACTACTATGATGTATTTATGGTTACCAGATGATGTAGGTTTGCAAGTAATAAAGACCATGCACCATTTGCAAAAGGGGAATACTAAAGTGACTAGGTGCAGGGGAGAAAGAGGCGCTCTTGCCTTGAGGGCGACACGTTAGCATCGTTCACACATTTTGACTCCTTGTATTCAATCATGGAATAGGGTGGGCCAAAAATAACCATGCCAACTATCCATCAGGCATACGTATGGCCCAGGCATACTTATGGTTCATCATATTACGAGTTATCAAATATCGCATGGGGTTGATAGTTTCTATAAATATTGTGGTCCTTAGGATGATGTCATGACGAAGCTTTCGTACTACGTGTACTACGACTAAGGCAGTTTTTTGTTCTCGCTCATACCTTCAAGCAGGGCCACCTAGTTTTTCATTAATTTAATAAATTATCTGCTCTCTGTTGTCAGGTTCGTCTTGGAATAACACCCCAACTATGGTTGCGTGTGATGCAGATAGATATAAGGTATAGTCTTTGTCGTAATTGGGTGGGATGATTAAGGGGGATGAAGAAAAGGTGTCTTTTAATGCCTCAAATTATTTTTGGGCCTGATCATCCCATTTGAATAGAATGTCCTAGCAGAGTAGACTTAGGAAGCCTTGTCCGTAAGTGGAATAGTCTAGGACAAAGCGTCCTAAGAAGTTGGCTTTCCCCTGTAGGCTTGGAAGTTGTTTTAGCATTTTGGGTGGTGGTAATTCTTTGGTTGCCTAGACCTTGTGGGGGTCAAATTTGATTCCTT
The DNA here is from genome assembly GCA_034641835.2 of Pinus albicaulis. Lineage (NCBI taxonomy): Eukaryota > Viridiplantae > Streptophyta > Pinopsida > Pinales > Pinaceae > Pinus > Pinus albicaulis. The sequence goes on along the minus strand of CM076577.1, from coordinate 847,322,772 downwards.
TCTCAGACACTATGAATCCTAACAGACTTCCTACATTAACGCAGAAGACACAATTAAGGGGGTTCAAGCATAGGTTGTAGTGTCAACACCATTGAAATATCAAACATAAATCCTCTAGATGGTCACCTCATTTATTTCATCATATTGTGAGGTCGTCTAAGTAGGCTAATATAATATGAGTCAGTCATGAAATATATAGTTCATGGACTTCTAAAAGGTGACTCCAACATTTTTAAGACCAAATGGCATAGCTTGATATGCGAATGTGCCCCAAGGGGTGGTGAATGTGGTGTTATATCGATCTGTATGTCGAAATTGAATTTGATTGTACCCAGAAAATACATCCATGAAGGACAAGGCCTCGTGACTGGCGCAAGCATCAATGACTTGGTCGATGAAAGTAGTAGCGTAGTTTTATTTCGGACAAGCTTTGCTTAAATCTAAAAAATCATCGCAGAATTGAATGGTTCCATGTTTTTTCATAATGAGTACAGGGTTGGACAACCAAGATGTGTAAGCGATTGGGAATATGAATCAATCTTTGTGAAGATTTTATATCTCTTATTTGATTTCTTTTGCTTTGGATGGGTGTAATTGACGTTGATTTTGGCAAACAGGTGATACTTCAGGCCAAGTGTCAATGTTTCAATGTGGTGCTCTATGATGGTGGGGCTTAACACTGGCATTTCTGAGTAATCCCAAGCGATGATATCATTATACTCTTGTAATAGGTTTGTATATTCCACTACTTCATCTAGGGAGTATTCTTCCCCAGCGATATTTCTTCGGTTTTGCCTTGTTTTTTCGAGATATTCACCTTAATCGTTGGTGAAATATTCGACATATTTCCTTCCTCAAATGCACCGGGAGCTGGGTTAGGGTTCTTGAACCAATATACCTTCTTGGTGAAAGGAAGTATTTGGATAAAATGACATAACTATCCTCGGTTTTTGTGCTGCTAGGCACAAACATTTTTCTAGAAGAAAAAAAAAGCAGTGATGCATTGAACCCCATGGAAAATATGGTTCCATCATGGCCTCTAATATATCCTCATCACATTGAAACAAGATTTCTAAGGGGGAATTGGTTTGTGTGAGGCCGTGGGGAATTGGTTCGTGCCTAACAGTGCTTGTTGACAGACATGAATATGATTTTGTGGTTGATGTTGTCGAACTAGATGAGGTTGACAGGGTGCATATGGGTTGGGTTTGCACTGCCAAAGGTACTATTACCATTGTGGTAGTTGCAGTGGTCTCAACACCATGGAAATATGATTAGACATCACGAGTCATGGTTCCCATGCATGACGAGATCAATATTATATGGTGTTGTGTGTCATCAACATTACAAGGTGTAAGGATTTCCATGATGGGCTTTTGTTTTTATTGAGAGAATATTTGTGCTCTCTTGGTGGTGTACCAATGGGGTTTGATGAGAGTCCATCAAATTCTTTAAGCATGATGTTAGATAGTTTCAATTCAGGTGATCCTAAATTTTTCCAAACTGATTTGGACATGATACACATGGATTCTCCTTTGTCCACAATGCATTGGTGTATGGTGATATTCTGAATTGAAACTGGTATCTGGAAAGAGACTAGAGAAGGAAGCCTAGGTCTTTCCTTATCTAATTCAAAAAATATTAAGTGGGAATCAAAGGGTTTGATTGTGCCTAAGATGGAAAGTAAGGCCTTCTGTTGTGTTGGTCATGATTGCACGACTTCAAATGCTGACCAGGTTGCTGGAGATTAAGCCAAGTCATCCACTATACTATAGCTATGAGGAGCTTTGGAATGATGTACTATGTTCCTAAATTGTCCTTTCAGCATTCTTGGGAGAGGATCAATAGATACTTTGGAGATAGTTAACGACACTGTAGGTGTGCTCGTAGTTGTACCTGATGGGTTGGTATCCAGGGGATTTTCATAGTTCCTATTCCATGTTTGCAAGAAAAATTCTTCTATAGACATGTAGATTCTATGGCTATTCCCTCCAGTCTCATTTTTGGGCGATTTTTGTTGGTGAGGATTAACCACTCCTTAGTGGGGGAAAGGTTCCTACATTACCATAGCCTTATTTATAGGTCCCCCTTGTCCTTGATTACCCTAAAGCTTTTTCAACTCGGGGAGTTCGGGAAAGTGGTGAGTGTCATGTCCATAATCATCACATATGGCACGAGTGATTTGTCCTTAGACTATGTCTCTTGTTTTTCACTTGGAATTTATTACTTGGCTCTAGGTTTTGATTTCGATTGGGGTTTCCCCTAGTCTGAGACAACGGGGGGCATTGTTGATTACTTCCTCGCTGTCCAGGATCTCCCTTTTTTTCTCCTTTAATTTTTCTTCGCAACATTTCAAGGATTATTACTAGTATTTGGATCATAATATTGTCGTTGTTGAGCATGGGATGGTTGGAAAATTTTCACGAGTGCATTTTTTGTGTTGGTGGTGGATTTCCTTCAGGAAAAGGGGAGTAATGGTTCCCCTACCCTTGGTTGGTGTATGGTTGATTGGCTGGATGTATTGTATTAGCATTCCTAGCTGAGTATTGGTTCGCTTGCATGGGGGGATATGAACCCCCCTGATATTGATGATATGGAATCATCCTGTTTCTCACATTCTATAGAGGTGCAAGGTGACTTTGGTGGTACCCGTGTTGTGGTACGTTCTGAGTAGAATCGTAAGAGTATTCTGTGTATTTATAACTCCTGCTTGGTTGACCTTGGGCTAAGGATCCTATCAAATCTTTAGTTGTATTGGATGTGTCTGGTAATTATATATAAGTTGCAGGTGTAGGGAATTTGGTAGGACATTTTAAATATATCCTAATTGGTTGTAAATGAGTTCAGTTGTTGGGCTTTGCTAATGATGTCTTCCTCTGAGGTTGGTTTCTACGTCTCCATGTCTTTTAAAATGTCAGTGGTGATGGTTTTCAAATTAATTCCAACAACACTCTATCATCAAGTTTGGCCTTACATTCACCTCCATTCATGGAGATGGTCTATTATATTGGCGATTGCTATTTTTCTCAAATGTGTCAGAAGTTCCATTCTTGAGTCATGATGAATGGGGAGTTGTAAATATGTGATGAATGTAGTAGCAAGGGCACTAAAGGTTCCATGCAATGTTGACGTCTTCTCCACATACCATTTTGTTGCAGTCCCTGTGAGGATGCATTGAAATAATCTCAGTTAAATGGTATCATCAATGATAGTATTCTACAAACACCACAAGTGGAAATTCATTATATGATTTATGAGGTCTTCTGCTTGCTTCCCTTCAAATTTTGGTACATCATAAGGGAGCTTCGTGGGCATGGGGGGCCAAATAAGACCATGTGCAATGGGGTCATTCATTAAGTTTATTATATATGGAAGATTTAGCGATGCTAAGAAGGGTAATTATTAATTTACTACCATTGTACTTTGTTGGGAAAAATATATTTGAATATTTTGGCTCAGGGGAGGTGCTTGGGGACTGTTACCCTCTAGCATATCTTGATGGATATTTTGTAGACTCCTCAGAGGGGTAGCTACCTGTTTGGTCAATTTAGTGTGTCCTAAATTGCTACATTAATTTGTCAATTCGGGATTCATAAGATGACGAAGTGTGGCGCACTATATGTGCAAGATAACCTATCTCTTACTTCTTGTCGTTTTTGGGTTTTTTATTTATCTTGGTTGGTTTCCTAATGTGAGATGGAAATTCTAAAGGACAAGTATGGATATAAATGTTCAAGGCAATAATTTCCTTTATAATGATTTCCCAAACTTCAAACTTCAAAAGGATTTTAAAGCATACAATGACAAAATTAATTCCTAAAGGAAAATGAAAATGTGCCACTATACTATTCAAACAAACAGTGAACTATTGATCATGAAACCCATTACCCTTGCTGCTGTCTAAACACAAAAGAAACTGTACTCAAAGAAATCCAAATATTTCAAGCAAAGTAAAGCTAAAATCAAATTACATCAACTCATATTCTGACCCCTCACCATTAGTCTCGCTATGGCTTTCGAAGGTAATCATAAACAACTTGAGCAATCCGATATCTAATTTGCAGAAAAATAAACTAATATCAAATTACACACTCATACTTCAATCCCTCACCATTAGTCTCGCTATGGCTTCCGGAGGTAACTGATAATGACATGATCAATTTAATATCTAACTTGCAGAAAAATAAACTAATATCAAACTACACACTCATACTTCAATCCCTCACCATTAGTCTCGCTATGGCTTTCGGAGGTAACTGATAATGACATGAGCAATTTAATATCTAACTTGCAGAAAAATAAACTAATATCAAACTACACACTCATACTTCAATCCCTCACCATTATTCTCGTTATGGCTTTCGGAGGTAACTGATAATGACATGAGCAGTTTAATATCTAATTAACTAGTAAAGAAAATGTACAAAACTGAAATGAATAAAACAATGCTGGAATTAAAAACTAAGAAAAAGAAATCAGCAGAAGGACAAGATTGATTCCATGTCATTAGTCATTGTAAACTATGTGCAAATGCCCGGGCTGCCTACTGTAATCTGGAACAAAGACACTGATCAGTTAACAACAGTATAAAACATGAAAAATTATGGACAGAAATAAAACGTTAATACCATAAGAGATGTAATATATACACGTGAATAACTATGGCATAATGAACGTAAGGAAATAAAGCATGAAACTATACAACAATAAACAAAACCTCGGCGTGTACAGGGGCCCTCTGCACAATCCTCGGGGAACAGCTATCAACCACGAATTATGCTTATGAACAAAGTCTTCTCATGTATTCAAAATGCAGTCATAACAAGGAAATAATGTCACGGCACAGTGGGCTTTCTTTACAGCAAAATTACATTACAAAAGCTAGCTACTATGCGTATGAGAACGCATTATTTATAACAGAGGATGACATAACTACTTTCCTACAATCTGCGCTGATAAAAGACACGTGAACAACCACGTCCAGAAATCTAGCATTATGGCTACCGTGAAGATTAAATCTATGGAGGGTGGCCATTGGATTCGGCTTATGGAGCAGTTCACAGGTGTTGATATGTCCCCTGAGATTTAGGAACGGCCACGCAAGTCTTCATGTGGTGAAAAACAGAGTTCTGTCACCGTAGGACTCTTAGGTTGACCACCGCTTGACTACCTTTGACCACGGCCTTCTTTGGTGAATTCGACTGAGCCAATAGGACTCGGTCAATATCCATGTCATTTCCAACTTGCCCATGTGGCTTGATTTTCCTGAAGACACCTGCAATATAGAATTTAACAAAATGGTTGCAAAAAGTTGAAACAGCTGCAGAAAGTGACAAGATTCCGCAGCTCAATGAGAAAAAATCTAATTCAAACAGCAGACACAAAACATAGTTAAAAACCACTTTAAATGCTCTTTTATGATTAATATGCAATGATATTGATGGCTTAGGAGGTCCAGGTAAATGGAAAAAGTCTAGAAAGGTGTATAGGAAAGATGTAGATTTGAGACTCAACATACCCCCACTGTGAAGGTGTTGCATGTCCTCATGCAACCAAAATTTTGATCATCCTCCTTCAATTCATATGCCTTGATAACTCTGCCAGTACATCCAGTCCTCTTCTCCTCTTCCTTGGTGCTGCTAACATCCTGGGCTTCTTCATCAAGCATCTGTATTTGAGATTAATCAGTGCTTTACTTATCTTCTGGCATTTCTTCTTCAATTTCCTGTTCTTTTTCTGCCACAGTCCTAGATGTAGCATAGTGTTGTCATGAATGATCTTGTCCAATTTGTTTTGCTCCTTTAATGTTTCATTTTCATTTTTAATATGTCTATTTAAAACCTCCAACTCAAAGACTTCTTGTTTCAATGATTGGACTAGAGCTTCTTGTGCTATGTGAGGCTGAGTGGATGAAGTGCTGGGACCCGTGGTTGTTCTTTCTAAAGATTCTATGTAATCATACACTTCTTGCTGCTTTGGATCTATCTCAGGTGTCATTTTCCTTGGGTTGTCCCCAAAATGCTGTGGAGGAGATTTGACTTCAAAATCTGGCTGAAAAGGGCTCATGTCAACGTCTTGAGGACTAGCTTCAACATTTGACTGAGAATGAGGTGGACTATGTTCAACGTTTGGCTGAGAATGAGATGGAATATGGCCAGCTGGAGTTTGTTCAGGTGTTACTTCTCCCAATTCAATAAAATGAGGTCCTTTTGTTTGTGCTTTTCTCCACTTTCCTTTAAGCCTGCTGCTTCTTCTTACATACTGTGGACTACTGTCTTTTTCCCTCTGTTTTTATTTTCCTTTCTTTTTGGCCATAGTTGACTGTTCCTGAAGGTGAACTAGTCTCTCAGACAATACTTGATGGTCTTCTTCTGAGGAAGGGGTTTGATGCACAGCCTCAATGCTTCTTTTCTCTTTTGATTTTATTGGCTTTTTATCCTCAGTCTTTTCCTTCCTCATTTTAGATAGTCTTTCTTCTCTACTAGTTCTTTCAACTGTGTTAGTAGGAGTGCTTTGAGTTTTATCATCTATTCTCTTTCTTCTACTTCTCTTTGGTATACTTCCTTTAGGGGTTTCTTGGGGTTCTTCAAAGAAATTTCTAATTAAAAATTCCTCCCAGGTGTCCTTTTTCTCTTTCAATTGTTTTTCTATTAGGATTTTCACTAGACCATGGTGATACAAATGTGGTTCTACGTCCCCCAAATGCTTCTGGATTGTTACAGACATCTTTTTCAGACTGTTTAGTAAAAAGTATGGCAGATTGAGGGTCTGGTTGTCTATGAAATTCATCAATAGTCGGGTATGATACATGTACATTGACCCAAAACGTCCCTCACAGGTGATAAATTTTTGAATAAGTAACAGTAAACTGGCCCACTCTTCTTTTAAAGCATGAACATGAATTCCATTTTTGAAAATGGTGACGTCCATACCTGGGTTACGTAGGATCACTCTCTAGGCTTCTTCACCAATGCTCTTGTTCTTGAACCAGCGTTCTCCTTCTTGAGGGAGTTCTGTAGCAGCTGCTATGGATGCCTCAGTCACTGTAAATTTGAGGTCCCCAATCTCCACCTCCAGACCGTTGAAAGACCTTGCAAAAGATTTTTTTACCTCCTTATTATAGCCTTTAAACTTTTGAATAAACCGAAGCCACTTTGCCTTTTTCAATATATCTTTGACCTGCGGGTATCCTTCCATAAATTTGGGTCCCTCTAGTTTTGTTCTCAACAACTGACCCATACTTCCTTCTGTACTTTAAAACTTGTCTGTGTGAGGAGAGTTTAGCGGAGTTAAGACGGCTGGATTAGCGGAAATGAGCAGGGTTTATGAAGGAGACCAGTGATAGTGAGCGGATATCAGAGAATAGGTACACGGAATGAAGCGAAATAGAGAACAAAATAGGGTGAAAGCTTCTGTGAACACAGTGGAAATGTAGCCGTGAGGTCAATAGAACAGTAGGGGGAGTAAAGTGCATTCGCCAGTATTTATATTTGAGTGGATGCAGAGTAGACGCAAGCACGTTTATAAAACGGCTACGGATTTTGTGCGGCTAAGAGAAGCCATAGTCAAATCAACCACGTTTCTTAACTACAGGTGGAGTATCAACGTATAGCCGAACACTAGTGAAGACCGGAGGCTTGATTATGAGGCCGTTTAGAAATGAATGCAAGGATTGTGGGGGAATCGTATAGAGATCGTGGGATGGCTACGGAGTTATCAATGCAATCATTGCATATAATGGAGCTATGGTTTATAACTATGTAAAAATGTGCTTGAAATGCCATTTGAAATAAATTTCTACTCATACCTTGGAATTCTTGCCATTTTTCATTGGTCTTCAATCAGTTGCTCCTCATTGATGTCTTTGAGTGCCCCATGTCTTCATAATATGTCTTCATACCTGCATTTGATTTCATGACTGTTGAACTAACATCTGACTGTAAATTTTTGAAAAACAGAGTGGTAGCTGCAGAAACTGCTTCTGGCTGCGGAAACTGGTGTCAGCTGCGGAAACTGACACAATAATTATTTGGGTGAATGGGGATGGATAGATGATAACTGACTGAATGAAAATGGTCATGAAGGAAAATTTTATTGATGAAATGAAAGGAAATAGATGAAATGGAGTGAAGTGAAATGAAGTGGAGTGGAATGAAGTGGAATGAGTTGTCATAAAACTTGTGAAATGAGAAAGAATTTTTTTTTTTTTGGAAAATATAGGGTGTCAGGTATCCCTGATTTTCACCCTACATTTTCTGTATAAGACTGCCAATCAGTGATTGGTTTTTAGACTTATACATTTTTTTTTTTTTTTTAACTAAAAAGAACAAAGGCTAGGCTGGTGGAGAAGAATTCTTCTTCACCAGCCTTATTGCAGAATTATCTTGAAACATTTTGACAAATTCCTCTTTTGAGAGTGGCTTATGATAGATCTTTAATCTGTGGCCATTCACAATAAGAGGAGTTTGAAATTCATCACTGGTCTTGATTCTTACCGCTCCATTGCTAAAGATCTTGTTAATCTCATATGGCCCAAGCCAATGAGTCTGAAATTTTCCTTTGAAATCTTTAAACTTTGAATCAAATAGCAATGCCCAATCTCCTTCTTGAAATTTCTTCTCTTTGATGTATTTTTCATGCCATTTAGCTCTTTGATATTGAACTAGATCAGTTCTTAGAATTGCCTCTTGTTTGATCTCATCTAGCTCATTCAACTGCTCCATTATATGCTTTTGGGCTTCTGATAGATCCATCCCCAACTGAACTGCTATCTTGAAGGTTTTGACTTGGAACTCAATAGGGAGCAGGACTTCTTTCCCATAAACAAGTTCATAGGGAGAATGTCCTGTTGTATTTCTCCATGTAGTTCTGTAGGCCCATAAGGCTTCAGAAAGCCTTTCTGCCCAATCTCTTATGTGTAGATGAACAGTTTTGGTGATGATACTTTCGAGAACTTTTTTTGTAGTCTCCACTTGACCATTTGCTTGTGGATGGTAAGGAGTAGATCTTCTGTGCTTGATCTTGTATTCTTCCATCAGCTTCTCCACCAGATTGGATGTGAATTGGCTTCCCTGATCTGTCACAATTTCTCTTGGAACACCAAAGCGAGTAAAAATATCCTCATAAAGAAAATTAACAACTAAATTTTCATTAGCAGACACTAATGCTTTGGCTTCTACCCATTTAGTAACATAATCAGTAAAAATCAATATATACTTCTTTTGCTTAGATGGTGGATTAATAGGTCCAATGAAATCTAAATCCCATTTTTCAAAGGGTTCGATGAGTACCTGTGGTTGCAATGGAATTTCATTTGAAATGGTAGGTTTCCCTACTCTTTGGCAGCTGTCACACCTTTTGACATATTATTTTGCATCTTTGAAGAGGGAAGGCCAATAATGTCCTAAAGAAAGGATTTTATAGGCTATCCTTTTGTCAGGAAAGTGTCCACCGCATGGTTCATCATGACATGCCTTGAGGATATCAGGCATTTCATCCTCCCTGACACATCTTCTGATCACAAGATCTGGCCCTGTTTTAAACAATTCGTTAGAAATCCATGAATATTTTGAACTCTCCTGAATAATCTTTCTTTTTTCACTTAAAAATAAATGTGGAGGCAGTTTCCCTGTAACCAAATAGTTAGCTATATCTGCATACCAAGGAGTCTTAATAGTTACTGCAAACAAATATTCATCAGGAAACTTATCCTCTAAAGGAGAATCTTCTTTAGTATTCTGAATCCTAGACAAGAAATCAGCTACTGTATTTTGTTTCCCTGGTCTATCCAACACAGTAATATTGAATTCCTGCAAAAGTAGGAGCCATCTTGTCACTCTACCATTAGTAACAGGTTTGTTCATTAGATATCTAATTGCAGAATGATCAGTATGAATAAAAGTTTCATAGCCTGTTATATAATGTCTAAACTTATTGATTGCATGAACAACAGCTAAAAACTCTTTTTCAGTCACAGTATAGTTCAACTCTGTGGGAGTCAAATTTTTACTGGTATAATAAATGGCATAAGGAACTAAATCTTTTTGACCCAACACAGCTCCTAGAGCTGTATCTGAAGCATCCGTAGAAATATGGAAAGGGAGTTTCCAATTTGGTCCTCTCAAGATAGGTGCTTCGGATATTCTTGTTTTCAAAGTTTCAAAAGCTGATTGACAATCAGGATCCCATTTAAATTCACAGTCTTTTGTAAGCAATTTGAAGAGTGGAGATGCTATTTTAGTGAAGTTTTCTATAAATCTTCTATAGTAACCAGTAAATCCTAGAAAACTTCTAACATCTCTTTGACAATTTGGAATAGGCGACTTGGAGATGACTTCAACTTTTGATCTATCAACCTTAATCCCATCTCCTGAAATATGATGTCCTAAAACAATCCCTTCAGTAAACATCATAAAGCACTTTTCATGGCTTAATGAAAGGTTTGTTTCTTTACATCTTATGAGAACTTTTTCCAAATTTTCTAATGCCTCTTCAAATGAATTACCATAAACTGTAAAATCATCCATATAAACCTCTACACAATCATGGATTAGATCAGAAAAAATTCCTAGTACTGCTCTTTGGAATGTTGCGGGTGCATTACATAACCCAAAAGGAAGCACTCGATAGGTAAAAGTTCCCCATGGATAGGTAAATATGGTCTTATCTTGATCTTTAGGTGCTACCTGAATTTGATTATAGCCACTAAAACCATCCAAAAATGAAAAGTACTTTTTGCCTGCTAATGTATCTAATACCTGATCAATAAAGGGCAAAGGAAAGTGATCCTTCAAATTTGCTTTGTTCAATTCCCTGTAATCAATGCATACTCTCCATTTACCATTCTTTTTAGGTACTATAACCAAAGGAGAAACCCATCGGTTATCTGAAATTGGATAAATGAAGTTTACATTGAGAAGTTTTTGGAGCTCTTCTTTCACTATCTCCCTAAGATTTGGATTCATCCTTCTTTGAGGTTGTCTGATTGGTCTACTGTTTTCCTCAATATAGATATGATGGATGCAAGTCTTAGGATCAATACCTTTCATGTCGGTATACTCCCATGCAAATGCAGTAGAATGTTTTTGCAAGATTTTGGTTAGTTCTTCTTGTTGTGACTTTTCCAACTGTTTGTTAATATTCAATGTTTTTTCTGGAAAAATCTCAATGGTAGAACTACCAAACTCTTCCATAGAGTAAAGAGACATTTGTCTTGATGATAAATATTCTATGTCAGATTCCAACTAAAATTGTGTGGGGTCATATTCTGAAGATGTCTCAAAATTTTCTAATGTGTTCAGAATTTGACTATCCTCACTGATTTCAGAAATGGTAAAGATAGGTTGTATAGTGTCCTCATCATCGACCCATTCATTGTCTCCTACTTCTGTGATTGCTTTTGCTGGAGGATACAAATTGAATTTCTTTGTTGAATTACCATTAGAAATGTACATATCCCCAGATCTACAACTAATGAAAGCATCAGCTGTGGCTAGCCAAGGTCTTCCTAAGATAAGTGGTTGCCCTCCTAGATTACTCTTGGGAGTCAAAATCATAAAATCTACTGGATATTCCCAAGAATCTAAGGAGACTGAAATATCTTCTAATACATCATCTGGTTTAATAATTGATCAATTTGCAAGTTGCAGTAAAGTAGGTGTAAAAAGAAGGTTAGGAAGTTTTAGCTGGTCCATAGTCTGTCTACTCATAATGTTGATAGCAGCCCCTAAGTCAATCAATGTGTTTGGAATTTCTATCCCATTTATATGTGTCTTGACAATTGGACTTCTGGATCTACATACTTCTACATGGTAATTTTTCCCATCATAATATTTGCAATTTTTCCTACCAGGTGGATTCTTCTTGTGTCTTTTAGTTTCCTTCCTGGTCTTTTGAAACTCAACTCCTTTATTGTTTTTGCTAGAATAGAAATCTCTCGAATGGCTTGTAGCAAGGGAATCTTGATACAAACATTCTTCAATTCATCTAGAAAGTCATAGTTAGGCAACAAGATTTGTTTTTCCACCCCCTTGTCAATTTGTAGTCTTTCAGGAAAAGGAGGTGTAGATGAAGATGCAGGTTGCTCAACTATAGGAGTTGTGGGTGTTAAATTTTCTTTCTCTTTTTGAATGTTTGAGTTTTGAAGAGATGTTTCCTCAGAACCCTTATTGGCTTTAAGAGAGTCCTCCTCAGAGGTATCTTGCTCTTGGTCATCTATAGAAAGTTTTTCTAAAACTCTACCAGATCTGAGTTGTACATCATTGAGAGGAACAATCATATAGGTAGGAAATTGTTGTCCTTCTATCATGTAAGTATTCTGAGGATTTTTATTGTTAGGATTTGGCAATGGCTGAGTTGGAAGTTGATTTGTCTTTTGTTGGAATGGAAGCATGAGTTGAGGATTTGGATTTTGTTGAGAAAGTTGTTGTTGTGGAAATGGCAATGAAAGTTGTGGATTTGGGTTTGGAAGTTGTGGAGCTTGTTGATTTTGAAAAGATGGAGGATATTGATAAAATTGAGCAAATCTCCCATAAGGATTTTGCATACCTTGTGCCCATAACTGATATGGATTTTGAGGTTGGGGCCAAGGTTGTTGCCAAGGATTCCAATTTGGTGGGGGTTGAGAATTCATAGGGTTGTTAAACCCTTGAGTTTGTTGCCCCTACCAAGGTCTTCTTGCAACAAAACAGAGAGATTCTACTGAATTTGGATCTTCTTGAAAGACAGCTTTGAGTCCAGGAATTGAAGGACAATCCTTGGTCTCATGATTCTATGAGAAAATCATACATGTTTCTACAACTTTTGCATCCAAGGGACATTCCCTTAAAGCATGTTTCTTCCTACATTTCGGACAAAAGATGGCTAGAGCATCAGTTTCTGCTTTCTGCTTGTTTTGGATTTTAAGTGTGTCTAGTTATTCACTAAGGTTCCCTAAGATATCAGTTTTGAATTCATCAAGCATATTGCCAATCTCTACCCTACTTACTGATCTAGTTGCAGATTTGTTTTCCCTAATAAGAGAAGGATCTCTAGGCCCTTTTCCCATTTTAGATTTTCCCCTTGAGAGATGGACACATAGTTCTGTTATGTCACGAAGTGGAAGTTGAGAAATTTCTCCTTTCCCCATCATGTTTAAAATATCTATCCATTCATCTCTGATGGATTTTAATATAAGGGCTTTCAAATTTTCATCATCTAAATTTCTCATCTTTGCTCTTTTTAATTTGTATTGAAATCTTTCAAGTCAATCTTCCAAATTTTCATCTTCTTTTTGCACCATTTTGAATACCTCATCCTTATGATTGGTGGGCATGCAATAGTCCAGATATCTATCCAAAAAAATTTGTTTCATATCATTCCAAGTCCTAATAGATTGGGTGACTAATCCCATGAACCATTTCAAAGCAGCTCCCATCAATGTTGAAGGAAACAGTTTGAGTTTTTGAGAGTCTTCCATATAGTCATAGGTTCGGCACACGACTTCAAACTCAAACAAAAATGTTTCAGGATCCTCACTTCGCAATCCATAAAAGTTGGGGAGGACAGATGATGAGATGTTTTTCATCATTGTATGAGTTTCCTCATCAACTATATGGAATCCAAACAAGTTGTCTCCTTCCCTATTTCTCCCATTATTATCTCTACCTCCACCATTGTTGCCTCCATTATTTCCTCCTCCTCTACCTCTACCTCTACCTCCGAATCCATCTATTATTTCCTCTGCCATGACAGTTTCTTTAGAGTCCTCAAAGTCCTTTGGTTCTTCTATCAAGGGAGGATGACAGGGAGTTTCTTCCTTTTCTTCTTCAGGTGATTCTACTTCTTTGATTACAATATACTCTCCTGTAGAAGTAAAGAAAGGGTCTTTTTTTAAATGAGATTTGGTAGATGGTGTAGGAGAATCCTCTAATTCAGCTGCTCCTTGAATTCCAAGAATCTTAAGGCTAGGGGTAGATGGTGGTGAATCTTTTCTATGCCTTGAAGAAGATGGAGTTGTGAAAATTGAACTCTTGGCTCTAGCTATAAACCTTCCCCTAGAATATCTTGCTCTATGCATGTCATTTTTTTTTATTTTTTTTAAGTTGGGCTAACAATTCTCTTTCTGATCTTCCAGGTCACACTAGGTGCAAGAAGAGAGCATAATTAAGAAATTATTGAACCAATAACTCTCTTTTCTAATCCTCCAGATCACACTAGGTGCAAGAGGATAGCATACTTCAAGAAGTTATCAATTTTTCCCTTCTTTTTATTATTGTTTTTTTTAAAGAAATTGGCTACCTAGTTACACTTCCCCGGCAATGGCGCCAAAATGTTTGGTCAATTTAGTGTGTCCTAAATTGCTACATTAATTTTTCAATCCGGGATTCGTAAGTTGACGAAGTGTGGCGCACTATATGTACAAGATAACCTATCTCTTACTTCTTGTCGTTTTTGGGTTTTTTATATATCTTGGTTGGTTTCCTAATGTGAGATGGAAATTCTAAAGGAAAAGTATGGATATAAATGTTCAAGGCAATAATTTCCTTTATAATGATTTCCCAAACTTCAAACTTCAAAAGGATTTTAAAGCATACAATGACAAAATTAATTCGTAAAGGAAAATGAAAATTTGCCACTATACTAGTCAAACAAACAGTGAACTATTGATCATGAAACCCATTACCCTTGCTGCTGTCTAAACACAAAAGAAATTGTACTCAAAGAAATCCAAAGATTGCAAGAAAAGTAAAGCTAAAATAATATTACATCAACTCATATTCTGAACCCTCACCATTAGTCTCGCTATGGCCTTCGGAGGTAATCATAAACAACTTGAGCAATCTGATATCTAATTTGCAGAAAAATAAACTAATATCAAATTACACACTCATACTTCAATCCCTCACCATTAGTCTCGCTATGGCTTTCGGAGGTAACTAATAATGACATGAGCAATTTAATATCTAACTTGCATAAAAATAAACTAATATCAAACTACACACTCATACTTCAATCCCTCACCATTAGTCTCGATATGGCTTTCGGAGGTAACTGATAATGACATGAGAAATTTAATATCTAACTTGCAGAAAAATAAACTAATATCAAACTACACACTCATACTTCAATCCCTCACAATTAGTCTCGCTATGGCTTTCGGAGGTAACTGATAATGACATGAGCAATTTAATATCTAACTAACTAGTAAAGCAAATGTACAAAACTGAAATGAATAAAACAATGCTGGAATTAAAAACTAAGAAAAAAAGAAATCAGCAGAAGGACAAGATTAATTCCATGTCATTAGTCATTGTAAACTATGTGCAAATGCCCGGGTTGCCTACTATAATCTGGAACAAAGACACTGATCAGTTAACAGCAGTATAAAACATGAAAAATTATGTATAGAGATAAAACGTTAAGACCATAAGAGATGTAATATATACAAGTGAATAACTATGGCATAATGAGCATAAGGAAATCAAGTATGAAACTATACAGCAGGAAACAAAATGAAACTATACAGTAATAAACAAAACCTCGGCGTGTGCAGGGGCCCTCTGCACAATCCTCGGGAAGCAGCTATCAAACATGAATTATGCTTATGAACAGAGTCTTCTCATATATTTAAAACACGGTTATAACAAAGAAATAATGTCACGGAACAGTGGGATTTCTTGATAGCCAAAATTACATTACACCAGCTAAATCCTATGCGTATGAGAATGCATTATTTATAACAGAGAATGTCATAACTAATTTCCTACATTTTGCGCTGATACAAGACACGTGAACAACCACGTCCAGAAATCTAGCATTATGGCTGCCGTGAAGATTAAATCTATGGAGAGTGGTCGTTGGATTCGGCTTATGGAGCCATTTACAGGTGTTGATATGTCTCCTGTGATTTAGAAACGGTCATGCAAGTCTTCACGTGGTGAAAAACAGATTTTTGTCACCGTGGGACTCTTCGGTTGACCACCACTTGACTACCTTTGACCACAGCCTTCTTAGGTGAATTCGACTGAGCCAATAGGACTCGATCCATGTCCATGTCATTTCCAACTTGCCCATGTGGCTTGATTTTGCTGAAGACACCTGCAATATAGAATTTAAAAAAATGGTTGTGGAAAGTTGCAGCGGCTGCGGAAAGTGACAAGATTCCGCAGCTTAATGAGCAAAAATCTAATTCAAATAGCAGACACAAAAAATAGTTAAAAACCACTTTAAATGCTCTTTTTATGATTAATATACAATGATGTTGATGACTTAGGAAGTCCAGGTAAATGAAAAAAGTCTAGAAAGGTGTATAGGAAAGATGTAGATTTGAGACTCAACACTACCTTTTGACCTTGACGGGTCATTGGAGGAGTTGAGTATGGTGACCCTCTTGGGGTTTCGAATAGTGTTTTGGTTGGTTACCCTTGGAGGTTTCCAATCAAATATTCCTCGATAAATGATGATCCGATAATGGTGGAAGCACGATGTCCTCTGTGCCTAAATGGTGGGAGGGGTAGACACTCCACCCTTTAATGGGGGGTGGGTTAAGAACCCCCTAGATCGACGAGGTTCTTTTGGTCCCATATGATGTCGATTAGTGCGACCTTTTTTTTATTTTGGATGTAGGATGGTTCCTATCAAAGAAAAAATATAATCACATACATAAAACAAAGCGAAAAATGAAAAGGTGATTTTTCTCTTTATCGTTAAACTGTGTGATCAATGAAGGGAAAAATTAGGTTTTGTTTGTTTTGCGTATGATACCAAAATGATATATAAACCTAATCGTCCTTACACTCTCAATGTAATTAGTCCTTGCGAGGATATTTTCTAATGGGTACTGGGCCAATGTCCTGAAAGAACTGGAGACGCCTCCCAACAGCTGAAGAATCAACCAAGGTAATGGTATGAGGCTAGACTGCTTCCTACACTGTCACCAATAGGGAAGGATTCCCTAGTTTTGGGCACTAAAGTACCGTTGTACCATGTGAGCATTCAAGTCTTGAGATTATTGGTAACCGGCTACCAGTACCAAGCACTAGATTGGTCAAGTATCCCCAAAGAGTACCATGTACTGGGCCTAAGCTTAACCCCCTATGAAATGAGTCTTTGTGATGCTCAAGTATTTGTTCTGTGGGTGTATAAATGGGTTTGAAGCTCCTTTAAATGTCAACATATATGGTTCAAAATGTATTATGACCACGATGGATTATTTGATACCTACCCCCGATTGTCCTAACCTAAACTATAATTTATTTTTTGGCCCCTGTGGGGACAATTTAGTGAGTTTAGTTAATGATTATTTTTAGAGAGTCTCAATTTTTTCTTATGGTGTGCTTTGGTGAAGTAGCTATAAGAAGAGAACAAAGGTCCCAACACACTAGGTGCCTTATGGTCCAATGCTTACCGATGCTTCGTGTGTGCTTTGTATTGAACAATAAAAAGTGTTATGAGATGTGGATAGGTGTCGATCTTTTATAATACTTTTCTAATTACCCCATGTTTGATTGGTCCTTGCAAGAATTGAAACGATGGGTGGATGATGGGTCACTTACACCTTGCCTAATTAGACTATGTTTTCCCTATAGGGTGATGTAAATTTGTCTTAGGAAAGCGTTCATATGTGCATCTAGGCTCAACAAGAGGAGCAAGGGTGCCAAATCTAAAGAAAAAATTTGACAAACTTGAACTAGAAAAAGATATGTCGATATATGGGCCACTTACTCTTTACTAATTAAGCTACATTTTTTTTCTTTTATCATCAAATCATTTTTCGAAAAAACATATGTCGATTTAAGGGCACTTACTTGTTCCCTATTTAAACTATGTTTAATTTGTGAAATAAAATACTAAAATTAAAACTACCTAGTTACTAAGCTAACTCGAGGTTAAACATAACACCTAAGTGTCCTAATGGTAGTGAAATACAGATATAAAGTGATGTAATATTATTAGGGGTTTTCAATCACCTTAGAAATGGGAAAAAGTAGAAATTTTTTTGCTTGCTGGACTGCCGTGTGGTTTATCTTCCCACAAACTCAGAGCACACATCTCTCGGAGCAAAAAACACATTGTCGAGAAAAATGAACAAAAATTGCCCCTTCTATTGTGAAAAACTTTTCACTGAGTGTGATTGGAGATGAAGAGAGAATGTAGGGGTGGTTTGCAAAAAATTGAGCAGGAAAAGGGACCTGCATCAGCTACCATTAACTCTAAGAGAAAGAATCTGGTGGAGTCATCATTCTTCTGGTAGTGTATTTTGCGCAAGGGTGTATGAAATAAACTTCATTAGCAAGTTGGTTTCTACCTGCACAAGCTCATCAATAAAAATGAGTGTCTGCTATTAGTGGAACATATTTGACACAATGTAAACTAAGTTTGAGGTAAAAATAAGCATACAACACTAAGAAAAAAACAAAACACAATATGCAAAATAGAAAATCTTAATGGAGCAAACAACCAAATAACACAAGTGGGAATTCTCCCTTTATTAGGCATTGGTGGTTAAAAATATACAATGCTAAACACTTGAATAGGTTCCTTTGAGCTATGCAACTCAAATACCCAAAACAAGGAGGAATCCTTTCCTCAATTTCCTGCAAGCGTCTCTTCCCTCTCTCAAAGGATGGTATATTAATATCAAATGGTGGAACTCTCTCTCTCTTGGAAAAAGATGTTGGCCAACATATGAGTACTTCCAATCCCTCTACTGCTAGAGTATGCAATGTGGTTTGCTACAAAGCAATTTGGCCAACATAACAATGTGTCTCCTCTCCCATTCTTCTTCCAAAGGTTGGCTTATATCGACATTTTTTTAATTCCTCCCTCTTCTTTTGGCCCAATAGGATAATGACACAAGAGTGGAGGAGTGATTCCTTTGTGTGTTACATTTAATCCTCAAGGTGATTCCATGTCAATTGTCCTTGGTAGTACTAAGTGGATAATATTCCTAACCAAGTGTGACAAGTGGTCCCCGATGGTGACATATCTCCATCGTGAGGACCACGTGACTATCAAAGGAATAGCCACACTTCCGCATAAAATTCCTTCGTTGCTAGTGCATTGTCGATTAAATTGTCCCTTAACCTTAGGAAAAAATAAATTTCGGTCTCCTCTAATGTATTCCTTCTCTGCAAATCTTCATTTGTACCTTCTTCTTGACATTTTTTAATATCTTTTACCGGTGCGATTTTCTGGTGTTAACATATACAATGATGAAAAAAAATGTGATGGCCAAACAAATTAACCTCAAATTATCAAAATTAACAACTTTACTCATCTTTTGTAAACTGTACATTAAGTCTGGAAGGACTGACGAACAAATAACACAATCCCTGCAAGATAAACCCTGCATGGAAGAAGGAAACAACAAAGTTAAAAGTGGGAAACCCCACAAGAAAATAAACAACCTAGAAAAAAATGAAGAAAATGTGAGATTTCCAATGCTAGCAAAGGTTTTTGATGAATGTGAACTCTGAGAAAATTTTCATCAGTTTTCGGTAGCTGCTCAGCTCCAAATCCTAGTCGCTTGCAAGCAAAAGTAGAAGTAAGAAAGCTTAGTTTGTCACTGAAATTCAAATCAGAAAAGTAATAGAGTGACCAAACCTTAAATGGAAAAATTAATATAAGAACTCGAATCTAGAAAAATTGATGAACAAATAGAGAAATCCCTGCAAGAGAACCCATCTTCTAGAGAACCGAGAGGGGAATAGTCTTCCGCATTAAGCCATTAAGAAACTGTTTAGCAAGAAGTAGTCCTTTTAAGTATGCTATGGGATGAAAAAAATATTGGGTACATGTATGTATCTTCTGAAAATATAGGGTTCATTATGGAGATAGGGTTACACCCCTGTCATTTCAAGGTTATTCAAAGTCTAAAACCATTTGGCAAGAAGAATTATTTCTCTATCCACTATGGAATGATGAAACAAATTGCTATATCTATGTCTCTCTAAAAAAATAGGGTTTCATTGCGCAGATTGGGTTCCACCCCTATCCTTTGATTACTTTTTAAACGTGTCCATTACAGGCCCTAACTACTTTTTTTCTCTTAACTATTAATCCATTGAACAAAAAATTTTCAATTCCCCAACATTCCATCCGATGGTGCATACCAGTACACAATGGAAGTTGGGGAAGTTGTTCTCAAAGTGGAGTGCCTTATGGCATAATAAAAGCAAGATATGTATATAAAAAAAATAAAATTTAATTTTGTATTATTTAGTATTTTTTATGTATAAATTATATAACTTATGTGTTATATATCCAATATTCTCCTGATCGCACACTATTTTAACTTCATGCAGAATACAAAATATATTCCACCATTGATCATCACATGCGGAAATTAAATCAATTGCAATGCACACATGAAACAATAAAAATTCATGCACATTAACACAGTTGTTTAATGGGAAAGCCTGAAGCTAAAAACCCCAACTATATATATATAATATATGTCATAGAGATCATGTAACAATCCTCATACAAAGCTGAACATGTCAAACTCTCAGTACAATACAATCGCTACACACTAATCAGGTCGATCTTGCAAATCCATGCACCGATCTTTGCCACCTGCTAGCCTACCTCTACTACGCAATCGCTGCTGAAGAATGGCTCTGAATGAACTTGAATCCACCAAGATTGCACTGCGCAATCATCATTGGCATCTCTAATGAGTGTTGGATGCAATCAATGCATCACTATAGTCACAACTAATAATCACACTTGCTCTTTCACCTACCTCTCCACTGGTCTCCACTGAAACTGCCATGCACTGTAGTTAAATGATGTATTCTTCAGTTGATTAATAATTTATTATTTATTTAATTAATTAAATAATTAATTCACACCACTCTCACTAGTGTATCAATCAGTTAGACTAGATACAACTAGCTCAACTGAGTCCAACTGAGTTAAACTAAATACAACTCCACCAACTACTTCTATAACTCCACCAAACTCTGTCACATGAGTTCTAACTGAATTCCTTCATGCATTAGCTCCAGTAAACCCTCGGGAATAGTGTAATTCCTTTTGTCAGCTGTTGTGCCACATCTGTGCAGTTAACTGAAGTGCTGCAAGAGAATACAATAATGTTTAGAGTCCAAATATTATTAAGAGCTAATAACATTCGACATATCTATTTTTAGATTGGAAATCTAAAAATAGATTCCGCCCAATATGTCTAAAAATAGAATTCCATTTGTTTTTCCAACTTGACCAACCATCCACAAATTGCATCCTGCAACTCATAGAATATGATCGACATGTCTAAAAATAGACTTTGCACCAAAAATAGCCGGCGGGCCCACTTAATGAGGGCGACTCTTTTCACTAAGCTCATCATCTTGTTGAATCTCGACACTCCCTATCAACAAGATAGGGATTATCTTCCACCACGATCCTGTCTCTATGGTATTTGAATTTTCTCCTGGTGAGTGCCTTCGTCAGAATATCTGCATCCTGATCCTCCGTAGGAATGTAAGAAAGTAACATGATCTTCTGCTGCACACAATCTCTAATATGATGGTACCGGATGTCAATATGTTTAGATCTATCATGAAATAATAGATTAACCGAGAGTTTAATGCAACTCTGATTATCACAATATATCACAGTAGGATCCAAGTGTGAACCGAACAACCCGACCAGGATCTTCCTCATCCATATAGCCTCGCATGCAGCCAAAATTGCTACCATGTACTCGGCCTCCGCTGAACTAAGTGCCATGGCTCTTTGTTTCCTGCTGTACCAAGAAACTGCTATAGACCCGATAGTGAATATCCCTCCAGATGTGCTCTTTCTGTCCGTTGGGCTCCCTACCCAATCTGCATCCGTGAAGCCATGCAGCTTCAACTCATCCGACTGTCTGTACCACAATCCATATCCCAATGTGCCCTTGATATATCTCATGACATGCTTGCCTACCTTCCAAACTAGCTTGGTAGGCTTAACCATAGCTTGTGAAAGCTAGTTAACAGCATAGCATATGTTCGGTCTTCTATTGACCAAATATATGAGCGAACCAACCAACTATCGATAAACAATGGCATCCACTACCTCTACCGATGTAGCATCATCTTTCCTCCAACCACAAGGAAGAGTAGTGTAGATAGACTTGTAGCCTTACATGTTGAACTTCTCCAGTATCTCCCAGGCATAATTGCCTTGAGACACAAACAGTCCACCCTTCCGTTTCCAAATTTCCAATCCCAGGAAATAATGAAGGAGGCCCAAGTCCTTCATCTCAAACTCCTTTGCAAGATCTTCCTTGCATGAGTGTATCAATAGTTCATCACCTGTTAGTATCAAATCATCTACATAAAGTACAATGATCAACAACTTACCCTCCACCACAATCTGGTATAGGTTCGGATCCACCTCACTCTTGGTGAATCCAAGTCCGGTGAAATAACTGTTTATCCATGTTTACCAAGCACGAGGTGCTTGTTTCAGCCCATACAGTGCTCTTTTGAGCCTGCACACATGCGACTCGCTGCTGAAGATTTCGAAACCTTCAGGCTACTCTATGTACACCTCCTCCTCAATGACTCCATTGAGGAGCATAGTCTTCACATCCATCTGATGAATGTGCCAACCCATCTGCACTGAGAGAGCAAGGATGGTCTGTATGGAAGAATACCTTGCAATAGGTGCAAAGGTTTCTTCATAGTCAATCCCCTCGATCTGTGAGAAGCCACGGGAAAAAAATCTTTCCTTGTACTTCTCGACGCTCCCACTCCCATCAGCAGCTTACTTCACTTTCTAGATCCATCTCAAACCTACCACTGATTTCCATTCCAGCCTTGGGACAATCTCCCATGCACTATTTCTGACAATCGAGTCATACTCTTCCACCATGGCATCTACCCATGCGGGATCCTCCATAGCTTCCTCGAAAGAGGATGGCTCTGTCATGATACACTTGCTCATCAGAGCCATGTATCTAGTAAATCGGTCAGGTGACTGTCTCTATATGCGTTGTGATCTAGGTGCTCCTACATTCTACGCTGCATCAAGATTCATTCGCTTAGCCTCTGTAGCGCACTTCCGCCCTCTAATGTTTGGCATTGCATGAGTGGTTTCTTCCACTCCATGAACCTCCTCTTGTGGCTGATCCACATCCTGAGGCTCATCTTTAGGAACTAGTAGCTCCTCATCTTCATGCAAGTGTAGTTCCCTCTCAAGCGACAACTTCATGGCTTTCTTCTCATGAAATTTGATATCCCGTCACACAACAGTCTTCCGATTGTCTGGAAAATACACACAATAGTTGTGGGGTGTTTCTTTGTACCCCACAAATATCCCAACCTCTACGGTCAGCTTCGGCTTCTTCCTGGCATCCTTCGTCACATGAATGTAAACAGGTGAGCCAAAAATCTTCAAATGAGAAATATCAAGCTTCTTACCAGAAAATGCCTCTTCGGGTGTACTCATGCCAAGTACTCTATGAGTACAATGGTTTTGCACATAAACCGTAGTGTTTCATGCTTTAGCCCACAAGTGTATGGGAAGGCCCTAATCATGCAACATCACCTGTGTAGCACCCACGATCATTTTATTCTTTCTCTTTGTGACCCCATTCTGCTGTGGGTTATGAGGTGCTATGAGTTCTCTTCTAATTAATTCTACACTGTAAAAGTCTTTGAATTCGCTAGAGATGAATTCACCACCATTATCGCTCCTTAGAGCATTCACCTGCTTCCCCGACTCTTTCTCAACCAGTGCCTTGAACTCACAAAACTTTGAGTATGTCTCTCTCTTCTTTTGCATGAAGAAGATCCAACACTTACGAGAAAATTCGTCAACAAATATCACATAATACTTATGCTTTGCTGTCGAAGCTACTGAGAAAGGTCCACACACGTCTGTGTGAATTCTCTCAAGGATCATCGTGGTGCGACTATCCTTCTCGTGAAAGGTGGCTTTCACAAATTTTCCCAAGGTACATCCCTTGCATTGATCTGACTGCGAAAGAGTACCCTTAGGAAGCCCAGTAGAAATCTGTTGTAGTATCTTCAAAGCTCCATGGTGAAGGTGGCCCAATCTCCGGTGCCACAACTCGCCATCATCCCGGCTCACCACTCCTTCTGCCTTGCCTGCCATTGCTGCGCACCCATCTACCTGCAATCGATAAAGGTTCTGAACTCGAACCCCTATCCTCCGGGTCTCACCAGTTGCCTTACTGCGCAGGAAAGCCTTTCCCTCGCTAAAGACAACATCATATCCCTTGTCTTCTAACATCGCCACAGAGATAAGATTCTTCTTCAATCCCGGAACATGCATCACTTCCTTCAATACGAAGGGTTTACCAGACTCCCTCTCAAAGGAAATGGTACCGATACCGGTCGCACTGTATCTACCATCATCGCCCATCTCGATGTGCACTCCAATATCTTTCTCATCCAGATCTGAAAACAAATCTCGATCTCCAGTCATGTGAAAAGACGCACCACTATCCAAGAACCATACTGATCCCATCACACTTGAGACCAAGCATGCGATCAGCGAAAAATCCAGCTCAAACTGCGAGGCTAAGGCCTCTCCCGCTGCAGATCCAGCAGCCTGCTTATTTTTCTTCTTTTGCGGACAATTTGTGGCATAATGTATGTGCTGGTGACAGTGAAATCACTTCACCTTGGACATGTCCTACTTCTTGCCTTTCACACCGGAATGAGAATCTTTCTTGCTCTTTCCCTTCTTTTCTTTGGTAGCCAAAGCGCAATTTTCTTCATCAAATGCCTTTGATGAAGATCTGTCCCTAGTACTCCGCCTTATCTCCTCTTGCACAAGATCCGACCAAAGTCGCTCCCATCCTGGCAATTTCTCCCGACCATTGACAGAGTCTTGATAGGAATGCCAACTCTTCAGAAGCCCAAGGAGAGCCAAGCTCACCAAGTCCTCGTCATCTATAGTAACCCCCACACTTCCCAGCTCATCCCTGCACTGGAAAAACTTCGTGAGGTACTTGGGTATACTGTCGCCTTTCTCCATTTTTATGTTCCTAAGTTTATCCTTGAGCGCCAACTTCCTCTGGTCGCTCTTGCTTTGGAACAAATCTGTCAAAGCTTTCCACATCAAGAATGGAGAAGCTTTACCATGAAGGCTGGACACTATGTGATCCTTCACACCTTCCAACATAATCCTTCGACATTTTGTTGTCTTCTTTTGCCATGCGTCAAGTGCGGCAGCATCGCTAGAAGCAGGTTTTGGAATTTCTGCATCTATGAACTCCTTCAACCCATTATCATCTAGCACCACCTCCATCCTGTCCTTCCATGCAATATAATTCGAGCTTCCCTCAAGGGCATACTCCAATCGCAATCCGTTGAAAGACATCTCAACTTCGACACCAAGAAAACACTGCTGCAAATTTGAATTCCACCAACACAAAACTCAACCGCTTCAATGTTTTGCAATTGCTCCAATGATCAATATCGCTCTGATACCATGTAGAAATTTGAATAACTGATATATTATTCACCGAGATTCTCCTGATCACACACTATTTTAGCTTCATGCATAATACAAAATCTCTTCTACCATTGATCATCACATGCGTAAATAAAATCAATTGCATGCATACATTAAATAATAAAAAATTCACACACATTAACATTGCTTGTTTAACTAGAAAGCCTAAAGTTGAAAAACCCAAATATTTTTATATAATATATTTCATAGAGATCATGTAACAATCCTCATAAAAGCTGAACATGTCAAGCCCTCGCATAACATAATCGCTACACACTAATCAGCCCGATCTTCCAAATCCATGCAACGATCTTTGCCACTTGCTAGCTCCGCCCTTACGGTGAAATCCTCGCTGAAGAATGGCTCGAATGAACTTGAATTCACCAAGCTTGCACTAATAATCCTCATTGGCATCTCCATTGAGTGTTGGATGCAATCAATGCATCAATATATTCACAACCGATAGTCACACTTCGCTCTTTCACCTACCTATCCACCGGTCTCCACCGAAATTGCCATGCATCAACATTAATCGATGTATTCACGCTTAATTATGAGTTATTATTTAGTGAATTAATTAATAATTAATTCACACCACTCATCACTAGTGTATTTATCAGTTAGACTAAATACAACTAGTTCAACTAAGTTAAACCGAACACAACTCCACCAACTGTCTCATCAACTCCACCAAACTCTGCCACATGAGTTCTAACTCAAGTCAACCATGCAATAGCTCAACTAACCCTTAGGAAAAGCGTATTTCCTTCTTTCAGCTGCATGTGCCACATCCAAGCATCAAACTGAAGTGCTCCAAGAGGATAAGATAATGTTTATAGTCTAAATATTATTAAGGGTTAATAATATTTGACTGTTCTATTTTTAGCCCGGCAGTCTAAAAATAGATTCTACCCAATGTCTAAAAATAGAGGTCCATCTATTTTTACCAACTCGACCAATCATCCATAAATAGCATCCTTCAACTCATAGACCATGATCCATATGTCTAAAAATAGACATAGTCTAAAAATACAATTACACCTAAAAATAGGTTGCGGGCCCACATAGTGAAGGTGACTAATTTTCACTAAGCTCATCATCTTGTTGAATCTCAACATTTTAAGGGTGGAGATAATGATGATGATGATTAACGTCCACTTATACTAATGAGCTTTTTTCGACTTTAAGAAAGGAAGATATTAATTTATACTTTTTAATATTTTATTTCTATGACCAAAGAGGATGGAAATAAGTGCTTCTAGAACATTGTACACATTATAATTTTGATAACTAAACAAGCCAATAAGATTGCTATAACAGAAATAAAATATTTCAATAATACATAAAAGATAAATTTATATATAAATAAGAAACATATGCATATTAAAAATTATTTTATTTTTTATCTCATATATTGTTGTAATTATTTAATAATATATATATATATATATATATATATATATACACAACAATTCTTCAAAATGTACTTCTAACACTAGCTAAAACCATCAACTTCTAGTTAAGGGGCAACAGGGTTGAACATGAAAATAACTTTCTATTGGATGGTCAGCTCTTAGTCACATCCATTCTAGTTGTCAAAATATTTGCCACACTGCTATTATTCTTGGCTTGTTATGTTAGAAAAACTATAGTGATTTAAGAATTCTTCTCTCCCTTCTTTTCCATCATATAAATAAATTATTAAATAATTTCAATTAATCTCTTAATTTTTTAAAGTTCCATGGACCAGCTTGGGTTGCAATGAGATTAACACAGTTAAATAAAAGAAAATTTTGATCTTATATTATTAAAAATATACATGGAGACGGGCTAGAGTTGTAATGAAATTAACATAATTAAATAAGATAAATATTCGATCTTGTCTTATTAAAATTATATGCGGAGATGAGCTAGAGTTTCAATGAAATTAATAGAATTAAAAAAGATAGAATTTTGATCTTCTCTTATTAAAAATATACATGGAGACGAGCTAGGGTTGCGATGAAATTATCACAGTTAAATAGGATAAAAAAAATCTTATATTATTAAAATTATAGGTGTAGATGGGTTAGAGTTGCAATGAAATTATAAGTCAAGATAAAAACATTTAAAAAAATTGATCTTATTACTTAAATCGTACTCACATTTGTTATATTTGTCAATTTTTTGTGACACTAAGAATCTTTTTTATTTGTGAAGTCACTAAAACTATAGTGATTTAGGAATGGTTATTGCCCTTCTTTTATATGATAAAAATAAAACATTAAAGAGTCTCAATTAATCTTTTATTTTATTTTTTTGAGATAAAATAAGCCATATTGGTCTCATGAAAATTAATCATCTCCATCATCAACACACATATATATTTGTGTGTGTGTGTGTGTGTGTGTATTTATATTCTAAATTTTTATTATGCTAAAGTTCCAATGAAATTAGACTTCAACACAACTAAAACACAATTAAATAATGAACAAAAATCAATCTTATTTTATTAAAAATATAACAACTAATATGTGGTGGAAAATTATTAAGATGAACAAAATCTATTACTAAAAAGAAAAAGAGAATAATAAATTTTATTTGGGAAAAATTAGATGAAAGGAATAATAAATCTTATTTTGTATTATTTGTTATTTTTGAATGATGATGACGATTAAAATTCATTTAGAGGAGGGAAAGAAGCATTTCTAGAACAATATAGTTTTGGTGACTCAACAAGTCAAGAAAGTTGGCATAATAGAAATATAATATTTCAATAATATAAAAAACATAAATATATAAAACAACATATATATATTAAAAAATATTGTATTTTTTGTTGGTATAATAGAAATATAATATTTCAATAATATATAAAACATAAATATATAAAAAATCAAATGTATATTAAAAATTATTTTATATGTTGTGATTTACATCGATTAATTAAAATTTTCTCTTAACTTTAGCCAAAACCCCCAGCAAAAAAGGGTAACAAAGATGTTGGGTTTTGTCATTGAAATCATCTACAAAAAATTGGAAGCTAAATGTTGTTACATATTCACTGTCAAGAAAGGACGAGGATGTAGAAGCATTGCTTTGTGCCATTTATATTGTCCAACTAGATTGGATAACCAAAGAAAGGGAGGAATGAAATAATGAAGAAGAAGTGTGGACACTCATTCAAAAGTTGCAGCGAGATCCTAATACATATGATGCATTTAGATGAAAAAATGATTCACTATGGTACAAATATCACTTATATCATAGTAAGAATTACCAAATAAAATAAAATATTCTTTTGTAATTGCACACCTCCTCTTAGGAGGACACTCAGGATTTTTAAAAACTTACCATACGGTTAAGAAGGATATTTTTGGGATGGCCTTAAATATGATATGCAAAATTTTGTGGAAGAATTTTGGTCTTTGAACAAAATAAAGTTTAGAAAATTAAGACCCCAGGCCTGCTACAACCTTTATCCATTCCAATTCAATGTTGGGAGGAGGTTTGAATGGATTTTATCGCAGGTTTACCCAAGTCTGAAGGAAAGAGTGACATCATGGTGGTAGTTGATAGACTTACCAAGTATGCACACTTTTGTGCATTATCTCATCCACTTAAAGCGAGTACATTAGCTACTGTATTTATGGAAACAATTCAAAAGCTACATGGAAACCCAAATATTATTGTAAGCGACACAGATCCCTTTTTCACTGGAAATTTTTGGATGAAATCATTTTCT
Organism: Pinus albicaulis; assembly: GCA_034641835.2. Taxonomy (NCBI): domain Eukaryota; kingdom Viridiplantae; phylum Streptophyta; class Pinopsida; order Pinales; family Pinaceae; genus Pinus; species Pinus albicaulis. The sequence goes on along the minus strand of CM076577.1, from coordinate 847,293,590 downwards.
TGTATAGGTGCTCAACTAGCTCATAGTTGATCTGATCATCCTTAATTTGATGGGGAAAATGAGATAGTGAATAAATTTCTCGAAGGATATCTTCGTTTCTCTGTATTTTATATACAAACACAATGGGTCAAGTGGTTACCTCTGATTCAATGGTGGTATAAAACTCCCTTCCATACTGCAGCAAAAGTGACCCCATTTATGGCACTTTGTGGATATCATCCACCCTCCATCACATTATCTTTAAGATAAAATTCCAAGGTTCAAGAAGTGGAAGATCACATCGAGCATCAGCAACAATTTATCCAACTCTTAAAGGATAACCTCACTTTGGGATGAAATATAATGAAACAACGTGCATATTAGCATCGTAGCGAAATAATTTTTGATGTAGGCGACTGCATATCTTTACAACTACAACCATATAAAAAAATGTCCCTCAAGCAAGCTAAGAAGGATAATAAATTATCACCAAAATACTATAGTCCTTATATGTGACAAGCTCCTAGTTCAAACAATATTGCCAAAAATTTAATACGAAGGAAAAATCATATTGGAACCTGAAGCAGTCAAGAAAACAAGAACTCAAGAGCTACGAAATAAATCAATTTCAAAGTATCTCATCAAGTAGAAGAACTTACCCATTGAAGACTCCATATGGGAGGATGAAAATTTTATACAAAAGCATCCATAACTACTCAAGAAATGAGGATAAAACTTTTTTGAAAGAGAGTGAAATGTTAGGTCCCTATAATACTAGTGTAACCCCTTATTGTTATTGTTGGAAATACTGAGAGGGGGGTGAATCAATATTCCTTTCAATTAGTATTATTAATAATCTTTCATAGCAGTAGTCAATCTTCAATTATTATCAGTGTTTGTACAATGATAGAAGTAAACAAAATGAACACAAATGCAAATGGTTTTTAAGATGGAAACCCCCTCTGGGACAAAAACCACCTAAATGCTTTTCTAATAATCCTTTAATATTAAAATCCAATTGAAAAGAAAGATCCAACTTCCTAAAATCTAGAAAAGAATTCTTCTCCATCTCCCACTAGATTGATGCTCCAATGCCTGAGATTCTTCAGTAGTCAACTAAACAGATGCCCTAACACCCAATGAGCTACAACTCACCCTAGCATCACCCTACCACCCTTAATTTTTCACAGGCTTGAACCTATTGGTGACTTCATGCACTAGCCTAACACCACCCTACCACCCAATAGAAGAATAAAATAAGAATGGACTCTCGTACCAGGGAAAATGGTCCACTTTACAATGATATAGAATGATGTAGAAGAATAATACACATCAAACCATAACCCCAACTATGACACAACCAACTAATGATGATCCTAGACCTCCTGACACTGCCTCTTCAATTCTTGGCAAATAGACACTTGTAAAATTTTTACAATGATGATTTTACAATCGCTCAATACAATGATACCTTTACAATGACTATATGCAGTGATTCCCACTTGAAGACTTCATGTGGTGAACTTCTTGCTATTGTTATGCAACTTTATTGTTGCTCTTGTCATGCTACCCTTTCTCACTCTTCAGAACATTAGATCATGCATTGAGTCTTGTCTTGATGAATATATAATACCTGCAAAAATTATTCAAGGAAATACCCATGACATGATAATAGCAAAACTTACCTCATCCTACAGAGCATATGTCAGCGCTAAACAAAAACAAATTAGAATACAAAAAACCTAATGAAATTAAGAGATGAACATGCATATATAGAATATACTTACCTAGAGCTTACCTCTGTTGTATCATTTTGTTGCACCTTTCTTTTCTTTGCTTCCCTAGAAATTATAGTCCTTTGCAACCCTTGACATTACATGATCTAGCTTTCCCTTTCCTTCTAGGAGCTCGATATTGAATCTAAAGTATTTCTATTATTTTAGATCCCCAATATGTGATTTTAGTTCTTGCAGCAGCCCTCTGAGTCTTATTTCCAATGCCAATGTCTGATCGAATTTGGATGCTTCAAGACAAATTTATGCCCAATCTTTCAAAATGACCTAATTATGGACTAGATCAGTAAAGTTAATTTGTATGACGTGACACATGTCACTGTTTCCTCCTGCAGCTCTAAAACTATTACCAAATAAACTACATTCCATGCACTATCCACCACTTTTTACATAATTCCAATCCCATGCTCAGAGAAAGAGTTATGATGATTTTCCCTAGGTCACCTCTTTGAGATGAAGTCCAGGAGTCTGCATAAACCATAAATTCCACAGATCATATCTCCGAACATATTGTAAATCATGATCTAAAATTTTTACACGCACTTCCTCCAGATTTCGGCTTCATTTGATAAAAAATTCAACTTCTGAACCTTTGTAGAAAAAATTTAATTGCAAAAATTCCACGATGACCTGTTTCAAGTAGCGAAATCCCTACATGAGGAGGATATGAGGATCACAATTTATATAAATGCTTAGGTTGAGAGGGTCTTCAACAAGCGAATGTGGAAGGGATTTTAGGAGTTTAAAAATTATTAATTATTTACTTTTTAATGACCACAACCAATGATTAGTGTCATGCCACAACCCCATGGGGTTTTAGCCCACTAACTGGGGTTACTAAATTAAAACATGAATATCTCTCAAACCGTGAAGAATTACATGGTGATCCATATATCAATGGAAACATATAGACAAGTATAAACCATAAATAATATCCTTGGCTTAGAATATAGTAATTTGGTAGGTAAAAATTCCTCTGCAAGATCAGGGTAGCCCTTGTTGTTGCTTGGGTTGACATCAATGACAACCACTGATCAACAATGTCCCCCTTTGGCATTCATGGAAACACAAGTACTCCACCTGCGATCATGACACCTCTTCCTACAAAATTTTATCCCCCTTTCACATCAATGGCAAAGGGTAACCCCCCCTGACACACAACCATCCTGCATAGCTGTACACACTTACACTCCCCCTTTATTTTCCAAATAAGGAAAATCTAATGAGAACTTGGGAGAATCCCAAGCTTCTGGAAAAGATATTGAAATTCTTCACAAGGTAAAGGTTTAGTGATTATATCAGCAATTTTTTCTTTTGTACCAACATATTCAAGTTTGATATTATTTTCCGCGATTTGTTCTCTAACAAAATGATATTTGATTGGAATGTGTTTTGTTTTTGAAAACATGATAGGATTTTTGGAGATGCTGATGGCACTAGTGTTATCACAAAATATCGGAATAGGCTCACTAAATTGTACTTGAAGAACTTGCAAAGTTTGTTTCATCCAAAGAAATTGAGTACAATAAGCTTTCGCTGCAAGGTATTATGCTTCTACTCTACATAATGAGTTTGAAGTTTGTTTTTTTCTCAACCATGATACGAGACAACCACCTAGATAGAATGTTGCTCCACTAGTACTCTTACAATCATCAACGCTTCCTGCCCAATTTTCATCTTTAAAGGCTTGAAGACTAATATTCTTACTCTTGGGATACCACAAGCCATATTATGTTGTGCCCTTTAGATATTGAATAATTCTTTTCACGACAATAATATGTGATTATTTTAGTGCTTCTTGGAATCTTACTTCTTCTCCAACTGCTTGCATAACATCTGGTCGGGAGGCTGTTACATATAGAAGACTACCAATCATAGATCTGTACAACATCTGATCCACATCCTTAGATGAGTCGTCTATGCTCAATTTGCAACCTCTTACCATCGAAGTAAGTATGGGTTTGCAATATTCCATTTTTAATTTCTTGAGCATTTCCTTGATGTACTTAGACTGACATATAAATATTCATTTCTCTTGATAATATATCTGAAGCCCTAAGAAGTATGTCAGCTCACAAAGTAAAGACATCTCGAAATCACTTTGCATCCTTGTAGCAAATTTATTACTTAGTCGATTATCATTTCTACCAAATATTATATCATCCACATATACCTCAACGATTGTTAAATTATATTTTTCTATTTGTACATAAATATTTCTATCAACAGTACCTTTCTTGAACCCTTTTTGATGTAGGTATCCATCAAGACGAGCATATCATGATTTGGGAGCCTGCTTGAGACCATATAGAGCCTTCTTTAACCTAAAAACATAGTCTTATTTTTGTGATAGTAGAAAACCTTCAGGTTGTTCAATGTAAACTTCTTCCCCTAATTCGGCATTCAGGAATATTGACTTAACATTGATTTGGTAGAATTTGATTTTTCTTGAACATGCATAGGCGAGAAACATCCGTATGGATTCCATTCTAGAAACGCCTGCAAATGTTTCATCGAAACCAATTCCTTCCACTTGTGCATAGCCTTTGCAAACCAATCTTGCTTTGTTTTTTGTAACTTGTCCATATTCATTCAATTTGTTCCTGAACACCCATTTAGTCCCAATGACATTTTTATCTTTTGGTCATGGAACTAGTTCCCAAGTGTTATTATTCTTGATTTGATCGAATTCTTCATTCATAGCTACTACCCAATGTTCATTCTGGCTGGCTTCCTCAAACCTACTAGGCTCAAAGTTTGCTAGAAAAGAAATACGAGCTTGTTGTGATGAAAGAAGCTATCGACTTTCATTTATGTCACCAATGATTTGATTTGATGGATGGTTCTTTTGAATCCATTCTTTTGTTCTCTGTGTAGGAGATTCTTGTTGTTGTTCCTGTACATCTTGATGACCATTATTTACTTCTTCTTGGTTGACAGTTGCTTCTTGCTCTATAATTTTCTCTGTGTGTTTTTCATCCTCTTTCTAAAGTTTCAAAGATTCCAGGTCCTCATCATTATTCATTAGAACACGATATTCGTCAAATGTAACATTTATTCTCTCCACTACCTGTTTTCGTCTTATATTATAGCATTTATAGCCACTTATTTTGTGTGATTAACCAACAAAGATACCTTCATCAACATGTGATTCAAGCTTACCCAACTTTTGATCTTCTATTTTGATATAACATTTTCTTCCGAGGATTCTAAAATATTTTACATTAGCTCGTTTTCCTTTCCATAATTCATATGGGGTCTTGTTGCAATGATTTATGAGAAGGCTTCGGTTGATAATGAAGATAATCGTATCAATTTCTTGAACCCAGAAATTTTCATCCAATTTTGAGTCTTTAAACATTTTCCTACCCATTTTTGATATGGTTCTGTTCTTTCTTTTAGCAACTCCATTTTGCTGAGGTGTTCGTGCTATTGAAAATTTTATTTTTGTTCCATTTTCGTCACAGTATTGCTGAAATAATTTGGAAGTGAATTCTCTGCCATTATTTGATCTTAGACACTTTATTTTCAAATTAGTTTCATTTTCAACCAACTCCTTGTAGATCTTAAAGCACTCAAATGCATTAAGTTTTTTCTTTAGGAAACTAACGGCTGCCATCCTGGTATAATCAAATTTCATTAACATGAAATATAATTCTCCATCTAAGCCTTTTGTTCTCATAGGAACACATAGATCAGTATGTATAAATTCCAATGGATGTGATGCAAAGTTTTCTTTTGTTTTAAATTCAACTTTTGTCTGCTTTCCATGTTGACAGGCCTCACATAATGTGTTGGAAGGTTTTTATATTTTCGGCATTTCTCGTACAGATTCCTTTTTTCTTATTCAAACAAGATTTTCAAAGTTTATGTGAACCATTCGTTTGTGCCATAACTAGCTTTCATCTTCTTTAGATAGTAGACATGCTTTAGTTGCTTCATCCAGAACATATATGTCGTTTGGAGCTTGACTTGCTATAGCCATAATTTTACCAGACCTGCCTTTCCTAATTTCACATTTTGTGGAGTTGAATAAAATTGTGTGTCCTTGATCACACATTTCTCCAACACTGAGCAAAATGTGATTCATGTTTTCAACCAATAGAACATACTTGGCTAGAACATATTTTCTTCCGAGAGTGATGGTACCTGATCCTATAACATTTGAAGATCCATCATTTCCAAAGGATATGGTTCCATCCTTCTTCTCTTTCACATATACAAATTTATTTCTATCTCCGGTCATATGCATTGAGCAACCACTAGCAACATACCAGAAATATTTGTTCTTTTGAGCCTTGAGAGCGAGAGCACAATTATCAGTATTCTTATTCTTCCATGTTCATTCTTTCTGTGGCTTCGAATATTCTTCTGGAGGATTTTCCTGTCTGCAGTCTCTCACTTCGTGTCCAAATTTTTTACATTTGTAACAGTCCATATTATTTCTTAAATGTTCAAATATATTGATGTTTTGTTGAGCCCTCGAAGGTTCATATTTGACAGATCTCTTGGAATTGTATTGGTTCCTAGGGTACGTGCAACATTCTAGAACTTTATGAACAAATTTTCCACATGAATAACAATAGCCATGAAAATATGTTGGTTCCTGGATGGAAATATTCGTCGAGGAATTGTCTTCCAAGGTTGTTCTTGCGAATATTGTCCAATAAAGTCTACATGCATGTCAAATCTCATAGGTTCATTGTGTTTTGTTGTATAAGGTCCTGCTTCTTCTTCTTTTTATCCGAGGCCAGTTTTGTCGTTGTAAGATCATTGATTGTTGATGAGTTCTTCCAATGCCCTTGAGCTATTAGCATAGTTTTGGAAATTTTTTCCCTTCTTCACTTCCTTATGCAGCGATACTACTTTGTCTTCTAATGCTTCCCTTTCTTGGTTGTTTTCTTCCAACTTAATTTGAAGTGAATCTTCAATACATTTTTGTTCTTCAAATTCAATTTTGAGACCTTGAAATTGTTCTTCAAGAGTACTGGAACAAATTTTCTCTTCCTTAAGCTCTTTTATAAGTCTAATTGCCTCCTTAGAAATTTATTGTATGGTAAACCCTTCTTCTTCGCCGTTTGATACCTCTTATTTATTATGCTTGGCCATAAAAAATAATCTCTCATTGGCTCCCCCATGAGAAGGTATCGGGGGGTCTGATGGCATATGCACCTTCGGTCGTCATAGGTGAGCTGCGGTTTGAAATTTTGGGTTCTCAGAAACATAATGATGTCGTCGTACCAAGGGTCGCTTGTCATCACTAAGAACAAATTTTCATTGGGTAGTGATTCATTAATTAGGGATCCTTGGGTCGTAATTGGGAGATCCATGATGAATTTGGCTAGGATTAGTGCTTTCTTAGTTTTGGGGGAGCTGAACTATAGGTCAAATTACTGTAGTATAACTATCCATCAGACATACTTATGGTTCATCATACAACGAGTTAGCAAATATTGCATGGGGTTGATAGTTTCTATAACTATTGTGGTCTTTAGGATGATGTAATATCGAAGATTTTGTACTACATGTACTACGGCTAGGGCAGTTTTTTCTTCTGCTTCATACCTTAAAGCAGGGCCAACTACGTTGTTTTTGACATAATAAATTATCTTCTCTTTGTTGTCAATTCTATCTTGGACTAACACCCCAACTATGGTTTTATGTAACGCAGATAGATATAAGGTATAGTATTTGTCATAATTGGGTGGGATGATCAAGGGGGTTGAAGAAAAGGTGTATTTCAATGCCTAACATGATTTTTGGGCCTAATAATCCCATTTGAATAGAATGTCCTAACATAGTAGATGTAGGAAGCCTTGTGCACAAGTGGAATAGTCAGGGACAAAGAATCATAAGAAGTTGGATTTTCCCTGTAGGCTTTGAAGTTGTTTTAGCATTTTGGGTGGTGGTACTTCCTTGATTTCCTGGACCTTGATGGGGTCAACTCTGATTCCTTGTTTGGATACTGTGAATCCTAACAGTCTTCCTACATTAACGCAGAAGACATACTTCAGGGGGTTCAAGTGTAGGTTGTAGTGTCAGCACCATTGAAATACCAAACATAAATCCTCTAGATGGTCACCTCATTTCTTGCATCGTACTGTGATTTCATCTAAATAGGATAATATAAGATGAATGAGTTCATGGAATATATAGTTCATGGCTCGTTTAAAGGTGGCTCCAACATTTTTAAGACCAAATGGCATAACATGATATGCGAATGTGACCCAACAGGTGGTGAATCTGGTCTTATATCAATATGTATGTCAGATTTGAATTTGATTGTACCTCGAAAATACATCCATGAAGGACAAGGCCTCGTGACTGGTGCAAGCAACAATGACTTGGTCGATGAAATCAGTAGGGTAGTTGTATTTGGGAAAAACTTTGTTTAAATCTCGAAAATCGGTGCAGACTTGAATGGTGCCCTTTTTTTTCATAACGAGTACAGGGTTGGACACCTAATATGTGTAAGCAATTGTGTAGATGAATCGATATTTCTGAAGCTTTTCTATCTCTTATTTTTTTTCTTCTACTTTGGATGGGTGTAATTGATGTTGCTTTTGTTGGATAGGTGATACTTCAGGCTAAGTGTCATTGTGTTAATGTGGTGCTCTATGATGGTCAAGCTTAACCCTTGCATTTATGTATAATCCCAAGCAATGATATCCCTATACTCTTGTAATAGGTTTGTATATGTGACTACTTCATCTAGGTAGCATGCTACCCCGAACTATATTTCTTCGATTTTGCCTCTTTTTTCGAGATATTCACCTTAATGTTTGGTGAAATATTTGACATATTTCCTTCCTGAAATGCATCGGGCACTCAGTTAGGGTTCTTCAAACAATCTACCTTTCCTGGTGAATGGTATTATTTGGATAAAATGGCATAATATCTTGGGTTTTTGTGCTGCTAGGCACAATCATTTTTTCTGGAAGAAAAAATGAGTTGTGATGCATTGAATCCCATGAACAATCTGGTTCCATCATAGCCTCTAATATATCCTCATCATAGTGGAACAAGATTTCTAAGGTGAAATTGGTTTATGTGAGGCCGTGAGGAATTGGTTCGGGCTTAACAATTCTTGTCAACATACATGAGTATGATTATGTCATTGATCGCGTGGAACCAGATGAGGTTGACAGGGTGCAGACGGGTTGGGTGTGCACTGTCAAAGGTACTACTACCATTGTGGTTGTTGCAGTGGTCTCGAAGAAATTTAGAAGACATCACGAGTCATGGTTCCCATGCATGATGAGATCAATCGTATATGGTGTTGTGTGTCATCAAGATTACAAGGTGTAAGGATTTTCGTGATGGTTTTTTATATTTTAGTGAGAGAATATTCATTCTCTCTCGGTGGTGTACCAATGGGGGATAATTGGAGCCCGTTGTATGCTCTAAGCATGATGTCAGATAGTTTCAATTCAGGTGATCCTAACTTTTTCCAAACTAATTTGGACATGATACACGTGGATGCTACTTTGTCCATAATGCATTGGTGTATGGTTATATTCTGAACTGAAACTAGTATCTGAAAAGAGACTAGAGAAGGAAGCCAAGGGCTTTCCTTATCTAAGTCAAAATCCATTAAGTGGGAATCATAGGGGTCGATTGTGCCTAAGCAAGAAAGTAAGGCCTTCTGTTGTGTTGGGAATGATTTCACAACTTCAAATGTTGACATGGTTGTTGGTGATTGAGCCAAGTCATCCACTATACTATAGCTATGTGGAGCTTTGGAATGATTTACTATGTTCTAGATTGGTCCTTTGAGCATTCTTGGAAGAGGCTCAATAGTAATTTTGGAGATAGTTAATGGTGTGGTAGGAGCGCTCGTAGCTGTACCTAATGGGTTGGTATCTGGGGGAGTTTCATAGTTCCTATTCCATGTTTTCAAGAGAAATTCTTCTTGAGCCATGTAGATTTCATGGCTACTCCCTCGAGTATCATTTTTGGGTGGCTTTTGTTGGCGAGCATTAACCACTCCTTGGTGGAGGAAAGGTTCCTGCATTATCACAGGCTGCTCGATAGGTCCCCCTTGTCCTCGATTACCCTAAATTTTTTTCAACTCGGGGAGTTCAAGACAGTGGTGAGTGTAATGTTCATACCCACCACATATCACACAAGTGATTTGTCCTTAGATTGGGTCTCTTGTTTTTACCTTGGAAGTTATTACTTGGATCCTAGTTTTGATTTAGATTTGGGTTTCCCCAAGTCTAAGAGCACAGGGGCCATTGTTGATTACTTCCCCCTATCCAGGATCTCCCTTATATTTTTTCCTTGGATTTTTCTTCGAAAAATTTGGAGGATCATTGTTATTCTTCTGATCATAATATTTTCATTGTTGAGCCTGGGATGGTTGAAAAAGATTCACCGGTGCATTTTTTGTGTCGGTGGTGGATTTCGTGCATGAAAAGGGGAGTATTTTTTCCCCTATCCTTGGTTGGTGTATGGTTTCTCGGGTGGCTGTCTTGTATCAACATTGCTAGCTGAGTATTGGTTCCCTTGCATGGGGAGATATGAACCTCCCTGATGTTGATGATATGGCATCATCCTGTTCCTCACGTTCTACAGAGGTGTGGGGTGACTTTGGTGGTAACCATGTTGTGGTACATTCTGAGTAGAATCTTAAGGGTATACTGGGTATTTATAACTGTTAGTTGGTTTACCTCAGGCTAAGGACCCTATCAAATCTTCAGTTGTATTGGATGTGCCTGATAATTCTATATATGTTTGAAGGCATCGAGGATTTGGAAGGACATTTTAAATATATCCTGACTGGGTGTAAATGAGTTCAAGTTGTTGGGATTTGCTAATGGAATCTTCGTCTGAGGTTTGTTTCTACGTCACAATGTCTTTTCAAATATCATCGGTGAGGGTTTTCAAAAATAAGTCCAAGAACACTCTATCATCCAGTTTGGCCTTACACAAACTACGAGGCCACCTCCATTCATGGAGATGGTCTGATATATTGACAACTGCTATTTTTATCAAATGTGTCAGAAGTTCTATTCCCGAGTCATGATGAATGGGGAGTTGTAAATATGTGAGGAATATAATAGCGAGGGTGCTAAAGGTTCCATGTGATTTAAGCGGCTGCTCGACATACCATTTCGTTGTGGGACCTATGAGGGTGCGTTGAAATAATCTCAGTCGAATGGTATCATCAATGATATTATTCTACGAACACCACAGGTGGAAATTCATTATATGTTTTACGGGGTCTTCCACTTGCTTCCATTCAAATTTTGGTATATCAGAAGGGAACCTCGTGGGCATGGGGGGCCAAATAAGACCATGTGAAATGGGGTCATTCGTTAATTTTTTTAAATATGGAAGATTTAGTGATGCTAAGAAGGGTAATTATGAATTTACCACCATTGTACTCTATTGAGAAACATATATTTGAATATGCTAGCCCAGGGGAGGTGCTTGGGGAATGTTACCCTCTGGCGTACCTTGATGGATATTTTGTTGACTCCTCGGAGGGGTAGCTACCTTTTGACCTCAAGTGGTTGTTGGAGGAGTTAAGTGTGGTGGCCCTATTTCAGTTTCCACTAGCGTTTTGGTTGGTCACCCTTGGGGGTTTCAAACCAAAGATGCCCTGATAAAGGATGATCTGATAATGGCGGCAACGCGATGTCCTTTTTGCTTGAATGGTGGGAGGGGTTGATAGTCATCCCTTTAATGGGCGGAGGGTTAAGAAATGCCTCAATCAACAAGGTTCCATTGGGTCCCCTATGATGTCAATTAGTGCGAACATTTTGTGATTTGGGAGGTAGGATCGTCCCTATCAAAGAAAAAATATAATCACATACATAAAACAAAGTGAAAAATGAAAAGTTGATTTTTATCTTTAGCATTAAACAATGTGATGAATCAAGAAAAAAATGAGGTTTTGTTTGTTTTGCATATGATACCAAAAGCCTATATATACCTAATCGTCCTTACACTCTCAATGTAACTGGGCCTTGCGAGGATATTTTCTGATGGGTACTGGGGCCAATGTCCCGAGAGAATTGGAGACACCTTCCAACAACTAAAGGATCGACCAAGTTAATGGTATGAGGATCGAGTGCTTCCTGCACCATCACCTATAGGGAAGGATTCCCTAGTTTTGGGCACTAAACTACCATTGTTCCAGGTGAGCATTCGAGTCTTGATATTCTTGGTAATCGGCTACTAGTAACAAGCCCTAGATGGGTCAAGTATCCCCAAAGAGTACCACAGGCACTAGGCCTAAACTTAACCCCCTGTGAAATGGGTCTCTGTAATTCTCGGGTATTCGTTATGTGGCCGTATAAACAGGTTTGAAGCTCCTTGAAATGTCAACATCTATGTTTCAAAATTTATTATGACCATGAAGGCTTATTGGATACCTACCCTCGATGGTCCTAACCTAAACTACAATTTATTTTGTGGCCCTTATGGGGAGAATTTAGTGAGTTCAATTAATGATTATTTTTATAGAGTCTCAATTTTTCTTATGGTGTGCTTTGGTGAAGTAACTGTAACAAGAGAAAAAAGGTCCCAACACACTCGGGGCCTTATGGTCCAATGCTTACCGATGGTTTGTGTGTGCTTTGGATTGAACAATCACAAGTGTTGTGAGATGTAGATATGCCCTGAACCTTTACAATACTTTTCTAATTACCCTATGTGTGATTACTCCTTGCAAAAATTGAAATGATGGGCGGATGATGGGTCACTTACATCTTGCCTAATTAGACTATGTTTTCCCTATAAGGAGAAGGAAAATTGTCTTAGGAAACTATTCAAATGCATACCCAAGCTCACTGAGAGGTGCAAGGGTGGAAAATATTACTTACTTTCTCTATTGACAGTTTCATCCTAGTCCCAAATCTTAATGAAAAATTGAACTAATTTAATGCAGAAACTTGACAAACTTGAACTAGAAAAATATATGTGGATATATGGGCCACTTACTCTTTACTAATTAAGCTAAATTTTTTCTGTATTTTAACAACAAATAATTTGTTCAGAAAAGATATTTCGTTTTAAGGTCACTTACTTGTTCCCTATTTAAACTATGTTTAATTTACGAAATAAAATAATAAAATTAAAACTACCTAGTTTCTAAGCTAATTCAAGGTTAAACATAATACCTAAGTGTCCTAATGGTGGTGAAATAGGGAGACAAAGTGATGAAATATTATTAGGGGTTTCCAATCACCTTAAAAATGGGAAAAAGTAGCAATAGTTTTTCTTGCTGACCTGCCATGTGGTTTATCTTTCCACAGGCATGGAGCACGCATCTGTCGGAGCACAAAGTGCGATGTTGGGAAGAATGAAGAAAAATTTCCCCTTCTGTTGTGCAAAACTTTTCACTGAGTATGATTGGAGATGAAGAGAGAATGTAGGGGTGGTTTGCAGCAAAATGAGCAGGAAGAAGGACCTGGATCAACAACAATTAACTCTAAAAGAAAGAATGCAGTGGAGTTGTCATTCCTATGGTAATGTATTTGGCACAAGGGTGTATGAAATGCACTTCATTAGCAAGTTGGTTTCTACTTGCACAAGGTCACCGACAAAAATTATTGCCTACTATTAGTGGAAAATATTTGACACGATATAAACTAAGTTTGAGGTAAAACTAAGCATACAAAACTAAGAATAAAAAAAAACACAAGATGCAAAACACAAAATCTTGAGAGAAAACAACCTAATAACACAAGTGGAGAATTCTCCCTCTATAAGGAATTGGTGGTAAAAAAGATAAAATGCTAAACACTTGAAGAGGGTCCTTTGAGCTATGGAGCTCAAATACCCAAAACAAGGAGGTCTCCTTCCCTCGAGTTCCTAGAAGCATCTCTTCCCTCTCTCAAAGGATGGTAGACTAAGATCAAATGATGGACCTCTCTCTCTCTTGGACTGAGATGTTGGTTGGCCAACATATGAGTCCTTCCAATCCCTCTACCACTGGACTATGAAATGTGGTTTTCCACGAAGAAATTTAGCCAGCATAACAATGTATCTCCCATTCTTCTTCCGAAGGCTGTCTTATATAGACAGTTTTTGAATTCCTCCCTCTCCTCTTGCCCCAAGATGAATAGTGACACAAGAGTGGAGGAGGTATTCCTTTATGTGTTGCATTTAAGCCTCAAGGTGATTCCATGTCGACTGTCCTTGGCCACACTAAGTGGATAAGCTTCCTAACCAAGTGTGCCAAGTGGTCCCTGATGGTGACATTTTTCCATCCTTGGAATCGTGTTACTATCGATGGAATAGCTACACTGCCGTGCAAAATTCCTTCATTTCTAGTGCGATGTCAATTAAATTTTCCCTTAGCCTTAGGAAAAAATAAATTTCGGTTTGCTCTAATGTATTCCTTCTTTGAAAATCTTCATTTGTACCTTCTGCTTGACCTTTTTTAGTGTCTTTTTCCTGTACAATTTTCTAGTGTTAACATATACAATGATGAAAAACAAAATGTGATGGCCATTCAAATTAACTTCATCTTATAAAAATTAACAACTTTTCTCCCCTTATGTAAACTCTACACTAATTCTGGAAGGACTGATGAACAAATAGCACAATCCTTGGAAGAGAGACCCTGCATGGAAGAAGGAAATCAACAAAGCTAAAAGTAGGAAACCCCGCAAGAAAATAACCAACCTGGAAAAACATGAAGACAATGTGAGATTTTTTATGCTAGCAAAGGTTATTGATGAATGTGAACTTTGAGAAAAATTTCATCAGTTTTCAGTAGTTGCTCACCTCCAAACCCTGATCACTTGTAAGCAAAAGTAGAACTAAGAAAACTTAGTCTGTCACTCAAATTCAAATCTAAAAAGTAATATAGTGACAAAACCTTGAATGGAAAACTTACTGTAAGAACTAGACTCTGGAAAAAATAGAGAAATCCCTGCAAGAGAACCCATCTTCTGGAGAATCGAGAAGGGAATAAGCTTTCGCGTTAAGCCATCAAGAAATTGTTCAGCAAGAAGTAGTCCTTCTATGTATGCTATGGGATGAAAAAAAAAATGGGTATGTGCATGTCTCTTCTGAACATATAGGATTCATCGTGGAGATAGCGTTACACCTCCGTCATTTCAAGGTTATTCAGAGTCTGAAACCATTCAGCACGAAACATTATTTCTCTGTCGACTATGGGATGACCAAAAAAACTGGGTATGTATATGTCCCTTTAAACAAATAGGGTTTCATCGCACAGATAAGGTTGCACCCCTATCCTTTAAGTAATTTTTGAGCGTGTCCATTACAGGCCCTAACTACTAGTTTTCTCTTAACTATTAATCCAATAACCTAAAAATATTCAATTCCTTAACATTCCATCCAATGGTGCGTACCGGTACACAATGGCAGTTGAGAGAGTTGTTCTCAAAGGGGAGTGCCTTATGGCATAATAAAAACATGATATGTATATAAAAAAATAATTTAATTTTGTATTATTTACTATTTTTTAAGGGTGGTGATAATGATGATGATGATTAACGTCCACCTATATCAATGAGGTTTATTCGACCTAAAGAAATAAAGAGATTAATTTAGACTTTTTAATATTTTACTTCTATGATCAAAGAGGATGGAAATAAGCATTTCTAGAACATTGTACACATTATAGTTTTGCTAACTAAAGAAGTCAAAAAGATTGCTACAATAGAAATACAATATTTCAACAATATATACGTAATATATATATATATATATATATATATAGATGTTACAACAATTCTTCAAAATTACTTCTAACTCTAGCTAAAACCATCAACTTCTAGTTAAGGGGGAAGAGGGTTGAACATGAAAAGAACTTTCTATTGGCTTGCCCAGCGCTTACTCACATTCATTCTAATTTTCAAAATCTTTGCCCAGCTCTTATTGCTATCATTCTTGGCTTGTCATGTTAGCAAAACTATAATGATTTAAGAATCTTTCTCTCCCTTCTTTTCCATCATAGAAATAAAATATTAAATAATTTCAATTAATCTCTTAATTTTGTAAATTTCCATGAACCAGCTTGAATTGCAATGAAATTAACACAATTAAATAAAATAAAAATTTGATCGTATCTTATTAAAAATATACGTGGAGACGGTCTAGAGTTGAAATTAACACAATTAAATAAGATAAATATTCGATCTTGTCTTATTAAAAGTATACGTGGGGACGGAGTTTCAATGAACTTAACAGAATTAAACAAGATAGAATTTTGATCTTCTCTTATTAAAAATAGATCTTAACTTATTAAAAATATAGGTGTCGACGGGTTAGAGTTGGAATGAAATTATAAGTCAAGCTGAAAATTTGATCAACAAATAATACCTTTATATCTATTGTATATATATGTTTCAATAAATATATATATATATATATATATATATATATATATATATATATATATATATTTTAAATTTTTAGGATGGAGTTCTAATGAAATTAGACTTCAACACAACTAAAACAAAATTAAATAAAGGAAAAAAATCAATCTTATTCTATTAAAAATATAGAAAACTAATATGCGGTGGAAAATTTATTAAGATGAACAAAATCTATTACTAAAAATAAAAAGAGAATAATAAATTTTATTTGGGAAAAAATAGATGAAAGGAATAACAAATCTTATTTTGTATTATTTGTTATTTATGAATGATGATGAGGATTAAAGTTCATTTGGACCAATGAAGCCTATTGGAAGAGATAAATTGAGACTTTTTAATATTTAATTTCTATGATCAAAGAGGACGAAAAGAAGCATTTCTACAACAATATAGTTTTGGTGACTAAACAAGTCAAGAAAGTTGGTATAATTGAAATATAATATTTCAATAATATATAAAAAATAAATATATAAAAAAACATATGTATATAAAAAAATATTTTATATGTTGTGATTTACATCGATTTGATAAAAATTGCTTTTAACTCTAGCCAAAACCCCCAACAAAAATAGGTAACAAATATGTTGGGTTATGAATTTGAAATTCTCTACAAAAAAGGGAAGCTAAATGTTGTTGCATATTCACTCTCAAGAAAGGATGAGGATGTAGAAGCATTGGTTTGTGCCATTTATATTGTCCAACCAGATTGGATAACCAAAGCAAGGGAGGAATGAAAGAATGAAGAAGAAGTGTCGACACTCATTCAATAGTTGCAGCGAGATTCTAGTACATATGATACATTTAGCTAAAAAAATGATTCACTATGGTAGAAAGATCACTTATATCTTTGTAAGAATTCCCAAATAAAATAAAAGATTCTTTTGTAATTGCACACTTCTCCCTTAGGAGGACACTCAGGTTTTTTAAAAACTTACCATAGGGTCAAGAAGGAAATTTTTTGAGATGGCCTTAAATATGATATTCAAAAGTTTGTGGTCGAATCTTGGCCTTCCAACAAAATAAAGTTCAGACAATTAAGACCCCGGGCCTGTTACAACCTTTATCCATTCTAAGTCAACATTGGTAGGAGGCTTGAATGGATTTTATCACAAGTTTACCCAAGTCCAAAGTAAAGAGTGTCATCATGGTGGTAGTTGATAGACTTACCAAGTATTCACACTTTTGTGCATTAGCTCATTCATTTAAAGTGATTACAATAGCTATTGTATTTATGGAAACAATTCAAAAGCTACATGGAAACCCAAATATTATTGTAAGTGACAGAGATCCCATTTTCGTTGGAAATTTTTGGACGGAATTATTTTCTTGTCTCGGTGCTCAACTAGCTCATAGTTGATCTGATCATCCTTAATTTGATGGGAAAACTGAGATAGTGAATAAATGTCTGGAAGGATATCTTCATTTCTCTGTATCTGATATACAAACAAAATGAGTGAAGTGGTTACCTTTGGTTGAATGATGGTATAACACTTCCTTGATTGCGATGAAATTAACGCAAACAAATAAGATAAAATTTTGATCTTATTTTATTAAAAATATACGTGGAGACGGGCTAGGGTTGCTAGGGTTGCAATGAAATTCTTACAATTAAACAAGATAAAAAATCGATCTTGTCTTATTAAAAGTATACTTCCGACATATTTTCATGGCAATGTTTGAAACCACTTATTGAAAGTATACGTGGAAAGGGCAATAAGATAAAAAAAAAAATTAAGAAAAAAAAAATTGATCTTATCTTATTAAAAAATATACGTGGAGATAGGTTAGGATTGCAATGAAATGATTACAATTAAATAAGATAAAAATTCGATGTTATCTTGTTAAAAGTATACGTCCTAGATAATTTCATTGCAATGTTTGAACCCACTTATTGAAAGTATAAGGAAAGGGCAAATAAGATAAAAATTTGATCTTATCTTATTAAAAATATACGTGGAGACGGGCTACGGTCGCAAAGAAATTATTACACTTGAATAACGAACTCATCTTATTGATGTAACCTAATATTAAGAGTTGCAACGAAATTAGACGTCCAGATAATCTTATTAAAAAAAATTGATGTTATTAATGGATATAAAAACCATTATCTGGTGGAATAATAATTAAGAAGAAAGGAAAATATATTAAAACAATATTAAATCTTATTTGGGCAAAAGTATGTGAAAGGAAACTGAATATTTTATCTCGACGAAAGTATCAAGCGATGCCTTGTTTTTGGATTTTTTTAAGGAGGGCAAGAAATTATTTGTTTTTGGAATTTTTTTAAGGAGGGCAAGAAGGTATTTGAAATGAGTGAGACGTGCTTTTCTAGTTTTTAAAATTTTATGGAATTAAAGATTTGCTGAGTTGGCACTTTATGGAAAGGTAAACTGATGAAACAGGTAGTTGGGCAATTCCTAAAACACTATGGGTGGAAAGGATCTGTCATCTCTTTGAGAATATGAACATTGAGCTGCTGATCTTTCCTTGTTGTTTCTTCCTACTGGAGATGTTGTGTGGGGGGTTACTTTGGATGCCATGGGTGGAACTCTTGTCTTTCCTGGGGTCTACTTCATGATCTCCTCCATTTTTTTTCTTGTTGTTCAAGAACAAAGGTTTCCGCTGTAGGAAATCCCTAATGTCTATAGCAGTTTGTGTTTTGCTTTTCTTGCTACATTGTGGTCAAGAATGGAGGAATGTGGTACATGGAGGTGATTGAGGAAGTTATGAATATGAATGGAGTGAATGATGGGATGGATGGTAAAATATAAGAAGGGAAACGAAGGTGAATGCTTCCCTGTGTTTCTAGAAACCATTAATAACCTATAAAACATCAAACACAGAAAACACAGAGATGCAAATGTATTTTTTTTTTTCTTTTTTCTTCTTCTTTTTTTTTTTTTTTTGAAAGAAAGTGGGTTGTCTCCATGGAGGTTTTCAATGCATAGACTTGCCTTGGGTGCCTCAGAGAGGCTTTCATCCATGGATCTTTATTCTCTTTTTTTTAGCAAGTGAGCTGCCTCCATCGAGGTTTTCACCCATGGATCTTTTTTCTTTTTTTTGGAGATGTGGCAAACTATGGATTTTCCCATCACACACACCTCTCTTCTTATTGAATTTATGAACTCTGCCTTTGACAAAGGCTTTTTGTAAATTTTAAGTCTGTGACCATTGACAAGTAAGGGGATTCCTTCCTCATCTATGGTTCTGATTTGAACTGCGCCATTATCATAACATTTTTCCACTATGTAAGGTCCCAACCATCTTTTCATCAACTTGCCTTTGAAATATTTAAACCTTGAATCATACAACGGTGCCCAATATCCTTCTTGGAAGGTCTTTTCTTTGATGTTCTTGTTATGCCAGACTTTCCTTTGCAGTTGAACTACCTCCGTGTGAAGAAGTTCTTGCATTCTAAACTCATCCAATCCATTTAGTTACAAAAAGCTATCTTTTTGGGCTTTTGATAGATCTAGATTTAATTCAGCTTACATTCTTAAAGTATTGAACTCAAACTCAACTGAAAGTAGAGCTTTCTTACTATAGACTAGTTCATAAAGAGTGATACATGTTGTTGTCTTCCAAGTAGTTTTGTAGGCCAAAGTAGCTTCTACCAATGCCCAATCTTTTCTGCTGCTTCTCACAACCTTGGTGAGGATTCTCTCTAAAGCTCTATTAGTTACTTCCACTTGGCCATTCGCTTGAGGGTGATAGGAAGTAGAAGTTCTATGCTTAATCTTGTGCTTCCTCAAAAGATTCTCAATGAGGTGGGAGGTGAATTTTTCTCCCTGATCAACGATTATTTCTCTGGGGTATCCAAACTTGTAAAACACACTTTCCCTCATAAATTCTTCTACTTTCTCCTCAGTTGCTACCTTCACTGATTTTGTTTCAGCCCACTGTGTTAGGTAATCAGTGGAGACTATGTTATACTTCTTTTGTCTGGATGGTGGATCGATAGGTCCAACAAAGTCCATGCCCCACTTTTCAAATGGCTCAAGATCCATATGAGGGTGAAAAGGCATCTCATCCCTTTGTGTGGGTTTCCCCATCCTTTGGCATTGTTCACACCTGCTAGTGTATCTTTTGGAATCTTGGTGAAGGGTAGGCCAATAGTATCCTAGCTGCAAAACTTCGAAAGCAATTCTCCTTGCAGCAAAGTGGCCTCCACATGGGCTTTCATGACATGTAGAGAGGATATCAAAAACTTCTTCCTCTCTTACAAATATCCTTAGGATTTGATTAGAGCCTAGCTTGGAAAGGTTTCCCCCAATCCATGTGAAAGGGGCACTTTTTCTGATGATTCTTCTCCTCTCCTTAAATGAAAGATTAGGAGGGAGTCTCCCAGCAACCAAGTAGTTGGCTATATCAGCAAACCATGGTGAGAGTCATGATATATCAAAGAGTTAATCATCTGACAGCTGGTCATCCACCATTCCTTCTTCTTCTACAGGGAGAGATAACCTAGACAAAATATCTGCAACAATATTCTCCTCTCCAGGTTTATCAATAATAGTCAAATCGAATTGTTGCAAAAGTAACAACCATATAATTATGCTAGCATTCACATCTGGTTTGTTCATTAAATGCTTGATGGTTGCATGGTCAGTGTTAAAAAAGGTCTGATATCTATTTACATAATGCCTGAATTTTTTCAATGCATGGACAATGGCTAACATCTTCTCAGTAACAGTATAGTTCAACTCGGCCTTTGACAAATCATTTTTGATGAAATAAATGGCTTAAGGGATTTATTCCTCTAATTATTCTAATGATGCCCCTACAGTTTTGTCAGATGCATCAGTGTGGATGTGGAAAGATATAGTCCAATTTAGACCTCGAAGGATGGGCGCAATAGTCAATTGTTCCTTAATGATCTCAAAATCCTCTTGACAAGGACCAGACCAAATAAAATAAGAATCATTGGCCAATAACCCAAATAACGGTGAAGTTATCTTGCTGAAATATTTGATGAACCTTCTATAGTAACCAACTAATCCTAAGAAACTCCTAACATATTTATTATTTTGAGGAGCAAGTACCCTTTTGATGATGGTAATTTTGTTTGGGTCTACCTGTATTTCTGCTTGGGATATGGAGTGTCCTAACACAACCCCTTCTTTCTTCAAGAATTCACACTTTTATGGTTTCCAGGAGAGATGCATCTCAATGCACCTTATTAGTGCTTTACCCAAATTAAAGAGAGCTTCCTTGAAGTCATCCCCATATGGTGTGAAATCATCCATGTAGATTTCGACAGAGTCATGGACTAACTTAGAAAAGATGCTCAAGACAGCTCTTTGGAAGGTATTTGGTGCATTACACAAACAAAACGGTAGGACTATATAAGAAAAGGTACCCCAAGGGCAGGTGAAATTAGTATTTTCCTGGTGTTCAAGGCTGATTTGAATCTGATTGTACCCATTGAATCCATCTAAGAAGAAAAATAACTTCTTCCCCACAAGGCGATCTAGGACTTGGTCTATAAAGGGCAAAGGGAAATGGTATTTCTTGGTGGCTTTGTTAAGTTCTCGATAATAAACACAAATTCACCACTTCCAATTATTCTTTGGGACTAATACAAGAGGAGATACCCACTCACTATCGAATATAGTATATATGAATCCTGCATCCAATGGTTTTTGTAGCTCTTCTTTGACTATCTCCTTCAGAGCCGAGTTCATCCTTCTTTGGGGTTGTCTCATGGGCTTGCATCCTTCTTTGATGTAAATATGTTGTTTTCAAACTGAAGGATTCACCCCTTTCATGTCTTTGCAATCCCAAGCAAATGCATCTAGATTCTCTTTCAAAAGCTAGAGAAGTTGCTTCTCTTCTTTATTCGAGGGGTTTGGGTTTATTTTCAGAGATCTAGATGGGCTAAACTCAATAGCCTTGGTGGATTCAGAGGGTGACTCAACTGAGTGCACTTCCATCCAAGGTTGGATTTCAAACTCTTTGACTAAGGTTTCGAGAGGAATGTTAGTTGAGGACTGGTTTTGAATGGCATGGTCGATGATTTCAACTTCATCAAGCTTCCCCCCTCCATGAATAGCATATATAGTACACATAGGAGAAGTGTTATATAACTCATATTCTTCATCCTCCAACCATATAGGGAGATCATGATCAATGGAAGGCTGGGCTGGAGGATATAACACTATGTGTTTAGACAAAGGCCCATTTTTTATGGTCATGTTTCCAGCCCGACAACTAATATAAACATCTACAGTGGCTAACGAAGGTCTCCCTAAGATGAAGGGATAACCATTAAACTTGTTTTTTGGTTGTAGGACCAGAAAATTTGTAGGATACTCCCAAGAGTCAATGGTAACCATAACATGCTCAAAAATTCCTTCTGGAGTTACCGTGGACCAATCTGCAAGTTGCATAACTGTTGTGGTTTTCCTCAAAGTTTGGAGATTAAGTTTCAACATAGTTTCCTTGGTCATGGTATTTATGGAAGCCCCTACATCAATCAGAGCATTGGGGACTATGACACCATCTATATGCACATCAACAAGTGGACTACCAGGGTCCAGGTATTTTGGAAATGTCGCCTTCCCCAGCATTAGGTCAGACAGTTGTCCTACCACATTAATGGTGAGGGTATCTCTCTTCCTTCTCCCAGGTTTATTTAAGAACTTTTCTTTGATGAACCTATTGTAGATAGGGACATCCTTAATGCCCTGGAGAAGTGGTATCTTTACACACAAATTTTCCAATTGTCCTAGGAGCTCAGTCTCCTCAGGGGTGTGTTGACTAGGGTGGATCAAGCGCTCAGGAAAAGGAGGTTGCTTGATATGAGTGTTACAGGTGAAGATGGAGGATGGTTGTCTGGGAGTACTCTTCCTGACCTAAGATTAACCTCCTGTATCTCCATAACGTAAGCTGGATAGGATGTTTCTCCATTGGGAGCTTGTTGTGCCTAACTGTTGTTCGGGTTCAGATTAGGTTGTGTAGGTATAGGTAGCCTAGGTGGAGCAGCATGAGTAAGTTGAGGTTGAGGTTGGGGTGGAGGCATTAGAACATGTGGTTGATTTTGTTGAGGCCTCCACCATTGGGATGGATTGTTCCACTGAGGTTGTTGTGGAACATGCTGCCGGAATGGTTGGTTTACTGGCTGAGGATAATATGAAGGGTTGTAAGGCCAAATAGGAGGTGTATACCATGATGGAGGAGTGGGGGTGTGCGAAGGTTGCATGGGTGCACTCTGATTTTTGTGATAGTAAGATTAAAGTGCACCTTGCATACCTTGTTGATATGCCATAGGGCCTTAATGCCTTCTCTATTTGATGAAACAGAGTTGCTTTGGCATTGCTTCCCCACCTTGATTTATAGTGTTAAGTATAGGTAAGGGGGGACACTTTTCTCTGGCATTGTTCTCCTTACAGACTAAGAAAGCCTCTATGACATTCAATGGACATTCATTTCTTGGGTGCTTCATGGTACATATAGGAAAAAATATGGCTAGGGCTCTCTTTTCTTCCTCTTTCTTCCTTTTGACCTGCATTGTGTCCATCTGCAAAGAAAAGGTGTGCATCATGTCACTCTTGAAGTCCTCTACCATTTTTCCAATCTCATTTTTTATGAAGGTGGAAGAGGAAGGGGTATTGGATGTACTTTGGCTATCTTTTCCCTTCTTCCTAAATTCCCTATAATGGTTCCGGAAGACAGTTTTGATTGCTTGATAGTTTTTTTGGTAGATATCTCCTCCTGATAGCATATTCAAGGTTTCTATCATCTCTTCACTGATCCCTCGAAGAAGTAAAAGTTTAAGTGATGAAATATCAAGAGTGTAGTTGGCTCTCTTATAGTTTAATTGAAATCTCTCTTCATAGTCCTCTAGGGATTGATCAGGCCCGAGAGTCATCCTAAATATCTCATCTTAGTTTCCTTGGACCTACAGTAGTCTCTGTACTTGTTGTTGAAGGTTTCTTCCATCTGTGCCCGGGTAGTGATGTTTTCCCCAGGCCGACTCGTGAACTAGCGCAAGGCTGCATCCTTAAGGGTGGATGGGAATAGATTCAACTTCTAATCATGAGAGGTGTAGTCATAATTCCTACAGACAATAACAAATTCAAACATGAACGTGTCAGGGTCCTCAGAGGTAAGTCCATGGAAGTGTAGAAGAGCTGAGGGGATAATGTTTTTCATCTTAGTTT
Source organism: Pinus albicaulis (assembly GCA_034641835.2). Taxonomy (NCBI): domain Eukaryota; kingdom Viridiplantae; phylum Streptophyta; class Pinopsida; order Pinales; family Pinaceae; genus Pinus; species Pinus albicaulis. The sequence goes on along the minus strand of CM076577.1, from coordinate 847,269,293 downwards.
CCCCATCTGCCTCTCTTATGGGAAAGGCTCTCTGGACCCCAGCCATGGTTAAGATAGGTGAATCAGGTCCCTCAGTTGAAACAAGGTCTTCTTCTTCTTCCCCACTAGGAATCTCAAAATATTCAAAAGGCTTCCCTATAGGGGGTTCAATCTCACTGCCACTCAGGAAGAGTGAAGGGTGGCTAGGAGGTGATGTGGGGGTTTTAGGTAAGATTTTTGTTTGACTATTCCTAGTCCTACGAGGCATGAAAATGAGATATTTTTGTATTTTTTCAATATTTCTGAAATGACATGAAAATAAAAGAAAGTAGAAAAGAATGCTAAAAAGAAAATAAAAGCATATACTAGACACCTCCTTGACAATGGTACCAAAAATTGGTGAGCCCTGGTATTGCACCAAGAGTGTTGCAACTCCCAAGGGCTTCCCTACTTTACTTTATCAACCCGGGGTTCGTACAAACTTGGAGGTGAGAGTGCTATATAAACAACATATGCATTCTTATCATGTCATCCTCTTCTGCTTTAAGAGAGAGTGATATTTCTTAAACTATGATAAGGATTGGAAAGTAAATTATTGGAAGGAAACGACAGAAAGGAAACTAAACTAAATTGCTGAAAAGAAATGGCAGGAATGAAAATAATTTAATTTACAAAAAAGGAAATGACTGAAAAGAAACTAATCTATATTGCTGAAAAGAAATGGTAGAAGGAAACTAAATTAATTTTTTGAAAGGAAATGACTGGAAAGAAGCTAAACTAAGTTGCAGAAAGGAAACTAATTTAAACCACACTTAACTTGGCCAATTAGCTAAATGCATTGTATTTATCCTATGGTCTATCTACCATGCTTCTACCCATGCAACTAATCTATTCGTGACTTAACCCTAATTGAAAGAGTGTTGAGTTTGCAGTTTGGAGGAGAGAAAAGGGGCTAAAGACACTAATGGAGGGCTTAACACATGAAACAGGGCTTAGAAGTGGAAAGTGTGGGTTTAAACCTAATAAAATCTTTATTATAACGCAGAAATGGATTTGGAGTAGAATGAATTGAGAAGTGCGATGGCGAACACGTGACGGAGGAAAAAGTTGCGATATGCGATATTGTAGTCGCAACTTCGCAAATTGGAGTAGTAAGCGTTAAAGAAAACAATCAAAAAATGTGATTTGGAACGTCCGATGTGGAGTGGTGACATGGAGGTGGGGCTGATATTTCAATCGCAATATTTCACAGTTGGAGCGGTAAGTGTTAAATAAAGAAACAAAAAGGTTACGATGAGAGACCTGCAGTGCGGCGATAATATCGCATCAGCATTCGAAAACGATAAGTGTTAAAGGAAACAGGAAAATGTTGTGGTTTGCAAAATGTGATGTATAGTAGCGGGAGATTTGAGGAGCAAGGGTGGAAGTCGAGTTTTTTATGTTTTTGAATGGTTTTTGTGTGGTACCAAAATGCAATTACAATATTTCACAATTCGGGTTTGGAAGTAGAAAGTGTTAACAAGAATCACATGGAAGTGCGATTTGCGATGCGACGGAGTTCGAAATCGGCGTCGGGAGGTGATAATTGTTAATGGAAGTAAGCTAAACACTGTAATTTATGAATTGTGATGTACAGTAGAAGGAAGTTCGAGGAGCAAGGGTGGAAGGTCGAATTCCAATGGTTTTCAAGCGTTTAGCGTTAAGAAGGTAAGGCAATCGTGAATAACAAAAGACAAAGTAATGAGGTGGACTGAAGGGTTTTTAAGTGTTTTTGGGAATAGAAGCTGGGTGCAGCAGTAAAAGGAAGTGAAAAATAGGAGGGAATGGAGGCGCACCAGTAGTTCCCATAAGTTTAACACACCTACGGATTCATGCATGGAAAGCAGACAAAAATGTGTGATAAAAACAATGAAATAGAGACTCGAACTTGGTAATGAAATTTATTCCCTAAAATTAAACAGAAATAAATTTTTGGCCTATGGGAAGGTATACCCTACTCGAACTCTATTGACAGAGATGAGAGGGGAGGCTTGACCACAGCTTTTGGATTTTTTCCTCTATTCTACTACTCACAAGAAAATGAAATACAGTAGCACACTGGAAGCAAAACTAAACAACAATGAAACTATTAAAATAAAAACTAATTGAATGACAAAAACAAAACTGGCTTAATGGCAGAAAGGAAAAGATAGTAACAGTAGAGAAGCTGAGGCACATGGATTGGGCCCTAACCCATGAGCCTAGTTCTCTGAAACTTAAATAAGTTGAATGAAATTATTCTGTTCATTTCATAAAAGAATAACCTCATACATTTCTGAAAGTTTGATCACTAAGTAAAATAATAAAAATCTCAATAGCTTGCAACAAAGTTTCATCTAGAATTGACTAGAATTGATTAACTCTTCCTAGCTCTATCTATGCTCTATTTATTCCATAGGGTAGCTACCAACGACTCCCTAGAAAATGGTGATTGAGTCCACTTGAATCCAAGTAAACAAATATTGAGTGCTTGGCTGCCTATGGAATTTGAATTGTTGGAGAGAATCCTTGGGGATCCTTTGGCTGCCTTTGAGAGTTAAGGAGGGTGGAAAATCCTCCAATAATTTATCGTTATTGTCTCCTCCAAGTATTTATGATAAAATCCTTATAAAAAATCTTAATAAATCATGATTTTCTGCACTCAACCTCATATTAGGCACTCAGAGTATGTTAGCCTTAATCACCACCTATACGAGCATCATAAAACAAAATAATAATAAAAATGCAAGAAAAAGAGATCTAAGAAGGCAAAAAGGTGACCATTAACCCGTCCAAATATGTCTAATGATGGAGCTCATCAGCAAGCACCCCTGGATTGGTACACTAGGATAGACAGCTATTTCACCTGACTGGGCTTCACCAAAATTGAAGCAGATGAAAACCTGTATCAGATTGTGGTTGAGGGTAATCTATTAGTTATTTTTCTTTATGTTGATGATCTAATTTTGAGTGGTGATGAGCAGATGATACACTAATGCAAGGAGGATCTTTCAAGGGAGTTCGAAATGAAGGACTTAGGACTCCTTCATTATTTCCCTGGATTGGAAATATGGTAGTGGGATGGCAAAATTTTTGTGTCTCAAGGCAAGTATGCAAAGGAGATACTGGATAAGTTTCACATGGAGAGCTGCAAACCCATAGATACTCCTCTTCTAGGAAATTGGAGGAAATAGGATGCTACTTCTGGAGAGGTAGTGGATGCTACTGTCTATAGGCAGTTAGTTGGTTCACTAATGTATCTAGTGAACACCAGACTAGACATTTTCTACACAGTTAACCAGCTGAGTCAAGCTATGGTTAAGCCTACCAAGGTCTTTTGGAAGGTGGGGAAGCATGTCTTGAGATACTTGAGGGGCACATTAGAGTATGGTCTATGGTACAGATGGATAAAGGGAGTGAAGCTACAAGGTTTTATAGATGCAAATTGGGCGGGTAGTCCCTCAAACAGAAAGAGAGCATCAGGAGGGATATTTAGCATAGTATCGACAACATTTTCCTGGTACAATAGGAAACAATGATCTGTGGCACTCAGTTTAGCGGAAAAAGAATACATGGTAGTAATTCAAGCTGCATGTGAGGCTATCTGGATGAGAAAGATCTTGGTTGGTTTTTTTGGTTCTCATATGGATTCGACAGTCATTCATTTTGATAATCAAAGTTGCATTAAACTCTCGATTAATCATGTGTTTCATGATAGGTCCAAGCATATAGATATACAGTACCATCATCTCAGAGATTGTGTGCAGAGAAGGATAATGTTGCTTCAGTACATTCCCACAAAAGATCAGGATGCAGATATTCTAACGAAGGCGCTCACCAGGATCAAATTTGAATACCATAAAGATAGGATCGGGGTGAGGGATAATCCCTTTATTATTGAGAGGGAGTGTTGAGATTCCATAAGAAAATTTCAGCACCCACACCTAGTGCATTAAGCACCTACACTAGGGTGGGGCCCACAATATTATTTTTGGCTGCATGTCTATTTTAGTTATCCCTTAATTAATATGGACAATAAACTGTAATATATTATCAATGACGACTTGCAATAGCTAACTGAGAGTGATAAACTCAGTTATCTAGTGGATTTCGAGTTAGAGGTAGTTGGTGAAGCATGTAGAGTAATTCTAGTTGTAACAGAGTTTGAAGTACAGTGGTGCATTAATTAATGCAGATTGTAATCAGTTTAACTCGGTTAAGTGGGTTAAACTCAATTGTGCTAGTTGTAACTAAATATACACTAGTGAGAGATCAAGTGAATTAAATATTGATTAATTCACAATCAATGATCTCACATGCCACTGAGAATTTGCTATTATTAGCTACATGCATGTCAGATCCAATGGAGACCTAGTTGAGATCTAGGTGAAAGGGAAGTTGACTATCAGTTGTAGGATTATTGAGTTGCACCCATGCAATCAAAAACCCATTGGATTGCCCATGATACTTGCACATTCAAGGAAGGCAATAATTACTATCTTTTAGGGATTTCATTCATTACGGATTGCACAAGCCAGGTAGGCTATCTGGAGGCATCAAATTGGCTAAGTATTGGTCAGTTTCTTGTATGACATCGTGAGACAATTAGCTGAGTATTGGAGGGCTCTTGTGAGAACATTTTTGTATGTAATTATTTCATGATCCATGTTGAATATACAATAGAAGATAGTGTTGTTTTGAGCAGTAAGCTTTCCCTGGGAAATTAGTTGTGTTGTGTGTGATTTGATTCTTCTTTACTTCATGTGATTAGTGATTGTGTTTTTTGTTCTACAAAATATTTGTAGAAGCGATTTAATATTTAACTTTAGTACATTGTTAGATCGAGTGAATCCAAGATATACCTACATGTATAATTTCTGCACTCCATGAAAAGGATATCAATACCATAATGAAAATGAATGTAAAATAGTCCATAATGAACTATAACATGATCATATGACTTTCAACAAGCTAATGTGATGTATAATAACTTTTTGAGTGAGTCATATCTCTCCAAACAATGACCAGGTGCAATCCAAACAGAAGCAATTAACTAAAACCTTCAAAATTTATGTTGGTTTTTTAAAAAGAATAAATATCATTAGAGCATGCTGATAGTACAATATTTAATAAGAATGCAGAAGAAAAAGTAAAAAGGATAATACGTTGGGAGGTATGTAAATTTATAATAAAGTTAAAGAGAGAAAAAAAATTGATATATATTATAAAGATGATAATGAAATAAAACAAATGTGAATTAAGAAAATATTTAATTATTTAATTATTTATTATTTTGGTTTATATATATATATATATAATATTTTAAATTATATATTTATATATAAATAAGTATAATATTTTAATGAAATAAATATTTAAATATAAAAGAAATAGATGTAAAATTTACCTTAATTTTTAAAATATATATATAAAATGCAATAATTAAACAAAATATAAATATTAAATATGTAAATTAATAATTATTATCATTTCTTATTATTTAATATATGTGTTATTTTTTATTTATATTATATATAATTGTATTAATATATATATATATATATATATATATATATATATATATATATATATATATATATATATATTACAATAATTTCTGAAAATGGAGTTAATTTTAACTCTAGCTAATTTCTTTAACTCCCACTCAAGCTAGATTGGCATAAGGATGTTGAGTCTTGGTTAGATTATTGGAGTGAAAGGAAGAGATCATGTTAGAAAAAAAAGATAATATTAAAAATGATATAAATTCCTAATATAAAGATAAGTTGTGGGATGATAAAGAATTAGAGGGAAAAATAAAGGTAAGGTATTATAAGGAGGTGATCAAACCCAATCTTGATAATCCGAGTTATCTTTGTCTTTACTAGTGCTAAGAAGAAAATGATCACTGCCAAGACATAAACTAATTCTTATAAGCTTCAAAGTGAAACTGAGCATTGTTCAATTCCCAAAATATGTTAGACAAAAGAGTGTCACATTTGTCATCTAAGAGGGTTGAAGGTGAAAATGACTTTCTCTTAGATTTCCCAACTCTTACATCGTTTTTTATTTTCAACATCTTTGCCATACTATCAACCTTCTTGACTTGTCAAATTTCCAAAACTATGATAATTTACCAATGCTTCTCCCTTATTTTAAATCACAGAAATAAAATATTAAAAAATCTCCATTAATCTCCTATTTTTTAAAGTATGATAAACAATATTTCTCTGGATAAACATTAGTAATGATCAACAACTCCAACACATATATACTAATACTAAATTTTATTTTCAAAATTTTAACACAAACACCACCATGAAAACTACATATCAACCATTTGAGCTCTTAAGTCCCGCAAATTACATGGAGAAGGGCTAGGGTGGCAATGAAATTAGACGTCAATACAATTAAAAAAAGATAAAATTTTGAACTTATCTTCTTAAAAATATAAAATAAAAAACACCTAAACACCTTATATTTTTTTTGTAAATTAGGCGGGACCTTTCTATTTGCTATTTATAATAAAAGAGAAGGTGACAAAAACCATAATCCAAACGGTGGCCTCAACCTGCCCGTAGGAAACCAGGTCTGTTGGCCACCGATAAGCATGAAAAGCATTCCAAAACTGGAATTGTTTCATTTTTCTGTACCTAGCAAGAGTTATATGTCTACCTACATTCTTTCCTACCTGCTGATTACTTAAGGAAAATTTATATACATATTCACATTGCCATCTGATGAGGAGATTGAGGCAGGAGCCTTCTCTGTTGTCCCGGGCATGTCAACTTGCTGCATTTGCTGGAGAGTCTTCTCTATACAACTTAGCATGTTATCCATTCTATTCATGTGGTACGTTGTTTGATACTGGGTAATCTTAATGTGTTGCAATTGGTCTTGGATTTCTACCAGCAATTCTTGAATGCTTGATTCCTTCTTGAACTGTCCTGCCTTAATAAGACCTGGATGAAAACTCTGCATGGCTTTTGCTATGAGGCATTTAACAATCCAGTAAGTGTGAATGGTTTGATTAAAGAGTGTGAGCCGGCCCCGAGTGTTACCCGGGTTTGTAATAAAGTCTAAAATCTCTACCTCAACCTCATTATTCTCTAGTTCTGTCTGAATATCTCTCTCCCAACCTCTTATTTCTTGACGCACAGTGGAGGAGTTTCCCAAGACATAATTGGCTGCAAGTGTTTCCAAGTTGTCCTGAGTAGTCTTTCGACCACGCTTCTTTGGACTATGTTCCAACTGCATCTGCTGCTTTCCACGGTCAGAGTCTGACTGTGTTCTTCATTTCCCCATGAGTGTATGAACTCTATGAAGTAACAGAGAACTGCAGGATGAGTGCATGAAAGAATTACTGTTAGTGACTAGTCCAACAGGGTAAGTGCAGGACTTATATCTATTTGTGTTGTGAGAAGCCGAATATAGATAGGGATTGGACTCATTTGGGATGAGCGAATGACTTCGTGAAAATCTGAGCACGTCCAACTTCTGTCTAGAGAAAAGGTGGCTGAACTGGGCAGGAGAATCAACTGGAGACAAAGTCAGTTTCTTGACTGCAGAGGTAAACAAGCGCAACGAAAACTGTCTTATGGGTTTAGATATGACAAGGGGACTAGAAAGACGAGGCAGAGGACGAAAAGTCTTCTTCAAAACTCTGTCACGAGCACTGAGCACGTCCAACTTCTTTCGAGAGAAAAGGTGGCTGAACTGGGCAGGGGAATCAACTGGAGACAGAGTCGGTTTCTTGACTGCAGAGGTAAACAAGCGCAATGAAAACAGTCTTTTGGGTTTAGATATGACAAGGGGACTAGAAAGACGAGGCAGAGGCCGACAAGTCCTCTTCAAAACTCTGTCACGAGCACTAAACTCAGGAGGGAGGTTAGAGTGAGAAACACGCTCACAGTCTCGCTTTCGACTTAACTGGATCGAAAAGACAAACATGCAAACCTTACATTGACAAGTCTGATGAATTTCAGAGGTAAAGATCCATATCCTACTGAGACTATTGACAGAAGACATGGAATTCACCTCCTGAGTGCAAGGGTCTCAAAAGCAAGGAGGAACAGGGCTTAAAAACAAAATGTAAAGACAAAAAATTATGATTATAACCGAATCTATCAGGATGGCAATGCGTCTTGCCCAGTCCAAGCTTAAAACCATTTGCAGAAGAAAAGGGGTAACATATACATACCCTGGTCGAGTCTGAAGGTTTATGAAATGATCAAAGCCCGGCGTCCTCCTCTGCAGGCTCCAAGCGTTGGCATGCAAACAAAGCATGAACAATTGGAGCGCAGGAAGGGGTGAACTTACCTTAACAACATCCTTCCCTAGTGTCTTTGACACTCTAGGCTGGCGATGGTGCGGAAACATCATGAGAATTAATACCCCACACTTCATTGATCACAAGTGACGGCGAGCCATCAACCTTATTGATTACCAGAAGGCCAGATGGGGGCCAAGTGGCCATTCCGTTCTGCATGTTGTACACCCCGATCGAGGGGTTGTAGGTCCTTACTTACGATCAGTTGGAGGGAATGCAGCTCAATATCCCATATTGCATCAGAGGGTTGAGAATCTATGGGGCGATCTGTGTGTTGGCATCCCCAATTAGCCAAATAATCCGCCGCTCCATTACCTTTTCTTTGAATGTGACTTGGAAGTAAATACTGAATCTGATTTAGTAATTGCTTACTTCTTCTATGAGTGCAGCAGTCCTCCAGCTTTGCGATATTTTCTCCCAAGGTGTACCTTGCTGCAATTTCTGGAGAATACCTGTGACCATTTCCGAATCTCCCTAGACTATGAGCCTCTGATAATTTTCTCGGATCGCTATAAGGAGTCCTTGCTTGACAGCCATGAGTTCTGCTTCATTATTTGTGGCGTGGCCTAAGTGAAGAGCATAAAACCTGCATACTGCCCCCTGGGAATTATGGAATATCCCCCCTAAACCTGCTTGCCCCGTGTTTCCTTTGGAGACCCCATCATAATTAAGTTTGATAAATCCTGGTTGAGGCGGTAGCCAGTGTTCCTCCAAAGATTGATTGGGGGGTCTGTATTTCCATAACCCTGGGTGGAGCATCTGCGGTTTAAGGTTGAGATATTCTAGAATTTGGGACTCAAAGCCCTGTGTTTGCCAGTCTTCATCTGTCCATCTTTCTACTAGGATGGTTTCTCTCATATTTTCAATTGTTTTTTGCCAAGTGACTTGCATTGGTTGTTCAGAATTTTGAAAAACTCTATTATTCCTCTCTTTCCAAGTATTCCAAAGAAGGAATCCGAGTGAAAGGCCCCATGCTCTATTGATCACTTGACAGTGATATCTTCCTTTTCTCCAATTAGCAATAGTTTCTGGAATACTTCCATTGTTTTTATCTGTTTTCCTAAACAGTTGTTCCAGGTTCCTCCACAGCTCCTGCACACATGGGCATGTATTGAAAATGTGTTCTGTTGATTTTGTCTCCGATTTGCAGAACGAGCATTGAGAAGGGCCTATCATTCCTCTCTTCAGCAGGTTCTCCCACGTCAATATTCTACGATGGCTTACCAGCCATAGGAAAAACTCCACTTTGGGCCAGTGTTTCCATGCCCATATTTTCTTCCAGATCGGTTGAGCATTATACTGGGCTTGTTGGGATTCAATATAATATCCTTCTTTTATGGTAAACTGCCCTTTTTTCGTGTAGCCCCATTGAAGGATATCCGAGCCTGTTACTCTGCGGAGTTTCCGCGTTTGAAGTTCTTTGTGGAGATTATCCCATTGTTGTGTCTCTTGAGCTACGGGCCACGCATTCTTGTCTTTCCAGTTTCGCCATAAGTCATTTTGGTTCGGCACCCAATCGTGATTCACTAGTCTCTGGTTCGGTATGTTTGTGAACAGAAATATCTCTCCTAAGTCCAACCTGCTAAAAAAATTTCCCCTTTGTTGCCACGAGCCCCCCCAAAACAGGGCTGTGCTGCCTTCTCGAATTTCCCAAAAACTGTGGGTTCAAATTAAGTGTCTATTAGTAGCTGCCAGATTCCAAATGGAAGAGCCTTTAGGGACATTATCTACCTTCAAACGTGCTCAGGTTGTAATTGGCATGGCATATTTTGTGCTCCATATATTCTTCTAGAGATCAGGACCTCCCTGAGGCCAGCGCCACCATAACTTCGTGCCCAACACGTTATTCAGGATGAATGGATCGCGGAGCCCCAATCCGCCAGCAACTTTCAATTTCAATAATGTATCCCAAGTTATAAGTGCCCATTTCCTATTGGATTGAGCTCCCTGCCATATAAAGTTTTTAAACATACTAACCAGTTGAGTGCAAATCCCTTTCGGGCAGGCCCTTCCTGACAGTTGATATACCGGCATTGCTTGAAGCACTGAATGCAGCATTATAAGACGACCTGGTGCATTCAGCACTCTGAAGGCCCAATTCTGTATCCTTTTCTCCACTCGTAATATGATATCCTGCCAATATGCAATTCTTATTGGCCCAGAATTTAAAAACATGCCTAGGTATTTTATAGGGAAAGATCCTCGTTGAAACCCCAGAGTCCGGCCAAGGAAGTTCTGCATTGAAGCTGGGCAGTTGAAGAAATAGATATTAGATTTATCATTGTTAATTTGAGTTCCAGATGCGTCCATGAAAATTTCCAGAATTTTGAGGATAGCTCTGCATTCTTTCAATGTTGCCATGCAAAATAGGAGGATGTCATCTACAAACGGCTGATGGGTCAGAGGTAACTAGGGTCCCCATAGTCTTAGACATTGTAGTTTCCTTGCTGCAACATGAGCTTTAATAAGTCTGCCTAGCCCTTCTGCTGCAATAATAAATAGAAAAGGAGAAAGGGGATCACCCTGCCTGAGGCCTCGTGAACTGTTGAAGGGCGCAGTGGGGTTGCCATTCAGAAGGATTGAGAAATGTGGAGTGGAGATGAAGGATTTTAACCATTGGAGCCACCTGTCATCAAAACCGAAGGATCGCATCACCTCTATCAGGTATTCCCAGCTAATGCGATCATATGCTTTTGATAAATCTAGCTTGATAAGCAGCCCCTTCCTTTTGTCTCTCTTAAGAGTATGGATTGCTTCCTGGGCCACCACAATGCCGTCCAAGATTTGTCTTCCTTTGACAAAACCCGTTTGTTCCGGAGATATGATAGTTGGGAGGAAGGGTTTTAACCAGTTAACCATAATAGTGGAGAGGATTTTATAGATAACATTACATAGGGCTATCGGTCGGAAGCCAGCTGGTGTATCTACATTTTGTTATTTGGGAATAAGAGTAACAAAAGTGGCATTTAGAGCTGGATAGACTCTCTTGGTTCGTCTAGATTCTTCTACCACTTCAAGGATATCCGGACCAATGAATGACCAAGCTGCTTTAAAAAATTCACTTGTAAATCCGTCAGGCCCCAGAGCTTTGTTCTTGGGTAAGTGCAGGACCACTTCTTCAACCTCTTGAAGAGTAACTTCCCGAAGCAAGGCTAAGTTCTGTTCTCTAGTGATTATATGAGGGATGTGCGCTATTATCTTCTGAATAGTTTCCTGTCAGTTCGGAAGAGGTTCAGTAAGAAGATCTTTGAAATGAGTTACCAGCTCGCTCTCCATATCTGCATGCTTGATTACACGGTCTCCGTTTGCTGTTTTTAGTGAGAATATTCGGTTGTGTTGACGGCGCTGCACCATAGCTTTGTGGAAGAATTTTTTGTTATGATCGCCTTCTTTCAGCCAATGGATTCGAGATTTCTGCTTCCAAAGTATTTCTTCTTACTTTTGTCACTCTTCCTGTGCACTAAGAGTGCGCCCTTACTCCAGGGCTAGCTCCTCTATTCGCCCCTAGAGAATGATTTTTTGTTGTATCGCCTTCATTTTTTCCTGCAATCTGATTTGATCCTGATTAATATTACCAAATTCTAAACGGTTCCAGCGTTTAATTTATGCTTTTAATTGTTTAAGGCACAGTTGGAACGAATGCATTTGTTATAACCCCTGACAGGATTGGAGCACCACCAGTGTTTCACTTTATCCATAAACCCTGGGTCCCGTAACCAAAAAAGCTCAAAACGGAAAGGTCTGTTAAGTCGACTTGCCTTTACATCTATCTCCAAGTAAATCGGCCAGTGATCAGATCCCATGGCGGGAAGGATATTGGCTTCGTAATACAGATCTAGACTAACCAGGGCTTTTGTGGCTAGAAATCGATCTAACCTAGAGGCAACCTAGTGCCGCTCTCCCCTGCGATTATTCCAAGTAAACTGTCCATTAACAGTTGGAATGTCCACTAACCGGAGGTCATTGATCAAATCTCGGAAGAGGCCCATTTCAGGATCTTCTCTTCTAAGTCCGCCCTTTTTTTTAGAGAGATTCAGGAGCATGTTGAAATCCCCACCTAAAAGCCAATATCTTTCATTATGCAGAGTACTAAGCCTGTGAATACTCTGCAAGAACTCAGCTCGCTCTCCTGGAATTGGAGGTCCGTAAACAACAGAAATAAGAAGCGTTTCTTCAGATCCAATCTGACGAAAAGTACCTGTTAAGATTCTAGAGAGGCCTATCCAACCATCAGCCATGGTCTCAGCTGCATTCCAGAGGATGGCTATTCCTCCTGATGTTCCTACAGAATCTATTGCCATATATTCATATTGCATTTTAAATGAGTTAATTATAGACTGAAGCTTTTGTTCAGAAACTTTTGTTTCTTATAATAACATGACTTGAGGTTTTTCAGCCTTCAGTTTTTCTTTCAGATAGCGCTGCTTACCCTTGTTGTTCAGACCTCTAATGTTCCAGGAGAGCACCTTCATTAATGATTTTTGGGAAGTTGTTGAAATATCGTTGTTAACGGTATTATCTTACCTGTATTAATCAGCATTTCTCCCACTAGCTGTATTGATTCCTGTAAGGTTCTCCTGCCTCGCTTCTTGGCCGGTTTTGAGGGAGGGATAGCCTTCTTGCTGGTGGATTGCTCTCGTTCTTGAGCCTCTTGTTTGGCTTGCGCTGTTAGATAATGTTCAAAGGTGTCTTTATACAATTTCTTCTGATCTGCCGGGATGAATCTATCGTCAAGATTTCTCCATTCGAACAGGAGCCGCTTCAAAAGTTTTTCCTCTGCACTGAGGTCTTCTTTTGTCTGTTCGACTTCCATCGGGATAAGGTCTTGCATCATGCTTTCTTCAGGTGTCTCTGTTTCCTGCCCTGCTTTGCGTTTTGTGGACTGATTTTTCTGAGAATTCTCCGCAGTTCCATCATCTGTACCTTCGATAACAATCTCAGCGATTGTCAATTCCTTTTCCTCCTGTAATACTTCATACCTGTTATCTTGTACTTTCGCACCAGTAGGGTTTTGTTTTGAGCCCGAACCCGTAGCTGCATGCCCTGAATGAGAAGGGTGTTTTTTTGCTATGACCTGGACAAACCCCTCTTCATCCTGTCGAGGAGATGGCTCAGGGCCTTCGACTCGGGGTTGTTGTGGTTCTGGAGCATTTAAGGGGCAAGATCTTTACAAATTCCCGTACTCATGACAGCGGCGACAGCGGAAAGGGATGTGCTCGTAGTCAATCAACTGAGGCCAAATTTTCCTTTCATATTCAAGTTCAATCATCTCTGGTAGAGACTCTGAGATGTTCATGTAGACACAAATTCTAGCAAAGGATGTATATCGACCCCGTGCAGTGGAGTCTGCGATCTTTACAAAATTTCCCAGGGAATTTCCTATACCTTCCAAGATGTCAAGGTCCCAGAAATCTATTGGGAGCCCAAAGAGTCGAACCCATACTGGAGCAGCCAGAAATTGCTCTTGTTCAGGGTTGTAACATTCCTCCCATTGCTGGAGAAAAAGCCCTGCATTGCTATAAAAATAGGGCCCTCCCTAAAAAATGCGTTCTTTATCTTGTAAATTTGAAAAAATTACTGTAAAAAAACCCTTCGCCCCTAGTTTCAGATCAATGTGACCTTTGGGCTGCCATTTTATTTGTATCCATTTCAATAAATCTTTTTCTGAAGGCCATATACCTATAAAATTACAGATCAAAGTGTGATTCTTCATGTAGCCTCTGTACTCCTCCAACTTCGTCGGTGGAATGACAAATCTTGGTTTCTTGATTGCTCTTGGAAAGCATTGCCCCTTCATCTTTGCTTGCCATTCGGCTCCTAGAACCGGGATTTTTTTCTGAGCATTAGCGGAATGCGATGCCCGCAGAGAGTGGTCTCCGCTTGTAACATTGCGGTAGGAGGGTGGCGGCAATCCTCCCGAAGACGCAGCCATAGGTGAACCAGTCGGCAATGGCAGCGTAGTTTCAAACCCTAGCACACTTTGCTGTTATCGTGCTTCGATCTTGGGGCGCGCTCATCTTCTTTATTTTCTTTATTTTCTTTCACTCACAATTTTTGTTACACCTAAACACCTTATCAGGTGCATGAAACCATTTCATTTGGACTATCTGTATTTATGGTATCCTTTCATTTTGTAATTTCTTTATTTTTCTTTGGACTGGTTTTGTGGATGATCTGACTTTAGTTCAACCTTCTGGCACCGCCGATTGTAGGGAACCTTCTTCACTTGAGAACTTGCTTTCCCATGTTAGATGTCATGTAAATTACTACAATTTGCTAGCTCTGTATTCAATGCTTTCATAGGATAGAATATATCTATTTTATATATTAAACTTTGAAATTTCATTGAGATATTAAACTTTATATAATTTAAATATTTATTATATAAATAAATGATAGATGTATGTAATAAATATTGACAAAATTTAAAAATTAAAATATTTTTAAATTTACATTATTTTTTTTACAATTAAATTTTATATTTTATTTAAATATTATACTTCTATCGCAACTCTTTACAAATATGTAATTTAAATATAAATAAAAAAAATCCACACCTACACATATATAATATAAATAAAAAAGATCCACACCTCCATATGCATAATTCCAAAATAATAAATGACAATAAAATTTAAATATTATATTATTTTTTAAATTTACATATATATTTTTAATATATTTGACTTTTATATGTTTCAATATAAATTTAATATCATTTTTTAATATTTTTTATTTTTACATTTTCCAATATAAACTATTCCTAATACCATTCAACATTATTATTATCAAATTAGATAATTAGGAAGAGACCATGGATAGTTAAGCTAGCTTTGGGTGGATTGTTAAATTAAACAATGAGGAAAAGACCGATAAAAATTAAGTTAGCTTTGGGTGGATATTAGAGGAATGTTGTTAATTTACATAGAATACTTTTATTCTCCTTGTAATAATATTTTTGTTTATTTTTATCTTCACAATTTTGATATATTAATCTTTTATTTATATATAGTAAGCACATTTAAATTATATATATAATTTAGTTGGAATGGTCATCATATTTTTTTCACTATACTGACGATATTGTTCTTCTCGCACGGTGCCCATCTCATCTTGATAAGCAACTAAGACTTCTTAAGGATTTCTGCAAAGTTATGATTATCAAATCCAATAAGAATAAGCAACTAAGACTTCTTAAGGATTTATGCAAAGTTATGATTATCAAATCCAAGAAGGACACTTACGGTAATTTTGTGTATGACAATAGCAACTTGGAGGAAGTGTCTTCTTATAAGTACCTAGGAATTGATATTCATCACAAGCTCAACTAGAACTATAACATTGAGAAAAGGATTAATGGAGGGTGGAAAGCTTATTTTGGTCTTGAAAATAATTGTAAAGTAGCAAAAATTGTGATGTGGGATAAAAAGAAGCTCCTCTTTGAAACTTTAGTCACTCCTTTATCGTGTATGGATGTGAGGTTTGGGGTTGCAGCATCTCTAGAGAATCTTGGAGAAATATTGAGCAAATCCAGAATCGTTTTATAATGTATAACCTCAAAATTAAAAGCATTACACCCTATCCTATTCTCCTTATAGAAGTGGGTCTTTCCCCTATTGAGAGCCTAGCTAGGACTAGGCTCCTTTTGTACAAGCACAAAATTAATAACATGGGAGACCTTAGACTTCCTAAGCTAGCTTTAAATTCCAGCCAAAACCACCTAAGTCTCAAATGAGGTTGGTATAAAGATATCAGGGCCTGGTTAAACCATTGGAAGATCGACGAAAATGTTGCATTGCAAAATATTAATAACATTAAAAATATTGTTACTTCTAAGTTTACAGAGAAAATGTGGTGTGAGAATTATTTAGAGGCTAAAAGAAAATTAAGATATTATAAGGAGGTCATCGACCCTACTCTAGAAGATCAAAAGTATCTCTCTGTTTTAACTAGCTCAAAGAAAAAAATTAATATAGTCAAGATAAGAACCAACTCTCATGAGCTCCATAATGAAACAGGTAGTTGGGAAATTCCTAAAACACTATGGGTGGAAAGGATCTGTCATCTCTTTGAGAATATGAAAATTGAGGATGAAAATCACTTCCTCTTAAAATGCCCCAAGTACACCCACATTAGATCTCAGTTTCATAATCTTTGTTGAAATACCGACCTTCCTTGCCTTTTAACGTGTCAAAATTATAGTGAGCTAAGGACCCTTATATCCAAGTTCTTTGAGCATAGAAGTACAATTTTAAAACAAACTAAATAATTATTTTCTTTTTCTCACCGAATTTGATACACCATGGGCGGATGAGACATTTGATAAGATATGTTGGATGAAATTTATAGAAAAGAAAACGCATGAGGAATGAAATCTAAAATTCAGATTGAAGCCACACATAAAGTTAGCATTATGTGATTCTATAAATATAGTTGTAGACCTTCCCCCTTTCCCAACATAGAGTTCAGTGCTTCCTGCTTAGTGCTGAGGAAGTGTTTGTTACATAGTTTGAAAAACAACTCAAATTCACCACCCCCCGGATCTCATCTGGTCTCTAATTGAATGGTAATGAATGATAAATGACATGGAATCAATAATGGTGAATCATATTAATATCTTTCTCATGATATGTTTTTTTTTTTAATAAAATTGAGCACATATTCTCAAATGCACATCTAGAAATTGGGGAGGGGAAAATCATGTGGTTAGGTCAATGATCTTCTTCATGAAGCTTGCTCAGGTTGCAAGATGTTTTTAATAAACTTTCATGCACATGACTAAAAAGGAAGTTTGATGGGGAGGGCACGGAAAAATTGAGTGGAAAAATCACAAAGGAGTCATTGACACGAAATTGGGTAGCGTACATTGACTATTGCCCATAGTTTCATATATTAGCCTCAAGGTGGATTACCTTTGTTCTTTGATCTTAGATGCATATGTAGAAGCTACTAATGGAAAAAATAAATAAAGGAAAACTCTTCCAATCCTTTAAAAATAGACTCTCATCTATGATGTAAACATAGAGAAATATTATCGCATGTGAGATTTGGTTAAGTTGGTAGGTCATTATTGTGGTCACTAACTTAGTTCAAGAAATTTAGAATTCCATTAGCTCCTTTATTGAAGTGAATATGAGCTATGAGGAGAAGGGGTTTATGAAATATAGTTGAATAGTTGTAGGGTAGGACCTTCATGAGGGGTTAATAGAGGAGATCCTCACACATTTAGGCCCTATCACCCACATGCAAATGTTGGGTAATGAGTATCCCATTCAAATGAAAAAAATGCCACATATAGGAGCATTCAGTGGGAGTGAGTACCCTAAATATTAATAATAATCGTGTGGGTGAAGAGGTTTAAGCATACAATATTAGATGAGGCTATAGATAATAGTGCTATTAATTTATCAAAGGTTTCGGAAATGGAAACTAAGCATGGTACAAAAAATGAGTAAGACACACAAAATTTTTCCTCCATGATGAAAGATGGAATTGTCATTCAGCTTGGTCTACATGGTGATCGTTGGAAAGACAATGACACACATTCACAATCCCACCACCTACTTACAAGAAGTGCTAGGAGTTTATTGAAGTTTATAGATTTATAAAATGTATATGGATCATATCATCAATCCTTTCTAGGTGACAATATAACTCCTACTTGTTGAAGTAGTTCCATAAACATGAGGGAAGGAATAAACCATTGATGATTTGTTCTTATGTTTTTAAAAATAGTGTTATGTTTGTAAATTAATATAAGAAACGTTTTTGAATTAAGGTGTGGAGATTAATTTAACAATAACATACATTAACGTTTCCACTTCCAATTTCCTATCACTCAAATATCTAGAAAAATATATATTCATTTAAATATTCATCCCAATTATAAAAGGTTATTCGGTGGCAACAACACTAAGATTTCTCTTTTACTCAAATTGGGCTAAATTTAGATCACATAACATATCACATCACTCTTCATGTATGCTCTTTTTTCATATGGTACCGACTTACTTACGAGTTTTCTTTTGCAACATTTGGTGCAATTTGTTGTATTTTATTTCTATGATCAAAGAGGGGGGAAAGAAGCATTTCTAGAACATTATAGTTTTGGTCACTAAACAAGTGAATAAAGTAGGTATAATATAAATAAAATATTTCAATAATATATAGAACATAAATATATATATATATATATATATTAAAAAAAAAATTATTTGTTGTTATCTAGAGCTATTTCTTAAAGTTTGCTTTGAACTCTAGCCAAAATCCCCAACTAGGATTGAAGATGAAAAACACTTTCTATTGGATTGCTAATCTTTTACTCACATGGATTCTAATTTTCAAAATCTTTGTCACAAACTTTCTTCACATTCATTATAATTTTCAAAATCTTTGTCACAAACATTCTTGGCTTGTCAAGTTAGCAAAAATATAATAATTTAAAAATGCTTCTCTACCTTCTTTTGAAAAAAAAGTTATAACATCTCAATTAATAAACGATTCTAAAATATTCCCTTGGAATCACTTCAAACTTATTTTTCAAACAAACGTTGTGCAATTTTAAAAACCAAATACACACCTTTTTCTTGCTTTTGAGGAGCTCAATATTAAAACTGAATTATCTTTGTGATTTCGGATCTTCAATATATGAAATTTGGCATTGAGGTAGACCTCTAAATTATATTTTTAATGCCATAGGTCTTACCTGATTTTGATCCTTGAAGACAAAGTTGTGCCCAATCTCCTACGATGACCAAATTATGGACTAGTTCAGTAGAGCGAACTTTTACGACTTGCCACATGTCACTATTTCTTGCTTCGGCTCTAAAATTGATAGAAAGGAAACTACGATCTGTGTACTTGCAGCCACCTTTTACAGAATTCCAATCCGATGCTCAGAGAGAGACTTATGAAGATTTTCCCACGATCACCTCTTTGATATGAAATTCGGGAGCTTGAAAAAGACCTAACTTCCACATATCATATCTGTGAAAATATTGCAAAACAAGCTCTAAAATGTTGCAATGATGTTCCTCAGGATTTCGGCTTTGCACTCTAAAAATTTCATCTTCTGAACCTCCGTAGGAGAAACGTTATAGTGAAAATGCCACGATGACCTGTTTGGTGCAGCAAAACACTATAATCTAAAGCTCTGATACCAAATTTTGGGAAACCAACTCCAAAAATAGAAGAAAAGAGATATCAACACCTTAGAAATCAGCCACTTCAAGGGGGCAACCTCCAATACATTACATAAATGAATGATTCTTGAATGATACAAATGAAAAAACCTCCTTTCTATATATAAGAGTCCATGGGGCCACAATGTAATCCTAGCCGACCTAACAATAATAATTTAAGGGCACAATAATAACAATATGTGGGTTACAGGGGTACAACAATAACAATAATTGGGGCTACACTAACATAATAAGGGACTACATTATTATTATAGGGACTTAACATTACATTTTAGACTCAACCTTCATAAAATACAGAAAATACATTACAGATACGACCTTCAGAAAATATAAAGGAGGATGCTTACATTTCAGATTCATGGTGGCAGATTCCCGATTCATAATGGCAGATTCACGGAACCAGTGGAATTTCCAACAATGTGTAATGTTTGAAGACACTCTGGCATTCTGTGACAAACATTTACTAGAATAATGGGTTTACCAGAAATGTTGGTGGAATATTTTGAAAGGATTAAGGCCAACCTGGTGCAGTTGTTCAACTAAAAATCATGGGCATTCAACTACAAATCCTAAAAACAAGCATGAGATTCCATTTTCATATGTTTCAACACCTGCATACAATACCAGGAGCTTCCATTCCAATAGCTATCAAGAGCTAAACACCACCACCTGTAGAAAAATCAAAACACCAGTCAGATACTTCGATAAACAAAAAAAATCGATAAACAGAGATAAGTCGACAATAAGAGGTCCACTTTCTCTCATCAAAAACTTTGGCATAAAAAATTGAATGTTGAAAATAAATATTTTGAAACTTTGGATAAACAAGATTAGAGTGTGCACAGAATTCAGTCAACGAAGCAGCTAATAGAAATTCAATGATCTATCGATCGCTATAGTCCAGCCAGGGACTAATAATATAGATTAAATAAGGTAAAAATCAATCTTAACTTATTAAAATTATAGGTGTATACGGGTTAGAGTTGCAACGAAATTATAAGTCAAGCTGAAAATTTGATCTGATATGGTCAAAAATATTAAAAAAGATCGATCTTATTACCTAACTCTTATTCACATTTATTATTATTTTCAAACTTTTTGGGAACTAAGAATTTTCTTTATTTGTGAAGCTAGTAAAACTAGAATTATTTTGGAATGGGTATTGGTCTTTTTTTACATGAAAGAAATAAAACATTAAAGAGTCTCAATTAATCTTTTATTTTATTTTTTTGAGATAAAATAAGCCATATTGATCTCATGAACATTAATAATATTCATCATCAATACACCTATATATATGTGTGTCTATATGTGTGTGTGTGTATTCTAAATTTTTAGTATGTCAGAGTTCCGATGAAATTATACTTCAACACAACTAAAAAAAAATTGTATATAAAAAAACGTCTAATTTAGTAGTTTATATACATTTCATTTAATTTCATCAATAGTAATTATAAACAACTAATTTAGTAGTATATTTGTTTTATTTTTGTTCATCATTAATGAATATAAACTACTAATTTAGCAGTTTTAGATTGATTTTATGTGTTCATTATTAATCAACATAAATTAATTTGTATGATTTTTCAACAAAATTAAAAAAAAAATCATACAATGTGCATGCTCATCTAATATAAAAACACAAAATTACATATGTTAATTACAATACTAAAAAATATCAAGTGTAACTATAAATAATTTCAGCCACATAAATTATATTATATAAAATGTCAAATATTACAATATAAGTTTCCAACTTAATATTGGTTGGACTACAATTTACACATGAAATTGTGTTTCATCACTTCAAAACATTATCATTGTGTTGTCAAAACATTGCAAGTAAATTCACCAACTCTCAAGACTTGACCATCAGTCTCTATGTATGTCTTATGCAGGATTGGGTCTAAGGGTATCACTAGACCGATTCTCTTCTCTCTCCCTTTTTGCATTTGTCTCTCTAGTGTTATTTTTCTCCTATTTCTTTAATTCTTTGTTTTTACAATCAATATTGAGTTATGAGTTCCTTTTTGAAAACAAAAGAAGATACGGTGTAGATTGTTAGACATGAAAGATGATAACAGTAGAATATAAACTAAAGTAGACAATAAAATATTTATACGACATATACCTCAACATTAGCAATATCAAAGCCATTTTTCCCCATAAAAGAAATAAACTTGAACAAGTTTTCTTCAGTTGGGCAATAGTGGCCTCACCGTTGTCTTAGAGGCCTAGCTGAGAAATATGGTCCCATTCTCTTTCTCCGTTTGTGATATGTTCCTACCGTCGTCATTTATTCTTTTGAAGTAGCCAAAGAGTTTCTAAAAACACATGAATTGATTTTTTCCAGCCGACCTCCAGAAATCGCTGGAAAATTAATGTTTTCTAACTCTAAGGATGTGGTCTTTGATCCTTATGGAGACCACTAGAGGCAAATGAGAAAGATATGCATGTTAGAACTACTGACCACCAAAAGAAT
This sequence comes from Pinus albicaulis, assembly GCA_034641835.2. Classification (NCBI taxonomy): domain Eukaryota; kingdom Viridiplantae; phylum Streptophyta; class Pinopsida; order Pinales; family Pinaceae; genus Pinus; species Pinus albicaulis. The sequence continues at coordinate 847,247,284 of CM076577.1, read as the reverse complement.
TGATTCCTTCAAGGGTGTATGAGAGGACGAGGTGTCTGAGATGATCCAAACAATATGGGAGGAGAGTGAGAAGGGAAGAATGGGCGTGAATATGAGCAAGGCCATCTCAACTCTCACCTCCAATGTTGTTTGGCGAATACTGGTTGGGAGGAAATTTTTTGACGATGATTTGGTTGGCAATTTCAAAGGGTTTAAAGCCCTGATGGCAGAGTTGATAGCTCCAGTAGGAGAGTTCAACATTGGAGACTTCATTCTATATTTGTAATGCCTTGATTTGTAAGGTATCAAGTGAAATATGAAGAAAAATCATAAAACGTTTGATTAATTCGCGGAGAAAATAATAGACGACCATGTTAATGTGAAAGAGAAAGAGGCAGCCGCAAACATAAAGCTTCATCATGTTCAAGACTTCGTGGATGTGCTCCTCCACATGGTTGACACAAACACCTATATCACATGGGAAACCATCAAGGTTGTTGTTCTTGTATCCCTAAACACTCATTCTTAAACTTCAGCGAATCATCATTTTTTCTTTTCCACTAATAATATTTTTGTTCGTGCAGGACTTGTTGGACGCTGTCTTGGATAGAATTTCAATTTATTTAGAATGGGCAATGAGCGAGCCTCTCAGGCATCCCTGTGCAATGAAGAAATTGAAAGAGGAAATTGAATTGGTTGTTGGCCAACACTAGATTTTAAAGGAGTCCGATGTAGAAAACACGAAATACCTCCACTATGTGGTGAAAGAGACTCTACGACTATACCCAGCGATGCCCTTAGTGATTCCTCATGAATCTGTAGAGTCTGTGACAGCAGGAGGATACTTTATACCCAAGAAAACAATTTTTATGGTGAATGTGTGGGCCATAGGAAGGGATCCAAAGGTGTGGGGAGAAGATGCTTCTAAATTTAAGCTGGAGAGATTCATGGAAGAGGAATGTGTCAATGTAATAGATCCATCAAATGTCAATATGATACCATTCGGTGCAAGAATGAGAGGATGCCCAGGGGCATCCATGGCTATTCCTACAGTTCAAATTTCATTGGCTCAGTTGTTACACACTTTTGATTGGAGAGTGGACGGTGATCTGTCCTAGTTGGATATGAAGGAAGCATGTGGATTGACGATTCCAAGGAAAGTTCCACTCTCTTCTTTTCCAAAGCTGAGTAGCAGCTTTCCAATGTAATACCTGGGAGGATTTATAAGCCACCATGCCTTTCCTTTGTTTTTCTTCATTGGTGATGCCTTTTATGTTGTAATAATGGAGAAATATCTAGAATATGCTCCTATAATTAATACCTATTATGTGTTGCTAAAATTATTGGTCTTAATTAGAGTTTGTTGGTTGGCAGTTCCTATATTGTAGGAATTTGTTCAACCATAATATACTTTTATATATGTAATAGTTTGGTGGCCTGGTGATGCTCCTATAGTTTGGTTGTCTCCCCTATATATGTAATAGTTTGGTGGCTTCTTGAATACAAGTGAGTGCTTTGGAAAAATCTTTGTATGTAATAAATTGTCTCACTAGATAATTACATCACCTCTTCAATTCCAACTTGGAAATTTCTCTTCTCTTTATTGTTAATAGTTTTCCACTACTACAATTTCACTATATTAACAACAGTTTTCCACCATGGTCTCATGATTTAAGAACTTGATTTTCTGATTTTGTAGGATTATTATAAATATTATAACACACATAGCCTTATTGGGAGTAGGGTTTTCAAATTTAAAATTTTGGGACTTTATTTTGATTGAGTAGAATGAGTTTGATTGAGCCTATAGGATCATTTTACAACCCACTATGATGGGATATGTAATTTTGTCTCTCCATCCGTCTAATTTATATTGATATCAACTTCCTATATATCTAGAAAAAAAAAATTGTATATAAAAAAATATGCAATGTGGGTTGTCAATAAAAAACATATTATAATAAAATATTTTAATGGTTGTATATAAAAAAAATATTTTAATACGAATTAATGTTCACATGTACCTACAAATATATTATTAAAATGACCATTTTAATTTGCGTGATGGATATACATGTTAAGTAAAATATTTTAATTATGTATATGTCATGAAAAAAAATATATGGTTAAAATGTTTGTTTGGTCCTATATATACTCTATTTTTCACTCTAAAAAGTTTGCACGTGAAGAAATTTGATCCCTCTCAGCATTCTGTGACAAACATTTACTAGAATAATGGGTTTACCAGAAATGTTGGTGGAATATTTTGAAAGGATTAAGGCCAACCTGGTGCGGGTGTTCAACTAAAAATCATGGGCATTCAACTACAAATCCTAAACACAAGCATGAGCTTCCATTTGCATATGTTTCAACACCTGCATACAATACCAGGAGCTTCCATTCCAATAGCTATCAAGAACTAAACACCACCACCTGTAGAAAAATCAAAACACCAGTCAGAGACTTTGGATAAAACAAAAAACTATGGCCGACACTTTGGTTAAAAACTTTGCATCAACAATAAAAACTTTGGTTAAAAAGTTTGGATGAACAAAAAATAAAAACTTTGGTTAAAACGTTTGGATCAACAAAAAAAACTCCAAAGTTTGAATAACAATCCAAACTTTGGTTAAAAAGTTTGGATCAACAAAAAAAATCGATAAACAGAGATAAGTCGACAATAAGAGGTCCACTTTCTCTCATCAAAAACTTTGGCATAAAAAATTGAATGTTGAAAATAAATATTTCGAAACTTTGGATAAACAAGATTAGAGTGTGCAAAGAATTCGGTCAACGAAGCAGCTAATAGAAATTCAATGATCTATCGATCGCTATAGTCCAGCCAGGGACTAATAATATAAATTAAATAAGGTAAAAATCAATCTTAACTTATTAAAATTATAGGTGTAGACGGGTTAGAGTTGCAACGAAATTATAAGTCAAGCTGAAAATTTGATCTGATATGGTCAAAAATATTAAAAAAGATCGATCTTATTACCTAACTCTTATTCACATTTATTATTATTTTCAAATTTTTTGGGAACTAAGAATTTTCTTTATTTGTGAAGCTAGTAAAACTAGAATTATTTTGGAATGGGTATGGTCTTTTTTTACATGAAAGAAATAAAACATTAAAGAGTCTCAATTAATCTTTTATTTTATTTTTTTGAGATAAATTAAGCCATATTGATCTCATGAACATTAATCATATTCATCATCAATACACCTATATATATGTGTGTCTATATGTGTGTGTGTGTATTCTAAATTTTTAGTATGTCAGAGTTCCGATGAAATTAGACTTCAACACAACTAAAACACAATTAAATAAGGGAAAAAAATCAATATTATTTTATTAAAAATATACAAAACTAATATGTGGTGGAAAATTTATTAAGATGAACAAAATATATTACTAAAAAGAAAAAGAGAATAATAAATTTTATTTGGGAAAAAATAGATGAAAGGAATAATAAATCTTATTTTTTATTATTTGTTATTTTTGAATGATGATGACGATTAAATTTCATTAGACCAATGAGGTCTATTGGAAGAGATGAATTGAGACTTTTTAATATTTATTTCTATGGTCAAAGAGGACGAAAAGAAGCATTTCTAGAACAATATAGTTTTGGTGACTTAACAAGTCAAGAAAGTTGGTACAATAGAAATATAATATTTCAATAATATATAAAACTTAAATATATAAAAAAGCATATCTATATTAAAAAATATTTTATTTTTTGTTGGTATAATAGAAATATAATATTTCAATAATATATAAAACATAAATATATAAGAAAACATATTTATATTAGAAAATATTTTATATGTTTGATTTACATCGATTCCATAAATTTTGCTTTTAACTCTAGCCAAACCCCCAACAAAAATAGGTAACAAAGATGTTGGGTTATGAATTTGAAATTATCTACAAAAAAGGGAAGCTAAATGTTGTTGCATATTCACTCTCAAGAAAGGATGAGGATGTAGAAGCATTGATTTGTGCCATTTATATTTTCCAACCAGATTGGATAACCAAAGCAAGGGAGGAAGTAAAGAATGAAGAAGAAGTGTGGACACTCATTCAATAGTTGTAGTGAGATCCCAGTACATAGGATACATTTAGCTAAAAAAATGATTCACTATGGTAGAAAGATCACTTATATATTTGTAAGCATTCCCAAATAAAATAAAATATTCTTTTGTAATTGCACACCTCTCCCTTAGGAGGACACTCAGGTTTTTTAAAAACTTACCACAGGGTCAAGAAGGAAATTTTTTGGGATGGTCTTAAATTTTTTATTGTTGTGCCCATGTAGTCCCCATATTGTTATTATTGTGCCCCATATAAGTCCACTATTGTTATTTTTTTTCCCCTTACATTATTATTTTTATATAGGCTTTGATTATATTGCGACGCCTTAGACTCCTATATATAGAAAGGAGGTTTTGTCATTTGAATAATCAAATAATTGTTCATTTATGTAATGTAAAGTGGGATTCCCCCTCAAAGAGGTTGATTTCCAACTCATTGATCAATCTTTCCTTATATTTTGTGAGATGGTTGCATAACAAAAGGTCATCATAGACATCGTGCAAGATCAAATATGTAGAAATTCAAGAACTAGGATTGGTTTATGTTGGATTTTTGGATAATAAATCACAATGTTTTATATAGATTAGGACACTCTATGTGAGGTGAAATAATTTTCAAAGGAATAAGAAAAATAAATTTGACAATTCGAAGGGGGGAAAATGTATTTGAAGGAATTAGAGAAACCTAGTTGCACGTAGAACCAACTATGAAAAAATACACACCAAAAAAGTGGATACCAATCCCATAAATTCCAATAAGTTGGCTTTTTTTTAATCTTAGCCAAATCTTCAAATTTGAAGGTTCTATAAAACAAATGTGTATGAAGGGATTTTTGTTATCACTACTTAAAATGATGCTCTAACCTAAAGTAGCAGCTAGTAAAAAGGGAATGCCAAACCAAAAAATCTATGGAAAATTTCTTTAAGACCAGATATCTCGTGCACATCAATGGGAGTTGATAGTGTTCAAGATGGTGGGGAGAATTTAACAATACCACGTTGAATGTTTAGGCACACAAAATGTTGGGAAAAAAAATCTTTTGCAAACATAAAGAGCATAGTTCCTAAGATATTCCCGAGTTGTTTTTCGAGACCAACGAACACAAGAAATTGCAGACAGGTCATGATTCATAGGGAGAAATGGCCTTTATATAGGATTTTTAATGTTTTAAACATTGAAGTGCTAGTACAAGAGATATAATAGTGAGTTCCAACACATACTCTTACAAATTCAGTCTGGGTTAGATGGTTTGACAAACAACTCAAATTCACCCTTCCATGATCTCATCTGGTCTCTAATTGAAGAACCCATAGCAACTTGGCATTCTTGGATAAAGAGCTCAATCGAGAAGAGGATATACACCAAATGGAATTGAGGTTTAAAACCTATTTGAGACATTAAGTTCTGTGGTTGTGATGACTCATTGATTATTTAAGGACCCAATAATAAGGTCCCAAACCTCTCGGAATGGACCTATCTATCAAGTGAGGCTATTCATATCCTCTATTCCATAATCATAGTAGAAATTGAATGGTAATGAATCATAAATGACATGGAATCAATAATGGTGACTCAGATTAATATCCTACTCATGATATGTTTTTTTTAATAAAATTGAGCACAAATTCTCAAATGCACATCTAGAAATTGGGGAGGGAAAAATCATGTGGTTAGGTCAATGATCTTCTTCATGAAGCTTGCTCAGGCTGCAAGATGTATTTAAGAAAATTTCCTTCACGTGACTAAAAACGAAGTTTTATGGGGAGGGCACCGAAAAATTGAGTGCAAAAACCACAAAGAAGTCACTGACACGAAATTGGGTGGCATGCGTAGACTATTGCCGACAGTTTCATGTATTAGCCTTAAGGTGGATTACCTTGGTTCTTCGATCTTAAATGCATATGGAGAAGCTAATAATGGAAAAAAAAATATAGGAAAACTCTTCTAATCCTTTACAAATAGACTCTCGTCTATGATGTAAACATAGAGAAATATTATCTCATGTGAGATTTGGTTAAGTTGCTAGGTCATTATTGTGGTCACCAACTCACTTCAAGAAATTTAGAATTCCATTAGCTCCTTTATTGAAGTGAATAGGAGCTATGAGGAGAAGGGGCTTATGAAATATAGTTGAATAATTCTAGGGTAGGACCTTCATGAGGGGTTAATAGAGGAGATGCTCACACATTTAGGCCCTATCACCCACATGCAAATGTTGCGTAATGAGTATCCCGTTCAAATGCAAAAATTGCCACATATAGGAGCATTCAGTGGGAGTGAGTACCCTAAATATTAATAATAATCGTGTGGGTAAAGAGGTTTAAATATACAATATTAGATGGGGCTATAGATAATAGTGGTATTAATTTATCAAAGGTTTCGAAAATGGAAACTAAGCATGGTACACAAAATGAGTAAGACACACAAAATTTTTCCTCCGTGATGAAAGATGGAATTGTCATTCAGCTTGGTCTACATGGTGATCATGGGAAAGACAAGGATGCGCCTTCACAATCCCACCACCTACTTACTAGAAGTGCTAGGCATTTATTGAAGTTTATATATTTATAAAATGTATATGGATCATATGATCGATCCTTTCTAGGTGATAATATAACTCCTACTTGTTGAAGTAGTTCCATAAACACGAGGGAAGGAATAAACCATTGATGATTTTTCCTTATGTTTTTAAAAATAGAGTTATGTTTGTAAATTAATATAAGAAACATTTTTGAATTAAGGTGTGGAGATTAATTTAACAATAACATACATTAACGTTTCCACTTCCAATTTCCCATCACTCAAATATATAGAAAAATATATATTCATTTAAATATTCATCCCAATTACAAAATGTTACCCGGTGGCGACAACATTAAGATTTCTCTTTTACTCAAATTGGGCTACATTTAGATCACATAACATATCGCATCACCCTTCATCTATGCTCTTTTTTCATATGCTACCGACTTACTTACGAGTTTTCTTTTGCAACATTTGGTGCAATTTGTTGTATTTTATTTCTATGATCAAAGAGGGGGTCAGGAAGCATTTCTAGGACATTATAGTTTTGGTCACTGAACAAGTGAAGAAATTTGGTATAATACAAATATAATATTTCAGTAATATATAGCACATAAATATATAAAAAAAGACATATGTATATTAAAAAGTGTTTTATTTGTTGTTATCTAGAGCTATTCCTTAAAGTTTGATTTGAAGTCTAGCCAAAACCCCCAACTAGAGTTGAAGATGAAAAACACTTTTTATTGGATTACTAATCTTTTACTCACATGAATTCTAATTTTCAAATTCTTTGTCACAAACATTTTTCACATCCATTTTAATTTTCAAAATCGTTGTCATAAATATTCTTCACATCCACTATAATTTTCAAAATCTTTATCACAAACATTCTTAGCTTGTCAAGTTAGCAAAACTATAGTAATTCTAAGAATGCTTCGCTACATTGTTTTGAAAAATAAAGTTAGAAAATCTCAATTAATAAACGATACTAGTATAATCTGAGTGAATGTTAATCGTCTTGTTTATTATCAACACAGGGTACAACAACTTTTAATATACATAATTTCAATTTTTTTGGTAAAGTAAGTTTGAACCCACATTACATATTACGTATGTATATATTGGATACGGGCTAGGGGTGCAATGAAATTAACATAATTAAATCAGATAAAAAAATAATCTCATCTTCTTAAAAATATACGTGAAGAGGGCTAGGGTTGCAATGAGATAATCACAATTAAATAAGATAAAAATTCGATCTCATCTTATTAAAAGTATACGTGGAAAAGGCTAGGGTTGCAATGAAAACAAATAAGATAAAATTTTGATCTTATTTTATTAAAAATATACGTGGAGACGGGCTAGGGTTGCAATGAAATGCTTACAATTAAATAAGATAAAAATTCGATCTTGTCTTATTAAAAGTACACTTCCGACATAATTTCATGGCAACGTTTGAAACCACTTATTAAAAGTATACGTGGAAAGGGCTAGGGTTGCAATGAAATTAATACAAATAAGATAAAAAAAATGATATTATCTTATTAAAAATATACGTGGAGACGGGTTAGGATTGCAATGAAATTATTACAATTAAATAAGATAAAAATTCGATGTTATCTTATTAAAAGTATACGTCCTAGATAATTTCATTGCAATGTTTGAACCCACTTATTAAAAGTATACGTGGAAAGGGCAAATAAGATAAAAATTTGATCTTATCTTCTTAAAAATATACGTGGAGACGGGCTACGGTCGCAAAGAAATTATTAGACTTAAATAACGAACTCATCTTATTGATGTACCCTAAGATTAAGAGTTGCAATGAAATTAGACGTCCAGATAATGTTATTAAAAAAAAATCGATGTTATTAATGGATATATATTAAAAAACCATTATCTGTGGAATGATAATTAAGAAGAAAGGAAAATATATTAAAACAATATTAAATCTTATTTGGGCAAAAGTATATGAATATTTTATCTGGACGAAAGGATCAAGCGACGCCTTGTTTTTGGATTTTTTTAAGTAGGGCAAGAAATTATTTGTTTTTGGATTTTTCTAAGGAGGGCAAGAAAGTATTTGAAATGAGTCAGACGTGCTTTCCTAGTTTTTAGAATTTTATGGAATTAAAGATTCGCTGAGTTGGCGGGTAAACTGACGACGAATGAATGCCAAACTTGAGATGGAGCCACTCATAAATTGAGCTGAGTGCTATAAATAGCTGTAGACCTTCTCCCTTTCCAAACATAGAGTTCAGTGGTTAGTGCTTAGTGCTTTGATATGGGTTTTCATAATTTGCGTCTGTCTCTACCTGCGACATTCACAGTCGCTGATGGAGGAGCAACTGTTCTGTGTCTACTCTGGTCTTTCTTCATGATATGGTTTCTGCACATGAAGAGAAGAAGTAGCTGTACTACTGCCACGCTGCCACCAGGACCCTATGCATGGCCCATCATAGGAAATCTCCACCAATTAATACTCCCCGCTCACCGTTCTCTTAGAGGTCTGGCGGACAAATATGGTCCTATTCTCTTTCTCCGTTTGGGCTCTGTTCCTACCGTCGTCGTTTCTTCTTCTGAGGTAGCCAAACAGTTTCTCAAAACTCATGACTTGATTTTTGCCAGCCGACCTCCAACAGCCGCTGGGAAACTAATGTTTTCCGACTCTAAAGATGTGGTCTTCGCTCCTTATGGAGACCACTGGAGGCAAATGAGAAAAATATGTGTGTTAGAACTACTGACCGCCAAAAGAATCGAGTCGTTCAAGAGCGTGCGAGAGGAAGAGGTGTTTGCGATGATCCAATCAATATGGGAGGAGAGTGACAAGGGAAGAATGGGCGTGAATGTGACCAAGGCCCTCTCTACTCTCACCTCCAATATTGTTTGGCGAATACTGGCGGGGAGGAAGTTTTCTGACGATGATTTGGGTGGCGATTTCAAAGGGTTTAAAGCCCTCATGGCGGAGTTGACAGCTACAGTGGGAGAGTTCAACATTGGAGACTTCATTCCATATTTGGATTGCCTTGATTTGCAAGGTATCAAGCGGCGTATGAAGAAAATTCATAAAACGTTCGATGAATTTGCGGAGAAAATAATAGACGACCATGTTAATGTGAAAGAGAAAGAGGCAGAGCCGCATCATGTTCAAGACTTCGTGGATGTGCTGCTCCACATGGCTGACACCAACACCAAAATCACACGGGAAACCATCAAGGCTGTTGTGCTTGTATGCCTCGACACTCATTCTTAAACTTCAGTGCACTAATTGTTGTTGTTGTTGCACTAATTGGATTTGTATTCGTGCAGGACTTGTTCGGCGCTGGCTTGGATAGAATTTCAATTTCGTTAGAATGGGCAATGAGCGAGCTGCTCAGACATCCCCGTGCAATGAAGAAACTAAAAGAGGAAATCGAATCGGTCGTTAGCCAACACTGGATTGTAAAGGAGTCCGATGTAGCAAACATGAAATACCTCCACTGTGTGGTGAAAGAGACCCTGCGACTATACCCGGCAGCGCCCTTAGCGATTCCTCATGAATCTGCAGAGTCTGTGACGGTAGGAGGATACTTTATCCCTAAGAAAACAATGTTGATGGTGAATGTGTGGGCCATAGGAAGGGATCCTAAGGTGTGGGGGGCAGATGCTTCTGAATTCAAGCCGGAGAGATTCATGGAAGACGAACATGTCAATGTAACAGTTCCATTAAATTTCAATATGATACCGTTCGGTGCAGGAAGGAGAGGATGCCCAGGGGCATCCATGGCTATTCCTACGGTTCAGCTTGCATTGGCTCAGTTGTTACACACTTTTGATTGGAGACTCGACGGTGATCCGTCCCAGCTGGATATGAAGGAAGCATCTGGATTGACGATTCCAAGGAAAGTTCCGCTCTCTGCTTTTCCAAAGCTGAGCAGCGGCTTTCCAATGTAATAATACCTCGGAGGATTTACAGGCCACCATGCCTTTTCTTCGTTTTTCTTCGTTGGTGATGCCTTCTATGTTGTAATAATGGAGAAATCTCTAGAATATTCTCCTATAATTAATACCCGTTCGTGTGTTGTTAAAACTGTTGGTCTTAATTAGACTTTCTTGGTTAGTTGCCAGTTCCTATATTTTAGGAATTTCTTCAACCATAATCTACTCTTATATATATGTAATAGTTTGGTGGTATGGTGATGCTCCTATGGTTTGGTGGCTTCCCCTACGTATGTAATAGTTTAGTGACTTCTTGTATACAAGTGAGTGTTGTGGTACAATCTCTCTATGCAGTAATTGTCTCACTAGATAATTGGGTCCTTTTTCAATTCCATTTTGGAAATTTCTCTTCCCTTTATTATTAATAGTTTTCAACTACTGCAATTTCACTATATTAACAAGAGTTTTCCACCATGTACTTCATAATTTAAGAACACCAAAATTACACGGGATTTGTGCGGCGCTCATAGGTCGTATCAAAGCACTGGTGCATAGACGTATAGAAACGCACCGGTGTGCAGTATTACAAAAAGGCACCGAGATTTATAATTGGTATTGGTATTCGTGCAATGTCCATAGGTCATACAAATGCATCGGTGCTTATTGACACATGAACGCCCCAGTGCGCACTATCACACAAACGCACCGAGATTTATAATTGGTATCGGTATTCGTGCAGTGCCCATAGATCGTACAATGACGCCTGTGCGTATAGACACATAAATGCACTAGTGCGTCGTACCGTACAAAAGCACCGATATTTTTAATTGGTTTTGGTTCTTTTTCGGTGCTCATAGGTCGTAGAAATGCACCGACGTGCTTCTTAATACAAATGCACATGTGTACAGTTACTAACACACACCAGTTTTCATTTTGTATTTTTTAAAAATATCGACCTTTGACAGTGCAATTATTGTGATTGTTTTAAATTCATTAAGTCGACAAATCTTATAACAATATTCATATTAATTAAATTCTTATTAATTCATTTGAATATGATGTTTGGATTAATTTGTTATATCATATCATAATTATTGTGGTTTTTAAAAATTCGTTATTCATCAAAAGTCGACACATGTATATCTCATAACAATATTCATATAAATTAAATTTTTATTAGTGCATTTGAGAACGACAATGGAGAACACAATAGAATAAATTAAAACCAGAGCGGTTTGTCACATCGAAGTTTTTGTTTTGGCGTGGTGTTTTATGACACGCCGGTGCGGAAACACTCTGAAGCACTAGTGCGTCGGAGTAATAAGACGCACCGATGCATGTTATGATGAGAAGCGCACTGGACAGGATAAAGTTTTTTATTTTTTTGTATGTAAGATTATAATAAAATAATGATAATTCTAAAGTATATTATTCTAGATTTATTATTTTACAATTATATACAAATTTACAAATTTAAATATTTTAATAAAATCATTTCACATTAATACAATTAAAATTTTACAAATATTTTACATACAATTACAGTTAAAATTACAATTACAATTTTACAATTTCACATACAATGACGATTAGAATTATAATTATAATTTTAATTTTACAAACAATTACATTTATAGACAATTACATTTAGAATTTTACATACAATTAGAATTACAATTACAATTTTACAATTTGTAATATATACAATTACAATTAAAATTACAATTACAATCATTTCACAATAAATTAAATATTACAATTACAATTAAAATTTTAAATCAAATATTTTACGTACAATTACAATTACAATTAAAATTACAATTTTACAATTTCACATAAAATTACAATTAGAATTAGAATTAGAATTTTAGTTTTACATACAAGTACATTTACAATTAAAATTTTACAATTGATGATGATGATGGTTAACGAGACCAATTTTTTGTCTATCAGACCTAAAGAAAAGAGTTATTTAATTTGATTTAAGATTTTATTCTTATGCTGAAAAAGCTTGGAGAGAAGCCTCCCGAGCTCACTATAATTTTGACATCTTAAAAGGCTAGGAAGGTCAATATTGCAACAAAGATTATGAAATTGAGCTCTAATGTGGTTGTATGTGGGGCACTCTAAGAGGAAGTGATTTTCATTCTTAATGTTCATATTCTCACAGAGATGGCAGATCATTTCCATTACAATCATTTCACATTAATACAATTAAAATTTTACAAATATTTTAGAATTCGAATTACATTTACAATTACAATTACAATTTTACGAATATTTTACATAGAATTACAATTAAAATTACAATTACAAATACAATTACAATTTTAGAATTTTACATGCAATTAGAATTACAATTACAATCTTACAATTTGTCATATATACAATTACAATTAAAATTACAATTACAATCATTTCACAATAAATTAAATATTACAATTACAATTAAAATTTTACATTAAATATTTTACATGCAATTACGTTTAAAATTACAATTACATATAGAAATACAATTTTACAATTTTACATACAATTAAAATCTAAATTTCAATTACAATCACGACATAATATTTAATAAATATCATGGTTATTTAATGTTAAACTAATTAACAAACATCACGATCATGATAACCATCGTACAAACATCATATTCGACTAAAAAACACATTCAAACATCTAATTAACATTATATATTAACATCATCACAACACAAACATCAAATATAAATCTCATGTCAAATAACTCATGCTATCACATACACATCTATCTGCAAGCTAAACATTAAATAAACATATCTAACATGACCTAACAATATACACATCATGATGATCACCAACATGTAAATTAAGTATAACTGCAACATGAATATAAAATACATGGAATATATATATATATATAACCAAATAATGTTAAAAATATACAACTGTAATATAAATGTCATGGATCAGCTGGTGGTAGTACAACATCAATAGGCACAGTACTAGTGGAGACCTGCTCAATCAATGATGCAACTTCGACGCTCGATGGTAGAGCCTGCTCATGATCATGACTAGTACTGATGGATGGATCAACTGGTGATAGTACAACATCAATATAAACAGTACTAGTGGAGGCATGCTAGCCTGCAGGGATAATTTTAGGGGCGAATTTTAGCCCAAAGGCGAAATTTAAGGGGTTTTAGATTTTATTGGGGCGAATTTTTTATATAAAACCTTTTTGTATAGTTTTGTATAATTAGTCCCAAAATTATTTTAAAAATAAATAATTATTATGGTTTAGCCCAAAAAAAATAAGAGCGCATAAAACATAAAACGCTAAATTCGCCTCCGCATTTAGTGGTCTGGACAGTTTTCGTTTATATTCGCCCCGATTTACTAGGCTCGAGGGTTTTGGACCTGCATTCGCCCCAAAATCCAGTATGGCTGCAGGGTTGGAGTCGACAATGGAGTCGGTCTGGAAAAGAGGTGTCTACTCATATCAATCCAGGAACCCTTCGGCCACATATGAATCCGCCATCGAAATGGGTGAATCGGTCTGCTGGGGCTGCGTTTTTTTGGAGGTGCTTGGTCATATGGCTGGAGTTTTCCAAACCCAACATGGAATGACGCTGTTGCTGGTCTTGCCCCTGGTTGGCCCGGTTTCCCAAATATGAATGGTGGTCTGAGCATTGCATGGAGTGTCTTACGTTGGTCCTGGCTCTGTATATAATGCCCTGATTGGCACTTTTCGCAAAGCAGGCAAAGGGTCCAAAGCTGAAATTCTTGCTGCCTTTATGGAGAGGAATGGCTGCGTTCCAGATGTGGTTACGTACAATATTTTGATCAACTATCACTCCAAGGAAGGCCATTTGAATGAGTCTTAGAGGCTGTTTCTTAAAATGACAGATAAGGGTATTGTTCCTAACAGCTATAGTTACAATGAGCTAATTGTTGGCTTCTGCAAGGCAAACAAATTGGAGAAAGGCTATCTGCTAGTATCTCAAACGATGGAGGTTGCTGGCTTAAGTGATGTTGTTTCATACAACACACTTATTAATGCACTTTGCAAACTTCGTAGAACTGGTACTGCTTATAAGCTGTTGAGTGAAATGTTACAGAAAGGTATTGTTCCAGATATTGTCACCTACACTAGACTTATAAATGGGTTTTTTGAAGAAGGTCATCCTGACCTCGTAGAGGAGCTTTTCCATGAGATGTGGACGGAAGGTTTTACGCCTGATGTGATTACCTATACCACTGTGATTAATCACTTCTGCAGGATGGGTAGGACTGAACAGGCCCGTGATCTGCTATCTGATGGTAAGAAATGGAATTAACCCTGATGTGGCTTCATACAATGCTTTAATAAATCGGCTTTGCAAATCGTTTAGAATAAGTGAGGCGGTTGAACTTTTTGAAGAAATGATAGAGAGTGGTTGCTATCCGGATGAGCATACTTATAGTCTGGTCATTGGAGGTCTTTGCCGAGAAGAAAGCTGAGCAAAGCTTGTAAACTTTGGGATCAAATGATGGAGAAAGGCTTTATCCTTGTTCAAGCACTCGTGAAATTTTGGTCGACACTGTTCGAAGGAAGGGCATGATTGAAGGGAATACAAAACGGGTACTATTATAACTTTCCAGATTTTGTGTACAATACCTGTTCTGTGTATCACACATCACTCTTCCTACTAGCTGACAATAGGGATCCTTTTAAATGTTGCTTCACAATTTATGCGTAAATAACTAGAGATCAAAATTAACTCCTCTTCGAACAAGCTTATGCTAAAAACTTGAGATAAAAATTATATATCTTCCTTTTTCCCGTTGAACAATTTGTTCAATTAAACTTTGGTTCGTGGCTTTCTTTAATTTGTATATATTTACTTATTTTTATGGTGAAGCTCTTGTAAAGGCTGGAGTTCCAGGATAGAGAATGGGCTGTCGGTCAATCTTGCTTAGTTTCTAAGCAAGCAATATTTCAACAAGGGGTTTTCAAACAATGCTAATTAGACAGAAGTACACTCATGGGCATGACCACCGTACTGTTGCTCCTCGGTCAAACAGGTTGGTGCCCCTGCCAACTGTTTTTAAAAATTGAATGGCAGCAGCTGTTGGAGCCATTGACCAAGAGAAAGTAAACTTCAAATTGTGCTAATGAGTTATGTACTCATTTGGTTAATAGTATGATGTTTTGGACTCTTGAGTCTAGAGGCCATTTAGAAGCTTAATTGTTTATGTATTTTCACTCAGAAATTCAACTATATGTAATCCCAAAACTTATGTCATGATTCCATTATAATATATTCACCTTTTACCATGCACAAGCAAAATTTGAACATTTAGTGTCTAATGGTTTGGATTTACATTGTTACATGGATCTATTTTTTTAATTCAAATTTGAGTATTTTAGGTATTATTTTGTGGTCCAGTTCTTCAACCCAGTTTTTTCCTAGTTCTGGCCCATTTTGTGATTTTGGGAATCCAGTTCCAATTCTGACTACTATGTTCAGTGCTCAAATGTACATATCAAGGAAAATAATTCTAGCAAATAGAAATAATGTCAATCACTTATCACGAATCTGCAATATAGCTTCCCATTTATAAATAGTTGGCACCACCACATGGTGAAACAACAGATTTAGTCAAGTGACACATATAGGTAAATGAATTCATTAGAAGGGAGCATACTGACCTTTCATTTTTCATGGAACAAAGAGTTGTCATGGACAATGGATCTTAACATTGTTTCTTGCTCAATTGAATTATCCAACTTGGGACCTTCATTTCAAATCCACCCGGTGCTTGTAATATGCAAAATATCCATTATTAAACTGCCAAACATACTCTACTACATAGGACCACTCGATGCATGTCTGTCTTCCAAACAGAATTCTGAATATATAATTTTATGGTTAGTTAAAAACTTTGATGGATCTGTTGTGGGAAGCATGACAGCGTATAAAAATGTATACGAATATTTGCCACCCAAAAGGTCATAAGACTTTCTTCACCATTTGACCCCAGTGCACATCATCCTCAGTATTATTCCAGAGCATCCCATTTCTTATAACCAACATATTATCACAATTATAACATATCTTATTCATTCCAATTCCCATTTAACCAAGAACAGTAGAAATATACAACGGTTGAACTTTGTACCAAAACCCTCTCAGATGCACTTCATATGCAAAATTGTCGACATATATATATATATATATATATATATATATATATATATATATATAATCGGAATAACGGTACTATTTATCTCACGAGAGAACTGTAAAATATAGAGAATTTAACAACATTCTAGACAAAGGAGAATAGAATCGGCCTCGATATACTTAAAGTTTACAAGGATTGGAAAAGGGAACCACGAGAATTCGGCATCTAACGATCGGCATCTCGGGGGTATTGTCAACTCCAAATGCTTTCTGCTTTTTGGGAATTTGTCCCACCGGTGATATTTACCATACCCTTTTGTATCTTTGTAGCTCAACATCTCCTTGTCATAGATAGTTAAAAGAAAGCCATACAAAATCATCACTTGCACAAAAAACTGGGGGTAGACATGATACTAGGGGACTAATATGGATGATTGAAGTGATCTTGCCCACTGCATCTTTATTCAGAATCACTTTTTGCTGGACAAGTAGGCTGAATATAACCATTTCTTGACCCCAAGCACATGCTTTTGCCATACAAAGTTGTTTGTTTGTTTTTTTTTTTTTAACACCAACAAGGACAGCTAAACTTAAATATACAAGGATTTACAAAATCACTCGAGTTGTACCTGTAGGCAATACATAGTCATTAGTCCCAAAATTTGATCTAAGACTATTTGCCTTTGTATCTATGTGTATAAAGGCAGTACTTCTATGCCATTAGCTGGAAATTTAACCAAAAATTATGATTGTAAACTAACTTACAAATTGACTCTGGGCAGTTATTAAGACAAAGCTTAGCTTCTCTAATAAAAAATGACTAAACCAACATATCAATGCAACTCATGAAAATAGCACTTGTACAAAAGACAAACTATAATTGATATGGACTCTTGCTGGAGGAAGATAACCCAAAGGGACAAGTATACATGCCATATCGATGTGGAACTCCTAGGGAAGCACTGGTCAATTCTCCCTCTTAAATATATGAAGTTCGAACTGACATGGATTGCACAATACACACATACCTCTGGTACTTCTGACACAACTCCCAATATTCCTAGAAAGACTCTGCCACAAAAAACTCATGGTGCTTTTGTTCTACAATTTATAAGACATTACTAAACCCATTGCGGGTGGAACTTCCACTCCACGAGGGAATGTCTACATGAATGCACTGAAAATGAACCCATAATTATTTGAAATGCCTAAATTCCCTTGTCCTTTAATATGTTTTATAACTACCACTTTGAATGCATCAGTTTTAATTAGTCACAGTCAGCTACATTAATGCCACAATTCCCATTGCTAGAGAGAACCTGACAACTCCCAAGCTTGACTTCAACATTCACCAAAGTTGAATTGAAGGATTTCCTTCGATGCCTCTCATAACGCCATTCCAAATTCATCATATCAACAATGTTTTTCAAATACAGGACATCTGTGTAAAACCTAAGCTGCTACTGCAAACATAGTGTGTCTGATTCCCCAGAGCACCAAAAAACAAGTTGTAAAGTTCTGGCACTGCATCTAAGCAAAAATTAATATTGTACATTGTACTCGAACAAGCTTGACAAATTAAGCCTCCTCAAACTTAGGTTTCAAACAAGTGTCACAAACAATCTCTGAGCAGAAACTGAGGCACAGTGACTATCACAGAAACTGAGGATTATTGTGCAGTGTTAGAAGGGATTACAAGTGTTGGCCAAGTGGATTTGTCCACCAGTCTTTAAGTTTTTTCCTACAAATGGATCGGTAGTTAAAATTTTCCCTGCAGGTGACTGATTAGTTAATAGTATGATT